>VZRN01001468.1:821704-851190 GCA_013397935.1 Dasyornis broadbenti | reverse complement strand
GGGAAAAAAAAAAAAAAAATCAAAATTAAACTCCAAGATAAGGATACATCCCCCCTTTTGTGCTGATACCCAAAGGATCAGTGAAACTCCTGCAGCCACGGCGTTAATACCGCCAAGGTGACATTGACCTCCAGTGCGGAAGTGATAAGAGCTTTTTCTCAAAAAGAAATAAGGTCTTTTTCTCTCTCTTTGTTGTTGTTTTGTTTTCCTTTCTGCTGTAACTTTTCCTGTCATATCTTTCTGAAGAGTCTAGGCGTAGCAATGAGCTTTAAATGCAACCTCTCACACTTGGAAATGGTGTTGAGAGGCAGCCTACACGCCGCCGTCTTGGTACTCTGCCTGGTTTATTTTCCTTCTCTTTCAAAGCACTTGAAAGCAGTTAATAAGAGTAAACCTGAAACCTGTTGCACCTCCAGAGCAGTGGAGAGAAAAGAGCACACTTAAGGCAAAGTCATTCCCGTTGATTGTGGTCAGAGGAAGCTTAAGGAGCTGTGTTTTAAGAAGTGGAGCTGCTGGACAACTTAGAAACTCATCAGAGCAGTGGCTTTTACTTCATAACACGGTTTCTTGGGTTCTCAGGCTGAAATGTTTTGAGATTTTTTTTTTTTCTCTCTCTTTTTCACCCCCTTTAGCATTCACAGAAAATAGGCTGTTAAGAAGCGGAAAGCATGCAATTTATAGCAGATGGGCATAAACTGCTCCAGCTCTACTACTGGAATGGGATCAATCAGGAACACTACATGCACCATTTACCCAGAAGAAACCCACCTGGGGGAACCCTGTGGAATTTTAGCCTATTAAGACAACACCTTAACAAGTTTAGTTTAAATAAAAACTTGTCGGCAGGCATTAAGAGAAGCAAAAGCCCTCGCTCCCCATCATCTGCTGCCCGTCCCTTTGAGAAATGTTCCTCCTCTTGTAGTGTGGCAGCAAACCTTCTCCTTCCTTATTTTTGGTTGGGTTTTGTTTTGTTTTGTTTTATCCTTTTTTCATCTGTAACTTTTGTTCAGCCTGTTCTTAAAAGTCAAGCCCCACGGAGGTTCAGGAAAGTTCCACTCCATTTACTGGACTTTTAAATAGAGGGCATTTAGCTGAGCCAAGTGATTAGGCTTTTTGTTGCATTTAACCACTCCCTTCGTGTGTAACTGGCTGCCTGGTGATCTCTCAGCTTTAGCCCATGCTCATATTTTGTTATTGTCTCTTTATGAATGTTTCTGTTTTATCCTCTTTATTTTTATTTTTTGGGGAAGTATCAGGTTAATGATACGTATTATGTGCAAGGCGTGGGTGTGGGGGGACTTTTAAGACAATCCTTCCCTTTGGGAAATATAACCGTACACTGAAAATGTAGCTCTAGTAAGGCTTGTAAAAGAGATTGGGGCATACAGTATAATGTAGCATAAAATGGAGTATGTGACTTTAAAGAAACTAATCTATTTTAGGCTAATGTTTTAAATTTTGCATTTGCCCCTTTTCTTTTCCCCCAGGTGAAATAAAATTGTGTTTCAAATCCATCACAAAACACTGGGGGATTTTAGAGGGGAAGTGAGGCCAGAGTTAAGTTTTCCTCCTGTGCTTGCAGCCCAAACCTTTTACCTCCCCTTACCAGTAGACGGATCAGAAAGCAAAACCTGACAGTAAGTGCAATAGAAAGTGCCTCATTGGTTTCCCGTGTTTAATTTTGAATTTTTTTTTTTTCATTCTTTCCACCTCGAAGAAGCTAAATTTTGGTGCCTGCCTGCTTGCTACTGAAATCAGTATAAATGTATATATGATATATATGTATGTATATATTTTTTTTTACCATCTCCTTTTTCTCATTAACCCTTGGCAATGTCATTCCAGGTGCCACGTTGACATTACTGCCCTGCCAACAAAGCAGACCAATTGCTTGGAGCTGCCTCTGGAAAAACATCCAGGGTCCCTGCTGATGCTGATTGCTGTTGCCCCGTGTACAGGAGTGTCTATCTCTGATCTGTGTGTCTGTCCTTTGGGAGACTCCAGTGAACGGCAACAGATTGCTCAGCGTTACGTGAGTTTGTTTATTTATTTTTTTTTTTCCCTTTTGCCCCTTTAGTTGTGAAATAGTCAAAATTGCAGGGCAAAAGATTTCTCCAGTCATAATAACATGTCCCCTACCAAAGAAAACTATTAAATGGAGGAGGTGTTGCTTTTAGAATGACAAGGAGATTGGCAGGGCAGATAGACCCAGAAGCAATTTGGCTGTTTGTATTTGTTGAGTTTTAAACTAATGCTGTTCTTTGCAAACTTGAATTGTATTGAGAGATTATCACGGAGAATGAGACACTGAATATCATGAAGAGATAATAAAATACTTAGCTGTATTTCCTCCTTTGGGGAGGTTACTTTCCAGGCTTTCAAATGTTGGGAGACAAAGCTATGTGATGGCTTCCAGGTCCTCAAAAGCTGGGCAAGAAGGAATAAATGTATCTCAGGGTGTGCCAGGGGAGGTTTAGATTGGATATTAGGAAACATTTCTTCACCTAAAGGTTTGTCAAGCACTGGAACAGGCTTCCCAGGGCACTGGTTGAGTCATCAATGCTGGAGGTATTTAAAAGGCAAGTAAATGTAGTTTTTAGGGATATGGTTTAGTGGTAGGCTTGGCAGTGCTGAGTTAATTGTTGGGCTTGATGATCTTGGAGGCTATTTCCAGCCTAACTGATTCTGTAATAAGTTATTTAGTAGTCCCATAGTTTGTGTTTCTCACTGATTTACAAACAAAATATATCTCTGTGCTTTTTTCCTTGCAGTGTGTAAAGAATTCCTTTCGGGACATAAAGGATGTTGGCTTCTTACAAGTCAAAGTTTTAAAGGCAGTGGACCTGATGGCAGCAGATTTTTCAGGTATTTTATTTCTATTTTGCAGCATATGATGCTATAATATATTGCAAATGATAGACTTTGTGCAATGCTGTCAGTTGATCAAGGGAAAGTAAATCATTCCATCATCTCTCCTGTGCTGAAACCTGCCTTGGGGAGCTGAGATGCCAAATGGCTTTGACTGCCAAAAGTATGTGGGAAGGTCCAGTGGTTGGAGATCTTAATTTCCCTTTAGACCTGAGCAATCTGACAGACAACTTTACAACAGCTTATCATGTTAAGTGTTTTTTCCATCAGGAATATGTAAAATAAGAATTGATGCAAAGTGATGGTGCCTGCGAAGCACCTGTGAAACAAAGCCTCTGCGTCTTCTATGAGGTGTCTTGTGAGTTTGGAGCGAGAATGAAAGATTTTGGGGGTGTCTGACGTGCTGTGTGGCTTGGGGTGGTGCTGCAGGCTGCCACCTGGAAGAGAAAGCCTGTCAGCAACGGGGCTGCGACTGCGATGCTTTCTCTTAGAGCTTATTTGAGGCTTCAATTTGGGATGACCTTTTTGGTGCTCTCACTCCGTGAAGAGTATGGATTTTCCACTGAGCTGTACCTCAAGTTGTGCTCGGTCCTGACAGCAGTGGACACTAACACCTTTTAAAACCACAACTTTAGATTGTACCTCCAGGGAAAGTCTAGGAGGTTGGTACTTCTCTGTAGCGCCTACCTGGATATTATTATTTTTATTATCATCTTCTCCAGGATTCTGGAGACCTTTTAATTCCCCTCTCTATCTCGCAGCAGCTCATAATTCACAGGCACAGCATTGTGTGTTGTGTATTTGCTGACATAGTCTTTTTTTTTAGGATAACTTGTTGATAAAGGCAGGAAAGATGGGAAAACAGGCAAGAGAGAAAACACTCTTGCCCCATTCCCTCGCATTTGTGGGCATTGTTACATAAGAGAAATGTTGCTCCTAAGAAAAGGAGCAAAGGAGAAAGCCCATGATTAATCATGGTACTATTTTAGGGCTATATTCAATCCACTGCTTAACCCTGAAGTGGAAAAAAAAGGTTAGTGCAGAGAGCAGTACTTTAAGGGACTGAAGAACTTAATTTGAAAGAAAAAAATACAAACCAAAACCTGTCAATAACGAAAGGAAACTTGTAAAGAAATCCATACCTACATTGACATAATCTGTACGTCCATATGGAATTAGGAGTCTAACTGCACCTTGCTGAGTAATTTAATAAGTTTAGCACAGCAAAGCAGCCCCAGCCCTGGCATGTGCCAAAGGTTCCATCTAGAAATATGTGAGGTTTTAATATAGACAGTGTTCGTGGAAAGAGCTGAGTCCGGAAGGTTATTTACCCTCTGGAAAACTTTGCTGATGCTGAAGCAGTTGCATCAGTGATGGATTTGGCCCCCTTTCCCTTAGTGCTCAAACAGGAGCATGTGGGTGGATAATGAACATTGGAAGAGACACGCAGGTTCTTGATTCTGCAATTCAAAGACTTTTCATACAGAGTATGTGACACACATTCCTTGTGCATAGCACAGAATGAAATTCTGCTTAAGTAAAAGGTTACTCAGTCTGTCATTATATTCAAAATAACCCAGGCTTTGAGCCTGATTCATGAAGCAAATGACAAATTGTTTTTCAATGGCAGTGCTGAAAATATCCTAGTATTATGCTGTAATAGACCCACCAAATTGCAAAAGGATGCAGCCATTTTAGGTAAAAATAGCATAATTTCTGATCATGAAATGAGAGACATAAAGATTAATTATCTGTTCTGAGCCATTCATAAATGATTAGTGCAGCAATTATGGGCTTCCATAATAGAGCCCTCCTAGAGCAGTGCCATATTTCCTGCATTGCCAAGGAGACTGCTCAGAGTTATTGTTATTGATAAAAGTAAATTCAAAGTCCCAGCTAAAAATCTAATAAAGGGAAAATCGCAGAGGGAATCAGAGGTACAAAGATTTGCAAGGGTTAATAGAGGAGCAGGGTGAGCAGGTACTGTTCCCTCCCTGTCCCTTCCCATAGCACTCACGAGTCTTACATCCACCAACTCCTGCACAGCAGTGGTGCAATGCCACCTTATACCTTGTTCCCACAGTAAAGACTGGACTTTAGTGTGATTGGGATTTCTGTCAGTTGCTTGTATGTTGTCATCATAGATTCTAATTGCAAGTTTTTAGCCCGCTGTAATAATAGTGATCAGAAAACACTCAGTATCTGCTTTGGTTTCGAACTGTGTTTTGGAAATCCATATTTTACTGTTTCACATAAATTTTGGGCTGTTTTCCAGACAGCTGTATCATATATGTGGCTCTTCAGCCACAGCTAGCCCAGTTCAAGCCTGCCATACTTTTATATTCCTAGATAATAGTTTTGTTGACGTGGAAATGACTTTTTCTGCTTTGTTGGATGTTTTCTGTGTACGCATGAGAATTCTTCTCAAACACTGCATTTGCTCACTGACCAAAAAATAGCATTCAGAATACCAAATTATACAGTGGGATTGTTTTTGGCATATACCAGTTTGCATTTCAAGCAGTTTCTCTGAAAGGCTACATGCATTTTCCACACTTACCAGGGAATGGGCATGTAAGCTGAAAAGGAGAAGACAAATAGATTCCAGTAATACGCATGGTCTTTAAACTTTACCAATATTGACTAGTTAATACCCACTGTTTACATACTGAAAAGATTCCTGTTTAGTTTATAAACTTCTCAGAGTAAGACCCTTAAAAGCTCTGCATTAATAATACAGAAAATAGGGATTAAGAAAAGGACAGCTTTTGCTTAAATGTCTTTTTTGTCTGGTATCTAAATCCCTGCTCTGCTGGCATATTTAGTTGCCTACATAGAAGTTAGGCTGGAGTGTCTGTGGCTGAGTTGTACATGAGCACTGGAGATGAGATTAAATCAGATACTGAACCAGCCATGCTGATAAGGGGCCACTGCTCACAAAAGAAACTGCTGAGCTGCAATGAGTTGGGAGAGCTACAAATTCATGTAATGTGAGTGATCGAAAAATATACTAGCCAATGTGTCTTCACCTAATAGATTCCATGTTGACATCCTTCTTTAGAGAGGAGGAGGTTCTTCCCCCGTTTTTTTGGTTTTGTTTTGTTCTGGGGTGTTTGCTCTGTTTGTTTGCACTCAGTACAACACCTGGATCACGCATGGATTCTCCAGTTGACGTTGGGTTTTGTTTAAACTGTGGCACGGTGTAGAGCCTTCATGGCCTCAAGGACTTGCTCACATGGAACTAATTGAAGAAATGCTGCTGATTCAGTCAGTGCCGTGCTTCTTTTCTCACGATGTGGATACGTAATCCTGTAATCAACTGAAGAAGACCACAGGCTCTAAGCAGGGGATAAAATAGGGAATGTAACTGCAGCGCTGCTGCTTTGCTGGGTCACAACAGCGGTGCTGCTTTCCTAAGAGCATCTGAGTAACTGTCAACATGAACAGATCTTTTTTGCTATAAAGGCTGAGAGATGATTCACTGAAAGTCTCAGATTGCAGGTATTAGAGTGAAGCCCCCTGAGTGAGCTCTAAGGTAAGTGTTGGAGTTTCCAGAGCTGGGGATGAGTTGGAGATACTGTTTTTTTAGCAAGTCATTCCAACAGAACAGGGCCCTTTGCAGTTGTTTTAACGGATCTAATTTTATTTAACCAATCATTGCCTCAGCCCTACTGCAAAGAAACTCTGCCTACTAAGTACTATAACTGTTCCACCTAATTTTTTTTTTTCTTTCCCTAGGCAAAAGTGATCCTTTCTGTGTCTTAGAGCTGGGGAACGATATGCTTCAAACACACACCGTTTACAAGAACCTCAATCCAGAGTGGAACAAAGTTTTCACATTGTAAGTGGATTGCTTTGGAAAGCATGCAGCAGCTCCAGGCAGCAGCTTAACTAGAAAAGCTATTGACTTTGGGAAAATACAAAGGTCAAGTTTAAGATCTGTCATTTTTTCATAGTCAGAGAGGATGTTGGAGAAATCTCAAATATAACTTAATTAAAGCCTTTTGCCTTTTACTAGTTCTTGCATGGAGTTTATTAATAGAAGTCATTAAAAGAAAAATTACTGTGATATTTATAGGAAGAATCATGACTAGACATAATGGAGTCATAGCTTGATCCAAGAGATAATGTAACAGAAAGTTGAGACCAGATACTCACGCCTACATTTTCCGTAACTTAAAATAAAATATGTTTCGTTGAACCTTGGTAGGATCCTTGTTTAATTTGAAGCAAGCAGAGAGTTAGAGCTCATGTTGCTTTTGGTATATCTTCTGAATTTAAACTAGTCAAACATGCTCCAAATTAGATGCTTAAATTTTATGGAAATCAAGGTTATTCCTTTATTCGTCTTTTTATTAATAACAAAAGTTATAATTTAGGTGTTGCTTTTAGGAAGCCCAATTTTTTAACCTTGCTTTATGCCGACAAAAATTTCTTTGAATAAGTCAGTGAGATAAACGTCTCCCAAGACCAAAGTCTGGGCAAGAAAGGCGACTGCAAGGGCTGGCAATGAGCATCTTTGACATTTGCATCTGTCCACTGGAAGAACAGTTTGAAAATTATGAGCTTTTTGTTGAAGCAATGTTCATAAATACTAGGTTGGATGTGGACACAAGAAAAACTATCTGATTTCTTTTATAGAAATACTTTGCTGGATTTTTGTTTGATTCAGGGGTGCAGCTGAATTTTGTCTCTTGGAGTCCTTTCTCATGCTTTGTTCTCAAGAAACTTCCACTCATCAGTGTTTTTTCTGAGATTGTGCCAGCAGATGAGTCTTGTTGGATGTTCAGCCAGCAAAATAAATGCAATAACAATCCAAATTTATTTTATTTAAAAAGAGAGTTTGTGTCTATACTTCCTGTGGGTCTCAGAAATGTCAGCTATGGAATATCTCTAAATGTTGCCTGGCTAATCCAAGCACCAAATCTGCAGAGCCAGTCAGGCACTCGCGTCTCTCCTTAGATTTTTGTCCATTTAAAAAAAAAAAAAAAAAAGAATTAAGCCACTTAAAAGCTGTAGATGTTTTAGATTTACTTTGGAGCAGTGTGGATTGTTTTGAGTGGATGGGTCCATTTCAGCTGGAGCTTTCAATACCATCAGAAAGCCCTCCCCGTTATATCCATGTTTTCTGCAACACACTTATCTCTGTGTGTCGCTGTGCAGTTTTAATGCAATGAATCTTGGGATTCAATTCAGCCCTAGACCTCTCCCAATCACCAGGTTTCTGTTGGAGAGCTGAGTTTTACATTGATAGCATCACCAATTTTAAAAAAATAAAATAATAGTCAGTGTCTGGTAGTTTCTTCACCTAGTTATGCAAGTGAAACATGAGGGGGAAAGCTTGGGGAATACCCAGCACTTGATTCATTTTGGGCAGGAATTTAATTAAATACTAGTTATATACTCCAAGGTAATACAAACTTAATTAGTAAAACAGTATTCTCGGATCTTTGTGGAGGAGGCTGTGTGCATGTGTACTGAGTATTATTTTTTATGTGTCTGCCCTTTTTCTGTTCCAGCCCTATTAAAGATATTCACGATGTCCTGGAAGTGACAGTGTTTGATGAAGATGGAGATAAACCCCCCGATTTCCTTGGAAAAGTTGCCATCCCTTTGCTGTCTGTAAGTTACCTTTACCATGTGTATCATGGTTGGCAGGGAACAAGTTGTGTTTTTCCCCCGTAGCACAAACCCCCACTGATTTAAACAGGTTTTGTGATCTGTACATGCCTTGGTTGGCAGTGTTTATGGTTCTCCTTAGCGTAACGAGCATTGTCAACCCATTTCAGTACAAATCTGGTTGATTGGAAAGCAAATTGCAGAAATGTCTGTACTTCATCAGTGCCGTGTAGGTCTGAAAACGTAATTGAGTTGTTCTGTATGTTTCCACATCATCTTCTGAAGGTAACATTTTAAGCATGTCTTTGTTCCGTCTTGCTTCTTTTTACTCTGAGAAAGTAATTGCACATCACAGTAGGATTGACTAGAGATAGCTGTTGTTATTGGCACAGCTGAATAAAATTAACTAAAAGGGGTGTTTTTTACTCCATAGTGCTTTTAAAGACTGGTGGCTTTTGTTCTGTAAACAAATACGTGAGGAGTGAGCGCTACCATGGGAGTATAAAATCAAAACTGGAAACAAAGCAAGCTCAGGGGAGAGTGGTTGCTCTGGAGATTAAGGAGAGTTGAAGCTTTTTCAGAAATAGCCAAAAAAGGCCAAGCTAAAGAGAGTGGAACATGAAAGGGTCATTAAAAGACTTTAATAGAGAACTAGGGGGAAAAGCAGCTTTGTGTTTGGTAAGACTGATTTAATTTTGAAACAAGACTGGTAGTAATAGCGAGCAAACCAGATCAAGAGGGCGTAAGCAGCTCCATGTGTATGTGCAGTGTCACAGAAGGTTCTGGTGTTTTTTGCAGTTAACGTGTAGGAAGAACTTTCTAGGCTGTGCCTTATTAAATCAATTAGTAGATGAGGCTTGAAACATCATGGGACTCCTGTGTCATATTAGTCAAGTTGTGTAAACATGTTTAACTGTAGGCATGAGGGTTTCTGTGAGTTGTGAGGCAGTGATGCTTTGCAGGAGGTTCCCTCTGCGGGGGGGAGGCTGTGACAGGTATTTCCATGGTTGAACCCTGTCCAAACCTTTGGGGTGATGATTTGTTGTACAAACAGCATGGTGTGATTCTTGGGACTGTGCTGTACAGGAGCTGGGCTCGAGGATCCTTGTGAGTCCCTTTCAAGTCAGGATATTCTGTGATGACATTTGCGCTTTCCATGTATAACCTGACTGCAGCCACACAGGCTGGGGGTAATGCTCGGTGTGATGCTGTGGGTAATAGCGCTCTCAAGTAGGCAGATGGTGGATCCTGATTGAAATTACAGAGCACAAAATTGCAGTCTTGTTTTGAAACACCCCTGTGAAAGCACATTCACCTCGGCAGAAAGGCTGGCATGCATCTTCCAGGGGTAAGGCAGGAGTTTGTCTTTGAGTTTTAGAGGTTGGCTGCTGCAGGAAAGGCAGTGGTGGATTTGTGGGACTCTGTCCTAGCAGAGACTGGAGAAATGGGAGAGAGATTTCCAGAGGGAAGGCAAAGGTCCCATCTGATCAAATCAGGCCACTTAAGCCTCACAACATCAGCATAGTTTAGGTAAGGGACCAGTCAAGATCAGAGAGGGAGACTGAAACATTCGGTATTTCCAAATAAATAATGAACTGCCCAGAAAACTCTCGAACTGACTTAGAGGATATAATCCCAAAGCAAGGAATGCTTTCTAGTGGTAAAGAAATAGGTCTGTGTGCTCCAGTTTTGTTGTGATTTTGTCTAAATAAGTGTATTTCTTGTCTAGGTGAATTAAAAGCAATGTGGCTTCTGAAGCTCTTCACAGAAATGTGTTTGCTTTCATCCAGCCTGTCCTCTTTCCAGTTCACACTGGAGTCTGAAACAGGGGAACCCCAGCAATTTGGGGATATAAAGAGCCTAAGATACAGGATGTGAGGAGTAAATACTGAGCTCTTGGTGGCCCACACTCTGTTGTGAGCTTTGCAATGCTCTTCCCTTCATGGCTCAGACTGCGTGATCTTTTTGGGGATATTTTAGACTGTTCATCTATTTTTGTAGCTTCAGTTGTCAGTATCTCCTGTTTTAGAACAATATTCGAGTCAGTTGGGCATGGAGGATTATTTCATGTTTACAGGGAGGAAAAAACCTCTTAACATCTTTTATTCCATTTTTGATCACTTTGTTAATTTTTCCCCAAGTCCTCGTATCTCTGATGTTACTGGAAGAGAGTGGCTGGAGCAGCTGCTCTCCTGCAGACCCAGTGCTTGCCAAATGGCCTGCATGATCGGCAGCAGGCTGTGTGGGCTCACAGTGAGAAGATGTTAGATTTGGATTTTCTGTTGATTTTATAGGCATTTGTCAAGTATCCCTTAGGAAGCATGTAACAAGGCAGAGGAGGGGAGTGCATGTGTGTGGTAATGTCCAAACTATTCAGTGTAGGGTTTTTTGTGTCCAAGGTTTGAGACAAAAAAAAAAATAAAATAAAAATTGTTTATGCTTTCCCTTGCCAACTGATCTTCTTCCTTCCCATCCAAACTTCACTGCCTCCTATTTCAGTCAAATCTAGTGTAAATATACTCATCTCTGCTTCTGATTAAAAACATTTTGCACTTATTAACTTGGGCTGCTCCGACACAGAACTGTAATTTTCTAAGCTCTTTTTCTTGAAATGAGAATTTCAACGTATGTTGTCATTTTGACTCTAACTTTGAATGTATCCTTTGAACCATGTAGATAAATATACTAAAAGAGAATAAAAGTTAAAGACTCAAGGAAGCCTCACAATCATGTAGATTTAATTTCTCTATGTAATCAGGCCTAATATTTGCCTGGCATTGAATTGTCTTTTGAAAATAGATGTGCATTTGCCATTTTTTTTCCTGTTAAAAATGCACAAGTTTGACTTGTGAGCTGTCAGCACATGAAGTAAGTTTACGTCAGGAATTGTTCATGGATGACTAGATTCTTTTCTTAATGAAAAATTGCTTTGAATAAAGTATATGTTGGAGGGATATGAAATGTTTAATTAATTTGACAACGAATTTTGGGTTAAATGTGTTCAGTGGTCCCACACTGGCATTTTGCAAACATGACTACACCCTCATCATCACATTAACACAGGAATAATCTTACTGCACAAAAATTCAGGGATAGTGGAATTATGTATTCTTTCCATTCATCCTTGACTGTGATCTAGGATTATTGCAGGAACCAAGTAAGAAAAATAAAAAGCTGGGCATAATGAGTAGAATTTTAAGATGTCAAATGATGAATAGAGCTGCAGACTTCATATTCTGGTAGATGTGCTGAAGCAGTAATGGATAAATAATAGCAATAAACTGAATTTGGGGATAGAGGGAGAGAAGTTCTCTGTGGTTTAGCTTTCCATGTTGATCAAGCTATTGTCCTTTTTTTCCTCCTGTCCGTTTTGTCAAAGTTCTGTCCTACTCTAAAGCATGTGTGAGACCTCATCTCAAGCACTGCTCTGGTCAGCCACATTCACAGAAGCACAGTTTAAGCTAGAAAAGACACAAATCAGTGCTACCAGAGTATTTAGCAAAATGGATCCCTCTCTTGAAAGAGGTGACCCATAGAGTGTGGCTTGGCCAGCCCTTGGGCTGGGAGGGAGATCTTGGAGTGGGGAGTGAAAGAGAAGCCCATGTGCACTGAACAGAGCAGGCTTTTGTGGCAGAAACTGAAGGAGAACCTGGGGAACAGAGAAGTAGGGCAAAAACTTTATTACTTCAAGAAAGAAGTTTGATAGGTTTTAGAAGTTTTGTAGGTTCTGGGGGACTTGAACTAATTATCAAAGAAGTCCTTTCTATCTCTGTGTTCCTTTGTGTCCCAGATCTTAGTAAAGGCAACCGTGTGTCTCTTTGTGAGGGTCTGTCTTTTTTCTTCTGCTTCAAGAGACTCCTATCTCCTAGAAGGCTGCAAGTTATTAGAGACATGGGAGCATGCAGTGTGCTTCAATGAATTTGAAAGCAGAGTATATCAAATATCCTCATGTAGAAAGGCCTTTGAGTGAAGAGTTGTAGCGCAGAATGGAATGTTTTTTATCTGCTGGATTATCAGCTCAGAGGAGTCCTCAGCTGCACCCTTTTTCTCCAGCAAACAGGAAGAGGTCCATGAAATATTTTCAAGTGCCAAGCAAGGTCAGTAGCCAATGACACACTAAAAACAAGGAGTGTGCTTTTGGCAAGTTTTGTTGTCTAAAGCACGGCCTGGATTCAGAGAGCAGACACCTGATGATTGCACTTACTTAGCACTTGACCATAAGTGCAGGGTCCATTCCAGGAGAAAGTTTTACAGTTTGAGAAAAGTGAAATTGCTGTGTTTATGCAATGGAGGCAGCTGTGAAGTGTGCTGTCTGTTCTGACTTTTATCCTGATTGTGAACCAGGATTTTTGGAATGGGGAAAAATCCCCCACGTCTTCCAGGAAAAACAATGTCTTTTTTCTGGCATTAAATTCTCCCCCAGCCGTGCACTGCTCACTGGAAAGGTATTAACAGGGATGTTGGCTCAAGTATCACCTAGGATCCTGGAGCTCCCAGGGTTTTCAGCTCCTCCTCAGACTGGCTCGAAGCCCTTGTGTGAAATCCCAGCCTGCTTTCTTTCAGTCCGTCAGCTCCCTATCTCTTTGGTCTTTGGATAGCAATCCTCTGCCAAGATCCCAAATCTCCATTCCACTTTGGATCCCACAGAAGGTTGTTCAAAGTGAAGTGTTTGGGGTAAAGAGTTTTGGGGTGAAGGAACACTGAAGGAACCCGCGTTTTGTGCAAAATTGGTTCAGTGCAGATGGCAAGACTGGGGAGAAACAAAACACTCGTAATTCCCATACAGGTGGATCAAATACGTGGCTTTCTTTCATCTTTTCCTGGGGAAGTACGTCCTTTGATAAGGGGAGGTGTGTGTCTATTACAGGACAGCTTTATGTTATGCAGGGCAAACGGGATGACATTGTGCATCAGCAATGAGCTCAAGCAGGAATATCAGAGGTCCCAAATGCTTTAGATGAATTACCCTTGGAGAGTAGCCATTACCCTCTCCACACGTCATGGGTGTTGATGTACAGAGGTTTAACCCAGCGTTCTTCTGTCAGGTCATCAATATATGACATTGAATCTGCATCAAAGCTGGATACAGAGTGAAGTTTTCTTAAAATCAATGTGAAAAAAAAAAGCCACTAAACCATATTTCTTTGAGACAAGAGCAATGAAAAAACACGCTTTGCTGCGTAAGGGTCCTGTCTTCTCCGTGTTTTGTGTCATATCAATCTTGGCTTTTGCTATTTCATTAAAATTCCCAAGCGGTCAGAAGGTTGTTGCTTAATAGATTTAGCATTGGCTGGCTACATCAATACTGTGTTTAGTCACATTTGTTTTACTGGGGACATCTGTGCAAAGAGTTTAGCAAATATATTCATTTATTTGAGAGGAACCTGGTGCACTTTGGACCTTGACTGGATGGTGGTCTTGTGTACCTCAACATTTCCTTCAGTTAAGAGGCAACTTCAGAGAGTGTTTTGCCTGAAGTGCCTCTGTAGGTTGAAATATTTATTGCAAGAAGAATTTCAGCTTTTCTTCCAACTGATAATTTCCTTTGCGAGGTCCTGTATGGGGAAGGGATGTGATACAGAATGTACAGTTCATTCTGTGAAAATATGGATATGTTTTTGTTTGTGTCAACTCAGAAGAGGTAAATGCCCCAAATATCAGAAATGCCCATGGGATGAAAATTTAAACTATTTTTCTGATGGTGACCTTGCAGCAGTGTGGGTGTGGCAGGCGCTGCTGTCCTCGTGTTAATCCCAGGGTTATGGGCAGTCTTGCTCCGTGGCTGAGCCCCAGTAAGCTATTAAGAAGCTTTCCGAGAATGCAGGCATTAGTATTCAGTGAGACTATAAAGCATCATCAATAAAGGAATAATATTGATTATGTCTCTTTAAGGTGCTTACCTGCAGATATTTTCACATTTAATTTGAATATTCCTTTCCTCCCGTTTTCCCAGAAGTAGATGTTAACATTCATAGGAAAGATAACCTGGTTTAGACACAGCTATCAGAACTATTCATGGACTCAAGTCCATGTGAGAGCATCAGGTTTGTAGCAAAAAGTGTTTGGGTGACGGAAGAAATCTGATTTTGCTGACATAGAGGTTGATCCTACAGCCCCAGCCCTGGCTGCTCACTTTTCCACAGCTGGAGAGGGCATTTAAGCAGTCTTTGGGAATGGCAGAGACTGGGGCAAAGTACCCAGAGAGGAGAAAGAAATAGATGAAAAATGAAATTAATAGGACTGTCTGTCTCTCAAGGTTGGGTGAGAAGCTGAACAGAATCTGAACTCTGGCCCAAGAACAGGGTGCAGTGAAAATGTAGAGTATTTCAGGCTCTTTTGCATGTTTTCTTGTGGGCACAGTTGAGACATGCCACCGATGTAAGTGCCATGCAGTTGTGGGTCTTAGAATTACCCTGTACCTTTTATTGAACTGCACTGCCTTAGCACGGTGCCAAAACTGTAAGAGAGTCTTTTGTTTGACTTATTTTTCAGTTTTCTTTTTCTTTTCATCCAAATGAAAATGCAATGGAGTCTGGACATTTCATACTCTGTCGTTCTTCCCTTGTGCTTTTTTCCCTCTGAAGAAAGTCAACAGCTAAAATATCCGTATGCATGTTTAGTCTTAGGCTGAGTTATAATTGCACATCTCTTTCCAGACAGTTCGAACACTTAGAATTAAATATGCCAAATAAATCTGACCCTCAAACTTTATTTGCACTGCGTTACTTCCTGCCCTGTTCAATTTAAGAATAGCAACAACAATACTAATGACACTGTGCAAGAAGTTTTCCAAGCAACCCCGATTTACAAATACAGGCAGAGGTAGAATTTATTTGTTGTTGATTTAAAATGTACTGTGTGAAAAAAACCTGCAGACACACCAGAATGTTTGCTTCAGCTCCAGCTCTTAAAAAGAAGAGTCTTTTCCTCAAAGCTTTTTTTTTTTTTTTGTTGCAGAATACCACAATATCAGGCTCAACTACTCAGAAACATTTCTTTCCCTTTTTCTATCAATTTAGCTCTGTGTCACATTTTTTTTTTTTCCTAATGTGTTATGCTCTTGAAAGATGTAAGAAAGAAATATATCCCAAGGAATATAAAGAGGCCTTCCCACTATCTGTTGCTTCTGGCGTAACTGGATGAAATGCGGTGAGAAATGGGCACCTGAAATACATGGAAATTGAGATCCAAAATGAATAACTACGGGGAATCCAGAATTAGGATATTGTGATAGATACTGGATGTCTGCATCTCTGCAGACACGCTGGGAACCAAGTACGTTCTATCCTGTCGCAGCAGAATCTGTGAATCAAAGCTCAGGCTAAACCTGTTGCTGGGGCATCCGCTTGGACCAACGACCTCAAACCAAATCCTTCTGTCCCAGTGTCCCTGCCACCAGTAAAACCATTTATCATTTAATTTGGAAAATTGAACAAAAGCTTTAATTTCCAAACAAAGTTTTGTTTTCATTCAGTAATTTGTTTTTGCCTTTTTTGAAGGGGGGTAAAGCAAGCTGGTAAAATAGCACAAACCTTTATGGCAGCTTGACAGTGCTGTATGTGGCAGTTGGCCTGAGGACCTTCTGATGCCGGTCCATTTGGCCCTAGAAAAGGGTCTAATCTCTTTGGCAGCTCTTCTCTTTCTCGGCTCTTCTCTTTCTCTTTTGAGGTCTGCAAAATGTTTTTTTACCTGCCCCTCTCCTGGGAGCTGCAGCATCCTTTGCTGCCAGCTCCAGCACAGTGTGAACTCTCTTGTGGTGGAAGCAGAGGTGCTTTGTGATCAGGTTAGTGCAGTGCCTGCTGTTGTTACTATTTGCCGGTATTAAATGAGTTCCACTTAGGTCTCTGTAACTGGTACTGCTTTGGATGAGGAAAATAGATAATAGCTGGAGTTCCTGGTCGTACACCACCGGAGGATGAAAAGTTGGTCCTTCCTTGTGAGAACCCTCTTCCCTTGCAACCCTTGGGCAGAACACCCATCTCCCCTTTGACTGTTTCGGTACAGAAAGGGTGGAGCAACATTGGGAAAGAAAGTGACCTTTCCCTTGTCTTGTGGAATCACTTGGCTCCTATTTTACCTTGTTTTTTCCTTGCTCATTTCTGCCATGGTTTACGTGAGTGCCTTTTCTAAATGCCAGAGCAGCAATAGCCATTTTAAATATGGTTGCAATTTCATGCCCCCAAATTTCCTCTGTTATCTTTAATCTTTGATCGTTACAGTCCCTCAATGTAGCTTTTTGGTAAGCTGCAGTTTTTTATGTTACTGCTGTTTAGAATTAACTGGTCTGCTTCCTAAAAAGCCAAATGTTTAATCAATACATATCCTACTGTGTATAATAAATACATTTCTGCCATCACTTTTTAAGAGAGAATGCTTTTGCTTTGAGCCAAATAGTTTACAAAATGGCAAGGAAGGTTTTGTAATAGTTAGGCTGGTTTTTTTTTTTTTTTTTTTGTTTGTTTTTTTTTTTTTTTTAATAGATGCTTAATGAGATAGGGCCAACCGGTGGATCAGAGCAGAGAAATGGTATTGAAATTCAGGGGTGGGGTGGGGGGAGAAGTCTTTTACATGAATTAGTTAATTTTGAACATTTGTTACATTAGCATTCGCTCCACTTCAGCTGATTCATTTCTTTGGATTGCATTTGTTTGCTGGGTAATAATTTGATAACGTTGCAATAAACTAAGCATTAAGAAGTGGTTTCGTGTGCTGGAGTGTGCAATAGGTGGGTAAAGTTGTTGTTTGTGGCTCTTTTCCTAAACTTTGGAAGAAAAATCCCATTTTAAACTTGTAATAACGGAGGCTGATTACTTCCCATCAGCTCACTGGCTTCCAGGGCAGAAATTTCAGGCTGGTTATTGCATGCACTGCTCTACTATAAAGTACAAGGTCTGAAAATTAAAGTTGGACCATAAGAGATTTAATCTGCAATTTTATAGGTCTCTAATCCAATGGTTGTTTTGTATTTCAGGCTCCAAGTATATTATCAGGGTTTGGGGGAAGTTTTTTTTAAGTTTTGGTTTGTTTTTTGTTTTTTTTTTTGATGCTTGAGTTATATTTATTTATTTGTTTGCACTGTCTTTAAATTATATGAGGATTACAGCAGGAAAATACTGATGTTTTTTCTCCCCTCCCCACCCCAAACTATAGATTAGAAACGGTAAACAAAGTTGTTACACACTGAAGAATAAAGACTTGGAACGTGCTTCAAAAGGAGTAATTTACTTGGAGCTGGATGTCCTATTTAATCCTGTAAGTTAAAGTATTTTCCTTTTGCTTATCACTGGTGTAAGAAAAGTCCGAATGTGCAAGGACGAGGGTGGGAGTGATGCTTTTAAAACCAGGAGCCAAGGCAGAAAAGTCCTGTCCCCGTTGCATCTGGTGGTGCGGGGGTTTTGTTTGATGTTGTGAGTGGAGAAGGTTTGGGCTATCAGAGCTGTGTCCACCATCCTCCAGGTGGGTGGCACAGAGAAGGGGCATTTCTGGAGGGATGGATAACCACAAGCACCTTGGGAAGGAGGTGCTGATCGCTGCAGCCACGGCTTCAATTGCAACAGCCAAAAAAAGGGCTTCATGTTCATCTTATTACATATTACTTTTAACACCTACTTCTTCCCCAAAAAGCTGAGCCACCATGTTCTCTTCCCAGGGTGTTGACAGGAAAATTAATGAGGCATGGACACAGTGCTGCTTGGTTTTTAGGTGGCTGAGTCAGTCTCAATCGTTTATGCCCTACAGCCTTTTTACTGAGTTTAACTCCTATTTATTACGGCCGTCGTGGGCTGCAGCTCTGCTCCTGCTAAACTGAGTCCAGCCCTGCCCCATTTAACTTGTCTGCATTTTCCTTAACATGGAACCATAGACTGGTCTGGGTTCCAAGGGACCCTAGAGCTCATCTCATTCCAACCGCCCTGCCATGGCAGGGGCTCCTTCCCCTGCACCAGGTCTGAGTCCTGTCCACCTGAACGTTTCCAGGGGTGCGGCATCCACCCTCTCTGGCCAACCTGTGCCAGTGCCTCACCATCCTCATTGTAGAAAATACGTATTAAAAGCAGCTCCTAAGTCATACAGAGTCTGAAAAGAGAGTGAGAGATGCTGAAATTCCCAATCTTCCTGGGCAGCGCTGGTGATATGAAACAGAAGTAACTCATTTAAAAGTACATGGTGTTGTTTTTATTATTTTTTTTTTCCTAGATAAAAGCAAGTATTAGAACATTCAAGCCCCGAGAAAAGCGCTTTACTGAGGAGAACCGCAAATTTTCTAAAAAGGTGAAAATTGTGTCTGGGCTAAGCTTTTGCATCTGTTTGGGAAAGATTTAAATTGCTGTAGCATGGTTGCAAGAACAAAACCTATTTATGCATAAAATGCTGAACATATGTAAATTCAGTGTATTTCTGTATATATTAAAAGGTTTGTTTGTGTTAACACGAAATTGCTTTCTGATCTAGCTTGCATCAGTAGTTCTGCTTTGTGCTTCAGAGTGGGGAAAATGATAGCTGTGGATTTTGCACAGTTCGCAGCACTTAAAGCTCTACGAGAGCCTTATTCCCTTCTTCGGGAAGAAAGAAACCAGGGCTAAATTCCTTATGTAAAAAGTCCGTAGGATTTTAAAATAATGGCCATTATTCTTTTTAAAATCAAGAGGCCCTAAATAGTCTAAAAATCCCTATTTATTTCTATGGACTAGTCCAAAACATGTAGAAAAAAGGTTCAGACTACATTCTCTCTGTCCCTTTTCCTGAGACATTGATGTATTTTAAGAATCAAAACAGGATAAAGGTAGGTTTGTGTAACTGTTTTATTTAGTTTTGGCATCAAGATGAGCATTTTTTTCTTTTCTTTTTTTTTTTTTTAAGGGATGAGGAAAATCTGGAAGGTTTGGGTGTGATCAGAAAGCAGACAGGAGCTGGCGAATGTATCTGAAATAGAGGCTTTATTTGTAATATGTGCCCTGGCATGCATTTGTAGCTTAAATTATCCCTGTTTCTGAAGCAATAGTATGATATTAGTGTGTTTGATTAAACTCCTCTTCTCCTCCCCTCCTCCCACTCAATATTTATCAGATCTTATCAAGAAATGTTGATCGCGTGAAAAAAATCACCATGGCAATATGGAATACAATACAATTCCTTTGGAGCTGCTTTCTCTGGGAGTCCACGGTAAAGAGCCTGATAGCGTTTGTGGTAAGTGGATTTCTTCTTTTGTTGCATGAGGCTCAGTGATGTAAGATCTGGAGTGTTCCCGTGCCTTCCTCCCCACCAGCGCCAAGCCGTTTCTCCTTTGCTGTTATTGTTCTTTTGTGGCTGTGGGGCTGCAGGGCTGCGGGGTTTGAAGGCGGCTCAGGCCACACTGGGCCTGATGGGGATGGAAATGAGACCTGCAGGAATAGTCTCTCCTCGCTTGGAGCAGAGGTGTTCACCACCTGCACCGAGCACTGGGGGTGCCCATGGCCGCGGAGGGTGATGCTGCCATGCACAGACTGTCGCTCTGCGGAGACTCTGGAATTTTTAATTATTTTTAATTTGAAATGTGGCAGGTACGGGGTAGGAAAGGAAGGAGGTGGTGGCCAAGGGGTTGATATGGGGAGAAGCTTTTGATCTGGGTAATGCAGTGAGCTGATGGGTGTTGCCCCTTCCATCTTCCATGGCAGTGAGGCATCGCTTCACTGCAGGTTATCGATTCCTGCTCTGCCTGTGTTGTCGTTGACTGTTGCAAATTTATTCTCCTGAGTGTAATAATACATTGTTTAAAAGAACAAAAAAAAAAAAGGGAAGGCTGATCAGTGACTTCTGCTCCACTCTGCAAGCAAAAAGCCAAGTTCTCTACCTGCCTATCCCGCTTTTCATCTCTCTCCTTTTTTCTCTTGGTAGTAAACTCCCCATTTGCAGTTTTCTCGTAATCCACTCAAGCACAAAAAGATTGTGCCTGCTCTTTATTCAGCGGTGTGACATTTTCTTCATGCTTGAAATGTTTGGCATGCCATTAAAGGTTGCAGAAATCGTTTTGTGGTGGTCCAGTATGCAGAAAGAAAGTTTTTGAGTTGAGTGTTTATTAAGCAGTATAACATCCACGTCTCCAAGATTGTCTCCCACGTTTACTGTCTGTGAGTAGTAAGATGCTTAAAGGCTTTTTTAAGGAAAACACTTCAGTGTATTTGCCAGAGATGAGTAGAGGAGACCATTCCTGATTGAAAGAAGCTTCAGAGCAAAGGCAGAGCAGCTGTCTTCACCCTGTAGCTCACAGGCATGGCTCTCACAGAAGAGTGGGTAGGATGAGAGGGTCTTTTCTCTCTAATTTTTTGTCTTCCTGTTGCTTGAAGTTCATTTAGAACATACCATATTGCATATATGGTATCTAGTTCATGGCTGGAGAGCTGGTGGAGAGCAGAGTAGCTGGTATCTCACTGAAGGAGGTGTGGCAGTGCAAAAGAGTTCTGTGATGGTGTCCAAGGGAATCAGATGGCCGTTCATGCTGGGGCAGGAAAGGGAGGGTAAAATCCCAGTGGCCTTGTCCTACCATCACTGTACAGCAGGAATCAAAACACATATTTAAAAGGATTGCTCTTTTTGCACCAAAATGCTTGTGATGTTACAAGCTGTCAAGTTCAGTTTTCCAAACCTAGGAAAAGTTTGTAAGGGATGGAGAGGCAGAAAAATAAGAAGGTGGAGTAATGGGTCTACAGAAAAAGGAATTTATTCCTGCTGAAAAGGAGTATGAGCAGGTTATGAGTTACAGGTTGGTAACATCTTTACTGGATACCATAATACTCCTGATTTCCTGAAAGAAAGTGGGTAATGGGAAAGGTATAAAAATACTCAACTCTAAGAATAATTACCACCGGCTTCTTCTACAACCCAAAATTTAAGTCTATCTGGTTTTTCTCACATGGAAATAATTCAGCTCTGGCACTAAAAATGAAATGCTAATTATATATCTCTCTCTCACTATTTCCAGCATGAGTGTTCATAGTATTGAAAATACGCACACAGCACAGTAGGTGCAGCATCCCTCCCTGCCCAGTCTGTGTGGAAAATCCACTCCTAATGTTCAGGTTAAAAGATGAAGTGAGGAGGATGCACGCAGCTTCTCTACCCATTTTTCAGCTGGGTTCGTGAAACCCTCACTGGTAGCTTTTATGCCAGCCAGGCCCTCAAACCAGTAAATCCCTTTTTTAAGAATTATTTTTCCTTACAGATGATGTCCCTTGGGCCCCTGGCAATAACCATTTTGATCTCATGTTTCCCTTGGTTTCCCTCTACAGGTAACCCATGCCTCTTCCTCCAAGGGGGAACACAGTGAGGGAGGAGGAGGAAGACAAGCAGACAGTGTAATCATGGGTGCCTTGTTTTCTTAAGCAATCAGACAAAAGCCATTGCCAGACAGATAAAATATTTGTGAGGTTGTCAGGGGACAGAAATAGCCGAGGACACGGCATCTTTCACCTTCCTGTTTTAGTCTTCCCTCCCCATTAGTGCATCAGCTCGTGTGTGTGACAAGAACATCAGCTGCTTTTGGGGGTGTAAGAGAAAAAGAGGGACAGGTAAAGAGTGAGGAAACAGAGGACAGCACAGACAGGATACAAGTGAATGAGAAAAATGCTCTCACCCTGTTTCCTCATTTATAAGATACACCATCCCAAGCTAAATTTCTTTATTAGGATGTAGTGGTGAGAGGAGACAGTCCAAGAACCTGTGAGTAGATGAAATTTTTTTGTGCTGTAAAAACCTAATCACATTTTTCATCAGTGATCTGTGCTTTTAATCTGATGATTTTTCATCTGAGTTAATTGTATAGGCACAGAGGACACTAGCCTCTGCTGAAGCACTTGTAAAATCAGAATTTTTTCAAGTTTAGAGGTTTAGGAAAGAAGATTGAAAGGGAGGTGAAGTGAAAAACAAAATTTCAGTTTTGGTGATGCACCCCTGTACATAAAGGGCTTGGTGCAAACTGTGTTACACAACTTCTAGAGAAAACACCCTGGGTCAGAGGAGAGGATCATGCATAGAATTTCTGGATTTTTCATAGTGTACCTCTTCTTGCTGGTCTGGTAAGAAAAATGGACACACATGGTTGTGTGTGCCTGGGAATATCAGGAATATTCCCACACGTGAAAAATGTTGCCTGTAGAGTTGACAGTGTTCATGTACCAAGAGATGCCTGTAAGCACTTTGTGTATTCTTCTCCCTCAGGTCAGGATTTGGGGGGATTTGTAGATTTTTAAGACCAAAACCACCTTCAGACATTCCTTTCTATTTAATTTTGATGAAGTTGTCTCTGTATTCAACACAGAACCTTGTGCTTTGATTGAAACATACCTCTTGAAAAGGTCTGTATTTTGAAGATACCTAGACACATAGTCCAGTACATCCCTGTTGGTCCTTCTCGTGTGCCTGCCGTGCTTCATTTCCTACCTCGGACAATTCTCTACCAGTTTCCAGTCTGAATGTTGTAGTTTTAGCCTGGTCCTCTTCGCTCCTTCCACGTCACACTTTTCTCCATTGAGGCGTCGCTTCCACACAGCATTGCTGGTGTCCAAAAAAGCTGGAGCTGTGTGGTGTAATGTGCCTGGGGGAATGTCTGCTCACAACTCAGCTTATGTCTGATTATAACCTGTTTGTTTTTCCCACTCATGCATACAAAAACTTGTTTTCTTACCTTCCTGTTGCACGCTTAAACCAAATTTTTGAACCTTGCTTCTGTATGCAAACACTCCCTGCCTGCTCTCATTCTCCTGTGCTGATTGTGGAAGTGAAGTCTGTAATAACCAAATCATTCTCACTGTACTACATGTGTTTAAAAAATATTTTAAAAGTTAATTTTAGTCGCAATGGTTTTCATGAGGAATTATGCATCATTGCACATTGTTCTTGTGATTTTATACAACATAATTACACCTTCTATTGACAGTTTTCTCTGCATTAATGGTAATTATGCCATTTAATGAAATTACAGTAATTGCATTAAAAAAAGATAATCTGGTGCGAATTAAAAGGATATATTGACTGGAATTTTTGCTATCAAATATATATTCTTTTAAAGTTTGTATGATAGTTGCAAGAGACATTGACAGGATCAGGCAAATGATGGGAATCCAGCCACCAGAGCACCTCTGGTGTGATGGGCAGCGCTGCTGCTGAATTCCTTCAGGGTCCCTGCACACTGACCCATGCCAGAATACTTCATTTTTATTGGCAGCATTTCCCACTCCATCAGGTTTAGGTTTTTGCTGATCCAGGTTGCTGCCAGGGTGGGTACAGGTGGGAGAGATTTTTCCAGCTCAGCCCTCTCTGGCAGCCGGGTCTGGCCAGACAAGGAATGCAGCAGGCACAGGCATCATTTATTTATTTTGCAGTGACATTGCCCTGTGTCTACTAATTATTTTGTGATGGCTTAGTACTGGGAGGAAGGGGAGGAATACGTGGTGGTGCAGCATAATGTGTTGGAAACGTGGGGCTTCGGTCAAACTCTCTGCAGTTATTTAGTGGTGGGCAGCTGGGAAAATGACAGGTGTGGGATCATTTTGGAGCACTCTGGGCTTCCCAGAAAGCCAGCTGATGCAAGAGAAGGGAAGCTCTGGGGGTTTTAGATGCAGCAGCAAGCCCAAACTTAAGCTTTTGTGCTCCTTGCTGCAGAGGTGGGATTTTGTCACTCTTCTCCATTGAGATCCCCAAAGCTCTTTAAATCCAGAGAGAGCTCGAGGATGCTGGGTTTATTGGCACTGGCCCCTTGGGCTGTGGGAACTGGGAAGTCTGAGGAGTTTTGGGGCTGGCTGGGTGAGGCTGCAGGTATTTGCACTGCTCTGCCAGTTTGCTTCAGGTCTAACCTGGGGTAGCAGCAGAGAGAGAGGTCAGAGCTGGCAGCCCATGAACTTCTGGGCATCTCCACTGAGTGTGATTGAACACGCTGCCCTTTCAGCTCATGATACAGGAGCTGGATCTGAGCCCAGCTAAACTCATCTCAGAGAGAAGATACCAATCATCTTATTAGACATGAACAGTTTTTGATCCCTGTTGAGCTGGGCTATATTTATAGTGATGAACTGTGGGCAAAAGGCCATTTGCTCGTTGACAGCGTCCTCTAAAATTGCTAATTGCCTATCAGAAAGAGGGAAATGTTCTTTATCCCCTCAGGAAAAATATTTGTTAACTCAAAATCCAAGCCGTCTGGAGTTTACTTGGGGTAAATCTCTCATTCTGTATGTGGACAAGTGTCTCCTGCATGTTATGGTTTGGCTTTCCTGAGCAAAGCACAAAATGTTCCAGCCCTGTTTGTACTGAGCATAATTCAGCCCTGGACATGGCAGCAATATACGGGTGAAACATCCAATTTAACTCCTGCTTTGTTTTGCAATGCAGTGATTTATTTTATTTTATTTTGCCCTTTATGGGAGGGGAGTTACAGATCAATAAGAGGAAATTCTTGGGATGAAAGTTTCACAGGAGCATGAGAAATCTGTGGAGAAGGGAGACCAGTAGCAGCTATGAAATCCAACCAGATAGAGACCGAGTCACCAAACATCTCTTGGGCCTCTGACCAGCCAGGCAGAGGACAGAGGTTTAATTTAACTGAGTATTTATGAGTAGATGGTGATCACTCACTTGTCTATAGCGTGGGGAAGGAAGAGGTGCTCTCACACGAGCTCCCCTAAAATATTTCTTCTTTTCCCCATGGATTGTCTGCTAATTTTGAGCAAGCAGTTCCCTGATAGAAAGCATAAACCACCCTGCCATGACTACATGTGTAACTGATGAGAAGGGTATAGTCTTTTTTCTCCCTTTTTTTTTTTTCATCCTCCCAGCTGAAGACGAAATATAAATCATTGTTCCCAAACTATTCGGGAACAGCATTAAAGTAATGGTAGATTAAAATGTCTCCACATTAAAAAGCTAAATAAAATGAATAGATGTAATCCTAAAGAGAGAAGAATGAGCATTCTTCAAACACTGAATAGGGGACTTGGAAGAAGAAAAAACTTAAAAAAAAAAGAAGAAAAAAGTATTAATGCAAAAGAGATGGTCTTTACATCCGCTTTACTGTAGAGCTTTTGCTAAGGGCTGTTCTCAGCCCATTTGCAGCTTGTGTTTTGCTACACTTTTAAAGAAGCAGTCGGCAAAGGAACGCAGGCAGTTTCTATTTAAATAGGGGAGCTGTAAAATAACACTCCAGTAGAGAAATTCGTTCATGTTAAGGCTAGAGCTGGTGCTGGAGGAGCAGCGAGAGGCAGGTTCCAGGAATTTCACCTAGTAAGTAATTCTTCAGAGCCTCCCCTCTTTCCCTCTGCAAACCCCTGGCAAAAGCACATCTTTAAAATTGTTGTCTCGAGCTCCGGTCAAAAGGCTGGGCTGGAGGTGTGTTTTTATTTCGAGCTGTTACATCCCGGTAAAAGTATTTTCCTAATGATGGAGGAAACGTTTACATCCTGCTTCCTCCTGGCTGCTCGTGGCAGTGCCTGTGCAAACGCACCAGGTCTGCCTGCAAAGCTGTCAGGAGCACGTTACCTGACACAAGTGGCTGCTCAGATGAGAAACAGGCTTCTCCAGGCAATTAAAGGAGGTGGTTTCACCCTTTTCCCAGCAGTTTTTACATTTCCACTGTTATTTTTCCGTGTTTTCCGTGGTTTCTCGGTTTAAGCTTGAGATCCCAGACTTTGCTTTCCTGCAGCAGTTAAAATTCCTGGAATAGCAACAGTGATATTGATGATGCTGAGAGACACACAGCAAAGTAAACACATGTTATTTCCAGCTCTTTCAAAAATGCAAGAACAAACAAGGACAAAGTTAATAGGGAAATAACCACTTAGAGCCTTGACAACACGATAAACACGATTTAAAAGGCAAAGTTTGAAGCTTTGGAGTCAGGGTGAGATGGAGCTGAGCAGAGACCAGTACAAATATCGCTTTTAACTCTGAAAAAGATGGATGGCCTCATGTTTCCAGCTCAGGAGTTTTGGGGATTTGCTTTTTACCAGTGACATGTTCTAAAATAAAAATAAAAGCAAAACTATGTTTTGCATGTGAGGAGTCATTTCCTCTGGGTGTGCTAAACAAGGCATTTACCCTATATAGCAATTCCCTTGATTTTGGGGTTGGGGATCTTCCTCTTAAATTATGCTGTGCTGATATTTTTGAGGCTTTCTGTGTCATGCACGCAAAACTTGAATGCATCACATCGGAATGATTCCCTCAGCCCTGGTAATGAGAGGGACCTAAAATCTCTGCCTCTCAGTCCTTAATTGCATTTTGTTGGTTTTAATTGATGATTTTTAAAACCCTTTTAATACCTTGGCTGTGTGTGTTAAACTCCGTGGTCCAAGTGTTTGGGTAAAAGAGCAGTCCTGTTGTAGGATAAGCCTCTGTGCAGCTGGTCAGCAGGAGTGTGTGTGCAGGCATCCAGTCGAGAATTAAGGCAAGGAGAAAGAAGTTTAGCTTTGTTATAGTAACTGGATTTATCCCTAGAAGGTGTTGGTGCTAAGATAACTAACTAGATACGTGTTTCTGCCAGTCTCCTGAACCAGACTGGAAATACAGTTTTTTTCTCTCTTTGGCTGTTTAATGACAGCCCACAAAGGCAAGATCAAATGTGAACACATTTTACCTAATAAAAAAAAAAAAAAACAAAACAAAAAAAACCAAACAAGTGAAAAGGGCTCTTTCTGGCTAAAACCTGAACTAACTGCATCCACAAATCCTTCTGCCTGCCTTTGTGCTCAAGTTGCAACCTGTTGGAGAACTCTGCTCAGTGCTTGCATTTCCAGCTAATTTGATACCGCCTTTTATTTATTTTATTTTATTCTTTTTCTTTTTGGTGGTTGAAGCTTTGTCATTTGTTTCGAAGCTGTCATTTTTATTAGTCTCCCTGGCTGATCTTTTTGGGCTCTCGTCAGGTGGTGTGTGTTCTCCATTGTCTGCCTGGTCTTGGCAAGCTGTAGGTCCTTTTATTGCCATATGACGTGGGCGTGCTTGCAGCAGTAGCCTGTAATTATACCCACCACAGGTGACAGTTACAAGAGCGCTTTGGTAATAATTTTAGCTGCCTGATCTGATGTTTATGAAGAGCAAACCCTCTTTGTGGTCTGGCTGGAGTTTGCTATATTGTGTTGTACTTTAGCCGTCTGATTTATGAAGCCCTTTTTAGAATTTTTTTTTTTTATTATTTTTTGTTTTTCATTAATATATAACGTCTTGTGTCGTTCAAAGTCCTGAAGTTTCATGAAAGGTTGTTGTTGATCTTACGCTATTTTGTACATTTTTCTATTTCTTTTTGCATACATTGTATTTCTTTTGCTTTGTTCAGCACAGTACAATAATTCTCTTGCCTGTTGCTGGGTTTATTTGTGTATTTAACATTGCTGAACTCCTGTATCTAACGCTCTGTGTTCTGCCAGCTGTGAGAGTAATCACACATTAGCATTTAATTATTATTTTTTTAGTTTTTACCTTTGACTATAATCTAACTGTTTTATAAAAGGTGAAATTCTCCATCCAGGAAGGAGCTCTGGTTCCTTTACTCCCAGCAAAATTGCAAAACTTGGATTATGTCAAAGGTGAATTTAGCTCATGATTTTTGCTCTTCTCTTACAAACCTCCATTCTGATTTTAGGAATTTGCCACAAAAAATGTGGACAAGGCTGACGTACCCACTCCCTGAAAGCTGGCTTGCCTCTTGTGCTGTATTTCTTTTTGCAGTCTTAAATTTCTTAGAGGAACTTCAAATTAAAACTCTTGGGCATCTTCTGAATTTTTAATTCTTGTCGCAAGATTCTGACTTGCAATTCTTCTGAATTGAATGGTAGGTTGAAAACCAAGAGAAATTTATTTGTGACCATTTGCTGTCTTATCTGATCCTAAAGAGATGATTTTCCGTGTCAGGATCCAGTCATTTTCATTTTCCCAATTTGTCTGTTGCTTTTTCTCAGAGTTCACTTTATTCATAGACTAGAAATTGCATAAACAAAGATGAAATTAGTATTCTAAGTTGAATGAATGTTGCATCTGTGTGAGACTCATTAAACAGGAGTGTGAGACAGAAGCTACTTACCCACCACTATTGGAAATACCAGAATTTGAGAAGCTTATTTGTAAAATTCCCAAAGTTGGCATGGATTTTGACTCTGCAAGCTGTATGGAAAAAACATACGGCTCAGCCCAAACAAACAAACAAAAAAGGCAGGAAACCCATGTCATGTAGTATGAAAAAGGTATATATTAGGAAGCAAAAAAGCCATTAAAATGAAAAATNGAAAAAGGTATATATTAAGAAGCAAAAAAGCCATTAAAATGAAAAATTCTTTTACTTAGTGTGCTCTTTTTCCACCCCCCTGCCCCCCGCCCCCCAGAGCCACAGGTGTATTGATTTTCTTTCAGTCAGCATCGGCTTGGGTTTGTCTCATTATTCACATTACTTTGACCCGGCACTTCTTAGAAAGTATTTTAAAGCATGCAGTTTTACAGGAAAATTGTGGACGTTGACTATTATCTCCCATGTCATTGCTATCAGTATTTTTTTTTCTTGTTTTTATTTTTTCTTGTAATTTTAAAAAGGTAGATTAATTTTTATTTATTTATTTTTNATCCAGTCATTTTCATTTTCCCAATTTGTCTGTTGCTTTTTCTCAGAGTTCACTTTATTCATAGACTAGAAATTGCATAAACAAAGATGAAATTAGTATTCTAAGTTGAATGAATGTTGCATCTGTGTGAGACTCATTAAACAGGAGTGTGAGACAGAAGCTACTTACCCACCACTATTGGAAATACCAGAATTTGAGAAGCTTATTTGTAAAATTCCCAAAGTTGGCATGGATTTTGACTCTGCAAGCTGTATGGAAAAAACATACGGCTCAGCCCAAACAAACAAACAAAAAAGGCAGGAAACCCATGTCATGTAGTATGAAAAAGGTATATATTAGGAAGCAAAAAAGCCATTAAAATGAAAAATTCTTTTACTTAGTGTGCTCTTTTTCCAGCCCCCTGCCCCCCGCCCCCCAGAGACACAGGTG
>VZRN01001468.1:786448-819242 GCA_013397935.1 Dasyornis broadbenti | reverse complement strand
AAAAAAAAGAAAAAAAGATTTATATTCCAAAGCTGGGAAATAAACAGTGGCAATAGAAAGGAAATATGAGATTAATAAAAATGAAGACGTTTTGCAGAACTACTCTGGATGGTTTTAATCTTGTTTTGTTTCTCTCTTTTTTTTTTTTTCTTCCCTTCTTCTGGGAAGTAGTACTTCTGCAGCAGCATGCATTGCAATGAAAGCAATTCCTGATTTCTTTTTTTTTTTTTTTTGGAAGTTTTATGAATACTGGCAGAGGCAGTGGTCCTTTAGTGCCCAGTGAATCCTGTCTCACACACCGATACCTACAGTAAGACACACAGAGTGACGATGAGATCAAATGCTCTGGTTAAAAAGCCTTAGGGAAGCATTATGTGTCTGAGGTCTGATCTATTGTCTGGGAGGTCGGAGGGTGTTAATGCACTCTGCAAAGATTAGACTCCCTCTCTAATTGCTCCAACACTTCCTTAAAGGATTTAAACAGTCAGGAAAGGTGATGCTCCTTGTCAATTTTTGTCTTCTGACAGCTGTTGAAGTTTATCTGTCTTTCCGCGGAGACCACTAGATCATGCAAAGCAAGCAGTGGCAAAAGCACAGACCCTGAATTAGGACTGAGAGCAAGGAATGCTGCTATTTGCAACTCATTTCAGCTTTTAAATACTCTAAATCCTGAGGCCAGGGTTGCTCCTACATGCCATGCTGCTCACTTTTGGTGATGGGAGTTCCTGAGGTCCCGTGAAAAGTTTAACTCCTGAATTTGATGAAAAGTCACCCTTTTAATTCAGAAGCGATCACGTTGTGGTCTCCATCCCTTATTGGTGGGCTGGTTCTTCCCCAGCACATCTCTGTGGGACTGAGCCAGATGACACAGAGCCCCAGCTTGTTTAGCCCAGTGCAGTGCCACACCTCACTCCCAAATTTTCCTCTCCCTCACTAAGGCTGATTAGGATTTGAGTTCTCTTGGTTCATAAAGCCTGAAAACATGTATGCAAAAATTTACTCAGAAAGCTGGTAAAGCTCATGGCAGGAAGGTTTTTCTGCTTCTGAACCAGAATGTCCACACTGACAAGTACCTGACCCCTGACACTGGTTTTTTGAAGCAAAATAGAAATTTGGCCAGTGGATCAGAACCACTTAAAAGAAGCAGTTTATTATTTGGCAGTCTAGAAATTTGAAATAGCTTATAATAATGAAATAGCCTATATTTGCAAGGGATGCTGCTTTTGCTTGGAAAGTACTTTAAGGAAAAGGATGTAAAAAAGGTTAATGTTACTGGGAAAGGAGAAGCATGGCTCCACCCCAGGAGAACTTGGGAGATTTAATATTTCTGTTACAAGGCCGTGGTATCCTCACATTCACAGCAGGGTAACGTTACTGTAACAAGAGTGGAATTTGACCCATCTTTTTAAAAATGCCCGTTCCTGTTTCACAGACAGATGTGAGTGTGTCCTGTTTCACTGCAGCTCACACGACATGACAGGTCCTGCCAACCAGAGAGCCATCCTGTAGTTATTTTTTTTCTGGTGGATCAGGAGCTTTTCAATTTGATAGTGTCTGTGTTTTTGCTAGTCTTGCAGCATCTAAATGTGTTGGTGTATCGAATCCATTTCACACATAAATGTATAAATATGACCTATATAAATATACATATATTCAATGCCTCTTTTCTAGACTCTGAGCAGATGACTAATACAGCTGTTCAAAGGAGAAAAGGATTTTTTCTTTCTTTTTTTTTTTTTTTTTTTTTAAAGCCCTCTTGGCTCTGAATCGGAAATTGAGGAGCAGAATTCATCAAGTGTATTCTGATCGTTCTCACATGGGTAGTTCCTCCTTCCCTTCCTGCATAGCATGTTCCTTTGCACTGTTGCTATATTACATGAAATGTTTCATCTGTATATAAAAATTAAAAATTCAAACAAAAATCTGGCCCACATGAAGAACAGGCCCTTTGGGCATATGGTTCATTATGCATATTCGTTTAATTACTAAAACACTTGGGATGTCTCTACTGCCCTTGCTTTCAACTTGCAAAGTTGGATCTGTTCTGCAGCACAGAATATGTTGAACAGGCATGTGTCATAAAGGACTTCAGTTTTCTCCTACTTCAAACTCTATATAATGTTCTTGGCTGAATCGTTAGAATTTACTGATTATTAGTTCAATCGACTGCATCAAAACAGCGTTTCGGGATCTCTTTTCTCTTAACACCTTCTCTAACCCCAAAAAAGCAAGTTTTACAGTGGTTCAGAGTTGTGTTTAGTATCGAAGTAATGTGAGACTCAGGATTTAGATTTCAGGCACATTCCCACAAAGCACCTAAAGCTGCGTGTTGAAGCTGTATAACTTTTATTAGCTAGGAAGGGATTGCTGTGATAGTGTGACTTTAATTGATTTTCAGGGCAAACAGGTGGTGATGGTTTAGGCATCCCCCAGTCTCCTGCCATTCCTAATTTGGAGTTGCACATATAATAGCTTTATTAAAATAAACAATCTTCTGGCTTTAGTTTTACCTGAACAGCTGCCTGAAATAGCGGGAGTCTTGCAATTCTTTTTTTTTTTTTTTTTTTTAAGATTATTCTGTGTTTTTGGAAAGCAAGATGCTACAGGTCTGCTAGTGGAAAATCTCTATTATATAGCCGNTTTTTTTTTTTTTTTTTAGTCTGTCACTGCTGTTAGCTTACAATGGTAACGTATCCAGGGTATAATTACAGTGAGCCTCAGTCAGCTTCATGCATTTGTTCTGTAATGCACCAGTTTTGTCACGCTGCAGATTATGAACCTGCTGAAATTGTTTAAGTGTTGTATAATCGCACTGCTCCTGGTGCCCTGGGTGTGTGTCAGGTGTGGGGAGGGCTGGGGTTCCGTTATGAGCTGCATCTCTCCTCTTCACTGTGGGAAATCTATCCCAGGTGGATGAAAAGACCTGGGCTCTGGCATGGGGCTGTGCTGGGGAATCCCAGGTACAGTTTAAGTACAGAATAATCTGGAATTCCTTGCCTGAAAGGATATCATCTTACTGCTTTGTATGTGCTTTAGAGGTGGTTTTAGATTTCTGGGTTTGTGATCTTGGTTTATCGGTTCAGGATTTCTTTAATTATTTTTTTGTTCCTTTGCTCTGTTTCAGTCTGGAAACATTTTTTTTAGGACTGGAATTTTTGGGTAAGAGGGAACCAGGCAGTTTTGCACCAAGAGTGTTACAGTCATCTATTTCTCATTTGACTGGGTTTACTGCCAGGTTCTACAAACCTGGTTTTTGATTTTCCCTTTTTCCCCTGGTGCCGTAGCTGGAGATGCCAGGGAAGTATCCTGATGTGTGATTCTCGCCGATCACTGAACTAAGTCTGATTTAACATGTTTGCTTTATTAGAGAGCCCTTTTTCCCTTTACTTGTTCAGCTCTAATTTACACTCTGAATGTGAAGGAGGAGTCATTAAAGTAGTTTAAACATATCATTTAAGACTCTCATTTGTTACCAGTTGGAACCCAATTGAGAGCCCAAATTGAAGAGCATTTCCACCGACACTCCTTCCACTGCTGTACAATTACGTCACCATCTGTCCCTGGCTGCTAATGTTTCTCGAAATGTTAACGAATACATCTCCAAATAAGTGGACATTTATAAGCTCAGTTAATGATAATTTTTTTCATGACCCTTTTAAGGTGTTCACCTTATCCAGAATAAATAAAATTTGCCTACATTTTTGCCTTCTTTTAAACAGCACAAATACTTTTTCCGGATGCTTTTTGGAAGAATTATTTGCTATAAGATCAGGCTTTTAACTTGCATAATGCCTGTTTTCCCTGCAAATAGGTTATAACTTTGTGCATGAGAATAATTCCAAAGCTATGACCCTGCTGATGTACAAACCAAAACACTAGAGTTAAGAATGACCATTTAATTTATCTACAATATGAAACAACAGACTTCTTTTTTCTTGCATGTCACCCCCTCTTTGTTTTGGGATCTTCTCCAGTTACCTTGGTCTGTGATAGTTACCCCTTTAGAAATAGCATGCAGATTTATTTCCCTGGCCCGTTCCCAGAAGATTACCCCAAAACCATAGAAAACTGTTGTAATATTTTTTGCTCTTTGATTCTTTTTTTTAATTCTAATTTTAAGCTTTATTGCTTGAGGGTCTTGACTGTATTTTACTTGGCACAGGAAATGTAAAATACGTTAGATAAAAGCATGAGGGAAAAATTAGACCAGTCAGCATGTTGGCAAACAGCTATTTCTTCAGTGTCTGCCGCCTAAAAGGATTTGAATTCTTTTACTCTAAAACTGTTGTACGTACATAAATATAGAACCCAAAACCCGTGTTGTAGCTGATTTTGTTTTAACCTCTTTTGGGGTTAGGGATAAAGTAGCAGCCACAAGAAAATTGGACAGAGGCACCCACTAGACTCGTGGGCATTGGCTTTGGGGGTTGAATGCACGTTTTAGAGGACAGAGGTGACACCCCCAGACATGCACCCCATTGTGCTGGAAATTATCATCCACACTGACCAACGTGCCAGGTAGTTCTCAAATAGCTGGAATACAGTGTAGGAATCTTAACTTACACATAGACTTAATAGGGGATAAGTTCAGTGAAATAAACTTGGACTGAGTGCCTCTTCACTGACCTCCTCATTACAGAAACACATCTAAGGATCTTGTTTCCACTTGTCTAGGCAGGGTAACCTCATTAACGTAACGAAAATAATCCAAATAAAAGAAAGCTGTCACTTTTTAATTAGTTTAGTTTTTGTTTTGTTGTTACCACTTTCTGATTCCAGGCATTGTTGTGAATACGGGATAAATCCATTGAACATGTTAATGACAACAGTAATTCAGGCTCGGAGTGGGGACATTTTGTAAGTGTTTGCAGTCTTGAGTGTAGCATCCCAACCTTCCCTGATGGAGTTTCCGACGGCAGTGTCCCAAGAGGACGGTGGAGAACAGATTGCAATATTGTCAGCTCTTCTGATTTCTCTGTGACTTTTGCAGAACATGCTTCTTCTTAAAGCACCATTTCTTAAGAGTCCTGTGATTGCACATGAATCACAGCTTTCATTTAAAACACAAATGAGTCTCTACTTCCTACCAGCAGCAAAGAAAATGAGATCCCCCTGAAGAGTCTAAATCAGGCAGTGACAAAAAAGGCCCTAACACATATTGGCTTAAACAGTATGAGTTTTTTTCGCTTGTTTTTGGGACTATTTTTGTTGGTTTTGCATCTCCTCTTTTTTTGTTGGGAGTGGGGAACATCGGTTTTTCTTTTATTCTTTTACTTTTGAATGTTTGGTAAAATTGTGACCATGCTGACCTCAGTTCCCATCCTCCCCAGGCTTTATTCTGTTACTCCTTTTTCTTGTTGCATCCTCACACGTGGTGTAAATTGTCAAGCGCAGGTTGGGTATCTCCCAAAAAGCTGGGGGCCCCCATTCCGCCTTGAGCTCATTCTGGGCCGTTCACTCGGGTATAGAAGAGATGGGATGTGGATGTGGCAGCAGGACATGGCTTTGCAGCTGTGTCATTCAGTCTATGCAGACTGCTGAGTTGGGCAAACGTGGCCACATTGTTTGATACCCAAAACGTTACTTGGGAGAAAAAACAATAGGTAGACGTACATGGGTAACAAACTGTACAAACATATCCTTTATTTGTGCTTCTCACTTCTGAACAGTCACACGTTAGGAAGACTGAGGTTTTTCGGGGCACTGTTTGATTCTTTGGTTTGGCTTTTGGGATGTTTAAGTGAATTTTTTGTGTCTTTGTTTTTAGATTCCGGTTGTGTTTACGCTTGCTTCAAAGAGCTTTCTGCCTTGTGGTGCGCCCTTAAAAAATTAGTAAGTTGTACGCTGGTGTGTGGAGCAATGCAGAGATAATTTGTGATGTGGCATAAATATTTAAAGCCCTCTATTCCTTCAGGTCATTTTTGATTTTGGTCGTTGCTGTTCGATACAATGCATGTTTCACGCCGCCGTTGAGATGCTCAGTGTTCTTCTGCCAGGGACACAAAAAACAAATTGAATCTAAAGTAAATAGGTTTCTTCTGCCAGTGTTGGTTTATTTAAGTATAATTTCTCTTCCTGCCACGTTCTTCATTATTGCATTGCAATGAGGGAGTGACTGCGCTCAGAACAGACCCTCCTTGAGCTCCAGTTTAGGGGCTGTGAAGTGCAATAAGAGCGCACTCTGAGGTGAGGGAGCATCAGGTGGATGTGGGAAGGCAAGTGTCAGTCAGAACGACGCTGGAATGCATCTTTGGAAGAGGATCTTTAGTGGGACATACATGCTACATGGTTTCCACAACCTCTTTTTGCCGTGCCCTGTGATGGGGCCTTAATAATCCAATTTCCATTCTTTTTAATGGCTTCTTTTTTTAATATTCTCACTAGGCCATGCAGAAGCCAGCCCAAGAGCACAAGCCTCGTTGCTGCACTCCCATGAGGCTGGGCCCTCCCCAGGCACCCTGATTTCTGTCAGTGGGGGCTCAGCACTGCTGTGCTCCTGCATCCACACTGCCCATATCTGGAAGCGATGCCTCCATATGCACAGCTATATTTGCACATATGCACAAATGTACTGCTCTGTGTGAGTGCGTTCCTTCCCTCCTCTGCTCTTGTGCTCTCCCTTTCTAAGGGCAGGAGTAAGGATCTGTCAGAAATAATTTGTTGTCGACAGGCTTATTGCCTCCAAGGGATTCGAGTGCCCTTTCGGGGAGCCAGTATCTTATGTTATTGGCTAATACTCTGTATTTTGTTTGGAGCAGAGGGACTGAAAGCTTAAAACCCCCCAAAACCTAGAGAATTTATGCCTGAATATTTAATCTCAGAAATTTCTCCTTTTTTTATAGAGTTCGTTTGTGCATATGTGGCAACTTGAAACTGTGTAGCCCAGAGACAAGTTGAAAATACAGAATTCCTCTTCCCTGTAAATACAGGGGAGCACGTCTTTCTGTCTCAAAATTGGTGATTTCATTTAGTTCAAAAACCAAACTTGGACATTCACAGCAGTATCAGCTCAAGGTTTTCTCCTGCCCTCAGGAACTGGACAGAGCGTGTTTGTAAATCGCAAGGAGACTTTTGATGAAGCTGTTAGAAGTTTAGCGCTCAGTTAAATTGTGGGTTTTGCAACTTGGAGTTTCAAATAATATTTTTCACAGCTCTGCTGATGAGGCATTTCATTAGCATTGGAGCCTGCACTGGCTGAGAAAATAACTTTTTACCATAGGTTCCTCGCATGCATTTAATCTCCTTTCACTTTTATTTCTTCCATCTGATGGAATGTATCACTCTTCTCCCATCGCTGTTGTTGTCCGAGAGTTATCCTGTCACACAACACAGCATCTTTCACTTCTCCACAAAGGCTTACCAGGTCAAAAAGCGCCTGTTTATTTTGCACTTAGAGAAATTGTAATTGCTGTGTAGAAAAATCATACGGAAAATCCTATCTTATGCTAGGTTTCTAAACCTCTTAAAACTGTTCTATCCCATGACTGTGGGTTTGCTGGTGACAAATGTTTTATGGGCATATTTTAGTAGACACCCGTCTAAAATCTGGTCTTAATAGTCAGATCCTAAATTGGAACCAGAACGGCAGAAAAACCAGATTTGAAACGTGTTTCTAAGGGTTTGTTTTTACTTTCAGTTGAGACTGCCTTCTCTCATCTTTTGTACTGCTGTCAAAAAGGCCACTCTCATGGTTGTTCAAACTCCATGCTTCTTGACAGGAACAGTTGGACCCCTCTTCAATGATTTTCAGATGAAACGGCTTCCAAACCTCCAGAGCTTTAACTTGTAGTTATTAGGCCCTTTGAAATAGCAACACATTAATCAGCTGAAATCAAGTGGTCCTTTCTCCAAGGCTGTGATATTGCTGTTGTCTTTTAGGTAGAGCTCTAGTCTAAATATTAGTTTCAAGAGCTCTTTTTTTTTTTTTTCCTTTTCCTCTAGATAGGTCTGTCCCATTTCTGTTTCTATTTTGATCATTGTTTTAGAATGCGGTGAATTAAAGTGCTCACTTCTATAATAGGTTTTTATACTCTCAGATTGCAATAAAAGGAGTGCCACAGAAAACTCGCTTCCACTTTTTAACTTCTTAGTTTAGAAATTGGCTGCTGTGCTTTTAAATTCTCCCATGCACAGTGTGAAGCCCGGCAGAAAAAATATCGATGATGTAATGAATTATGTCTGACAGAACTTGGTCTAACAACGTGAAACATTGAAAGAAGAAATGTTTTGTTGAAACTGGATTATTTGAAAGGGTGTCTTGGTTTGTGTCCCTGACTTCTGTGGTATTGGGAACTGATCTGAATCTGTTAATGGATTCCTTTACTAGTTTATGTGTTCGGCAAAAGGCAGACGGGGGATGACAAGAAAGCGAGAAGATACTGTTCCTTGCATTAGCCATTATTTACATCAGCAGCTGAAACATTCTTGAGTTTTGGCAAAAAAATACTGATAAGAAAGTAATTTAGGGAGCGTAATTCAGGACCTTCTCCCAGGCATAAAGTATCACTGAGGAGAGAGTAAAAACATGCATGGTTGAGGACCTTGTCATTTGAGGAGTGGGTGTCTGTGTCACCGGGCTGCTGGAGCTGTGCTCAGTGTCAGAGAGCTGCCTGAAAGTTGATAAAACAGGACATGGATCTGCTTGGGATCTTCTTCAAAAACTGGTGCTGCAGAACTACTCAAAAGGCTGTTAGAACACAGAAATATTTCTATTCACTTTATAAACACACTCTGAACTTTTATTATCTACTGTATGTTCACAGCAATCATTTCCCATACCTCCGAGGCTAAATGATTTCTGAATAGCTAAATCAATTTATCTTGTGTCTGTGTCGTGTCACAGTAATGGAAGTTCCCTGTACTGTGGCGGTGGCAGCAAAGCAACTCTTGTTAAGAAGATGTGGGAACTCTATGAAAGCTTCACTGTCTGAGTTATAACTCAGCAGCTGATTAACCAGTCAGCATTAGAAAGGAAGAGACAGCATGCCTCAGCTACTCATTGAGCCTACAGTGCGATTCTGTAATTAAGTTTGAAGTTTCATTTGAGGTCTGAAACTTAATAATACACAAAATGTACTGTAAGATCTAAAATCACCAAGGTCTTGATATCGTAGCTTGCCTAAATGACCTGTGATTGCAAGGTTGTGTTGCACTTGCAGCCGAGCAGGGTGATGTTCACACAGGATGGTGACAGATGCACTAAAATTGGGTCAAGTCCTGCAATTGAGTGAATGAAGAGAGGTTCTTCAAGAGCTTCATTGACTCCTTGTAGGACTTTGCCTGACTGGCTGCTGGTGAGGTCTTTTTGCTGCTTCAAGAGAAGGCTGAGATTGCTCGAAGCCCGGGGAGGTGGTCTGAATGTAACCCCCTCCCATCGGCTGAAGCAAAGGTTTTGAAATAATATCTGGAAATAGGAATTTCCATGAAGGGAATTTACATAAGGACCAGGTGTAGATTTATATGTATGTGCCTGTTTTTATCCATCTGTGTGTAAAAGATACCTGTGGAGATATGTACAGTAACAGGTCCTTTTCTCTGGAGTGACATTTAGGGTAGGACAGAAGCTGGTTTCACCTTCACTTTGTCTTAAAAGCAAAGCATATATTTATCCAAGGGAGTTGGAATATCTTCAGAGGAACTTGTTCAGGTTAGAACTTTTCATTTATGGGAGGTGTTTTAGCTGGGAATATCACAATTTTTGAAGATTTTATTAACTAAAGTTATGCAAGACTCCTGTAAGACAAATCAAGTACCAATTCTTGGCCTGGATTCATGTGTTTCTGTTGCCTTGCTTACATACGAAATGTGGCTGTGTGAATCATTATCACTTCTAATTTTTTAGTATGTTGAAAAACAGGATCAAAAAGGAGAAAAAAAAAAAAAATTGAAACCAAACCGTCTTCCACATTCCTGTGCTGCAAATCAATAGCATGGGGATATACAGCCTGGATGTCAGCCCATTTTATAAAGGAATATATCTCAAAGATTGCTTTACTGGCCGACAAATGCCAAGAACAGGATGACAGTGAAATTCCTTGCACAGCAACAGCTAACATGAAATCAGGTACACTCTAGAAAATGCAAGTGCTGTTTGGGCAAGGTTATGGATACAAGTATTGTTTCCTGGTTTGTGTTTGGCCCATGGTAGGTATTAATTGGCCATTTGTCTGATGTCAGACAAGAATTTTTGTTTAACAAGTTTCAGCAGCTGCTGTTTTGTAGGGGTATAAATTCTCACACGGCAATGGGAAGTGTTTCTTTGGTACAGGGTGGTTACACTTTCAGGTTCATAACACAAAATACGTTGCCATAAATATCCCATTCCACAACTGCCAGCATTGTCTTCATGTGTAGTACCTGGCAGGCCAAGGATGAGTGGGGGTAGAAATTTATCTTCCTCGTCACCCACAAAGTTTCCCCTTTGTTGTTGTTTGAGATTCTTTCACTGGATCGGACTTGTTTTAATTTACCTGTATTATTCTAAAAATGAGATTGTTGTTTCTGATCAAACCAGCTTCTTTTGGGGGACGAAAAATCAGAAAAATGTGTTTGTGCCTTGTCTTTGAAGGAGATTGCTTAAAATAGCTTCAGGTTGCTACCAGCATTAGGCAGTTCTTCTGGAAACACTATGTATGAGTAGAAAAGGAAATGGGATCACAACATATATTTTATGGCAGTTCTGGATTTAGTTTATTAACTTTGCATTGCCAACCCCTCCAAGTTTGCAGTCTGTTCAGGTATTGTTGGTACTTGTAAGATAGGATTGCAGTTTGGCGTGATTGTTTTTTCTTTAAACCCTATGTGCTTTTCAAATCTCTGTCATGTTATTTGTGTGTTTTGCTGTTCCAATTTGCAGAACAGAACTTCAGAATTCGGCTTCTGGGCTTGCTACTAGTGGGGTTTGTGAGATACCAATCCAAACACACAAACTCATGCTGCTTTTCAGCAAAGAGACTCTAAGCTACCAGTGAAATCAGAATATGCTGTGCTGAAAAATGGCAAGAGGATGAGAATAGAGGCTAGGCTGACTGGATCCCTTTCCAAAATAATGCATCATGTGCAACCTGAAGCCTTCCCTCCTGCAAGCTGACAGACCTTTCTCTGTGCTGCTGTGCCAGGAATATGGGTGGATTAATGGTGAAGATGCATTTGCTGATCATCCCCTGTGGAGGAACAAGGGAGCTCCGTGGTTCCTGTTGCACAAGAAGAAAATGCTCTTTAGCCTGGGAAAGACCCCCAGGCAACTAGGGTTAGATGAAGTGGAGCAGGTTTACCTCTCTGAGTGCATCTGTTGTACACTAGCACTAAGGACAAAAGGCTTTCAGGCTCGAGGGGATCCCAGGAAGGAGTGAATAAAGCTTTTGGGGTGACCTTATGTTCATGGCCTTCTCCTTCCCCAGATCCAGGGGAGGAGAAAAGCCAACAAGCAGCAGCCCAATGAACTCACACAGAATAGAGAGAGCAGATTTCTTTGCCAAAATAATAATCTGAATGAGGTTAGCAGAGATTCGGGTCTGAATGCACAGAGTGATAATGACTGACAGCCTTTCTTACGTGTCTTTCTCCTGAAGCTCTTGTATGTATTCCCTTCTGCTGCTTTATTTCTCCCAGGTATTCGTGGTCACCGTCTGGACCGTGGAGCTGTACATGGTGCCCCTGGCTTTGCTGGTGCTCTTCGCCTACAATTTCTCCCTGGTCACAACGGGGAAGGTCAATAACGCCCAGGATGCCCAGGCAAGTAGAGTGGCAGGAACATTTCTGGCAGCCCCAGTTCACCCCCGAGCGAAGCATCACGTGTTTTAATGGCGTTAAGCTGCTTGTGTAGTTAAATGGCACTTCAGTTTCAAAGTTACTGAGAGGAAACCTCAACCCTCTCAATTTTCATTATTCAATTAGAGCAATAAACCATTCAGAGCAGTAGGAGAAGACGATGAGAGTGTGTAGGAGGACGATTTCACTTACTAAATAATTACAAACGTTTTTAAGTTGAATTAAGAAAGGCTTGGAAACCAACGAGTTCCTAAAAGCCATGCCCCTCCTGCCATTACACTTTGCAACACACTAATGATTCATGTTTCACAGAAGAGGAAAGTCAATAGAATCCAAAAGAGAATATAGCTCTTTTAGACCTTGTCCTGTGATCTGAGGTTTTAAAAAGCTTTTATTCCTTCTTCCCACCCCCAGCTCTTGAAAGACAAATGTTTTTTTTTTTTCCCCCAAAAAATGTAGCCTTTAGTTTTTAACTTGGGAGACAGAAAGGTTTAAACACAGAAATAATCACCAAGTGTGCCAAAGTGCTTCTGCTGGGGTATGAAATGCTCTTTGATGTTGACCACTGTCCTTACTCCCGTAACAATGGTAATTGCAGCTAGAGGGAGAATAAATCCATGAATATCCATAATATTCTCTTTCTAAAAGTGAAATAAATAGAGTAATGAAGTGGAAGCCAAAGGATAGCTTCCTTCAAACTTGTGATAACAAGATGAATTGTGTTGGTAGCCAGGAAGAATACCTTTACCTGAATGAATCAATTGGATTTTATACAAAATCATAATATCCTAGAATTAGAAAAGTCAATAGCTGGTTTATTAGTTTTAGTGTGAAAAGTTACTCCTAGTTCAGTTTTCATCCAAGTGGAAAGATTCTTCGAAAACAGGGGAAATTGTATTATCCTGACCAGGGGAGGCTTAATTTGAAAACATGGTAAAAGAAATGCTTTTCTCCAGTTTCAGCCAAGTCCAGAATAATGCAGAAAGAGACAGTGTTGTCTTCAGTGACTCCTTGATTTCATCAAGAAAAGCAGAACTTCCCATGTGGGAGAATCCCAGGCAAACAGATGTTTTTGTTTTTTAATACAAAAGGCAGTAAAAAATAACAATAATAACGTACCCAGAAAAAAGTACGCAGAGAATGCCTTCCAGCCCCTTCCCTCATCCTGTGGTGAGTTTGCTGCATGCTCAGGTGAGGACAGTCTCACATAAGACAGAAGAACTGAGCAGGGCATCGTTTAGGTGGACACTGCAAAAAGGCTTTTTCTGAAAATACAGCTAATTGTGGCAATACTAAAGAAAGGTCCATCAGGAATTTGGCTCCATTGCTGTCACACATTCTGTAAGCAATGCCATGAAATTCAGGGGTGCATTTTGCATAAGCAAAATCACACATCTGCCAAAGTGCTTTGCAGGATTGGGATCATATGGAACAAGTAGTCAAAGTGCCTTTAATATTACCTGATTCCTTTTTTATGTGTGTCTATGATTCTAACCATCTGTAGGTCAAAAATAGACAATCAGGTGCTAGCCCCAGTCACATCTGTCCTGCAGATGAGAAAAGGTTTTCTTCAAAATACCAGTGCTTTTTACACAGTCATTTATTTATTTTTTGCTTCTTCAGGCCTTGGCTGGATATTCACAGCCTTTGGATTTTGTGTGCCAGCACACACATTTTGTGTATACAGAGGAATGCAAGCAAGAGTCTTTGCAAAAGTGAACCTCAAATTCTCTCTGATTTCTGTGCTATAAAATGTGAATAACAGTATTAACCTTGTACTCCTGATCCACTTGCCAGGAGGCTAAATTCGCGAATATTGGTAAAATGTTTTATGATTTACAGATGGGGAGCTTCTATAGAAATTTAAACCATGATCAGTGTTAATTCAGCTGCTCAGGGTATTCCAGGGAGCCAAAGAATAAATCTGGGTATCTGAACTCCCAGTACCTTTTACATCCTAGATCCAGCTGCTTTTCAGGGGAAAAAAAAAGAAATTAAAAAACCCCAAAACAGAAACACCCAGCCCCCCCAAGAAACCCTAAATCCAAAACATCTTTTTATTGTGATTCTTCACATTCCTTGCATGTTTGCTGTATTTAAACTCGTAGTGCACAGATTCAAATGTAGCTATTAAATAACCAAGAAAAAAACTGGAGGACCCTGTTAAAAGCTCAGCTTATTAAATACCTGAATTGAAAGCCAAGTGCTCCTAATTCCAAGCCTTAGCCAAGTCTTTTGTTTTCTGTCCTACCTGTCAGCACAGAAGTTAAAGGGAGGAAATAATGCTGCATAGAAATCTGACTGTGATTCTATGTGAGATTGATTATGTTCATACTAATGTGTTTTCTAAAGTCTAATGTTTCAGTAATGGCCCTAAAGGGAGGGAGCAGTCATTGTGGCAGTGGGGATGGAACAAGTTGAGTATAGAGTCCTCAGCCTTGACATACCAGTTGGTTCATTTGCAAGGCTGAGAACAAAGCTGTTTACAGATAGTAAAAGTTGGCAATGAATATGAAAGCCTGTTGTCTTCAGATTACTGGACACAGCCACTAATGCTTTATTTAGACTTAAAATTTGTATAGGGTATTGCATGCTTTGTTCAGAATATCATAAAACAGAAAAAAAAAAAAAGGTCCTTGAATACAAAACACCGTTTTGGAAGGGAGAAAGTGGTGGGGTTTTTTAATGACTTTCAATAGAAGTGGGAGAAAATTGTATAGCGAAATGTTGTGGGAGTATCATAAGCTTTTTGAACATTGCCTGTCACTGAAAAATAAGTGTTGTGTTTTGTAATATGGACATCTGCTTCTGCAGGAGCTTATGGGCTTGGATGAAGACGAGGATGAAGATGATAAGGTAAGCATATCTCATGATTTTGTTGGCTAGAATCAGAGGGAAGGTGGGAGAACACCAACAAATCTTCCCTCCATAAATCTTCAGCTATTATCTGTATTAACTGGGAAAAGTGTTGTCAGCAGTTTGCTGCTTGGCAGATTTGCAAGCAGGAAGGGGTGGGTTTGTGTAACATTCCCCAGTGGAGGTACCTGTGTGAGACCTGAACATCAGCTGAGTCTGAGCAGCCCCAGCTTGTGCCTGACCTTGTAGGGGGCACATGTTCCTGGGTGTGCACCTACAGGGGCGTCTGGGGGTGGAGGAACTGCAAAAACTGCAGAAGGGTGGACAATCCCCCCTCGCTGCCGTTCCGAGTGCTGGATGACGTTCTGTACGAATGCCTTTCCCCAAACCATTTGGCATTTCCACTTCAGTAGGCCAGAATTGGTGTGTTTTGTGGAGGGCTGGTTAGAATTTTCTCAACATCTCTTTCAGAGCCTGGGAAAAAAAACCCAGTTTTAGTTCAGTGGCTGAAATGTGGAAAGAATTGGAATTGGCAAGGCCTGTTTTTTATTTTATTGGAACATACTTACTCATTCTTCTCACTGTGAAAAATTCATTGGATTTTTTTCCAAGTTTATCAAACCACAGTGACAAATGATAAAAGGATTAGAGGGCATGACATACGAAGAAAGATTAAGAGAACTTAATGTATACAGCTTGAGAAAACATAAGTAAGTGAAGGAGGATCTGATAATCTATAAATACTTTAAAGCTAAAAGGTGAGGAATTATTTAACGAGCAACAGCATGCAAAGGAACATTAGCTGTTAGGAAGAAAATGTTCATGAGGGGATGTGAAACTTTCAAATTGCATACTAAGTTAATAAGACTCTTCTTGAATATTCTATGTTTTAGAAGTGTTACAGTGAAATTGTTGATCATTAAGAAGTAAATCAATACCACAGCTAGCAAGTGCACCTTAACTCTTCTCAGTCACAGACCCTAGGATTGAAGCTCAGCAGACTAATTGATGGGAATAGTTATTTAAATTTAACTTGCTCTTCTGTAGTGGTTATATTTTAATGAGCAACCAGAAATCCATCAAAGTTATAAAGTGAAGTTTAGGCAATGCAGCTGAATTACAGGTTTCTTGCAACACTCAATAGTTGTTTAAATGCTCTCATTTATAATTTGCACCTTGCATCGTAAAATTTGTCAAGTGAATGCACCAATATCTGAAACTCATCAGAAGTTGCTAAACGAAAGTTGCATCTTTTTCAGAAGAATACTGTGTATCCCTAAAAGTCAATAATTTCTATTTAGTGGGTACCCGGTTCTAGACACCCATAAATATTGACCCTCTGCATATTATTTGTGCGATGCCTAAAGATGTAACTTATTCACTGGAACAATCCCATTTACTTTTCTCTATTTTAATATTCTACTTTTTCCCTTGCAAGTGCTGAGGTGGGAAAAGAGAAGCAAGAATGTATTAAATAGGTATCAAATCCTGTTTCCTGTGCAGTGCAATTCATTGCTGCAATGCTGAAATGCTCTAGGTTACGTTTACCCTACTCTTAACTCCAGTGACTTTGGTTCTCTCTGTAAATACGACTGGGTCACTTAAATACGGATTTAATGACTTTGGGGTTTTTGCCTCCCCCGAACAGCTTCACTGTCATTCTCTTTCTTGGTTTATTTTAACTTAGTATGCAGGTTTGGGAAAACTCCTGAGAGTCAGTGTGGAGCTGTTGATGATTTGGCCCTACCATTTTGTAATGGGAGCTCCTCTGTCTCCATTTCACACACACTCTGTGACTGACACGGAGAGCTGGTAGCGCTGGCTAAAGCCTCTCTCAGCAGACACCTCCAGAAGCCTTTCTCATGAAGATAACGCTTTACATCCCAACATTCCAGTAATAATTCATTATTCATTTTAATTGTTATGGGTCTGTGGAATTCTGGCACAGATTTGCCAGAAGAGACAATTGCCAGCCCCTGCATTTGTCCCGTATCCAGTGCTGTGCAGAATTGCCTTCATGTCTTTGTAGTGCCCTGTGTGTGCCCCGTGCAGCAGCAATGGGCCACGCTCACACTCCCATGACTTGCATCTTTGAGTACATTAGGTTATTCTAAGTCACTTTTCCAAGTCTGAGGGTGGCCAGTGCTCTCTGGGGAGTGTAAGAAAAATGTAGTTTTATGACACTATCTCATGGCAATGTCAACATTTAAACAGACAACTCTACTTTAAAAAGAGGTCTGTGTATTTTTTTTTCCTCCCTAATACAAGAGCTCTCAAAGTTGAAATCTGCTAGTTGGGCTGTGGTGTACGAGGTCACTGTTTCTGTTTCCTGTCATCCTGCTGTATCAAAATACTCGCACACAGAGCCCTTCTGGGTTCTGCTGCCTGTTAGACATAACAGACCGTGCTTCTGGGAATTGTAACACACCCTCGAAGAGATGAACTGTTTACAAATTATAAATACACAGACACTTAGTTCAAAAACCCAAGAGCAGATTAACTCCCTCCACCTAGCCTATCTGTCTTAAATGACAGGGCTTAATTGCCAACTCCCCGGTCCTTTCCCCCTCTGCCCTCCCCACATACCAGCGTGGAGGGCTGGAAAAGACAGCAGTGCTCTGTCCCTTTGGCACGAGCCCTTCCGTGGATAAATGCCTTCTCGGATTTGTGCCATCTTGGACACAGAGTTCAGGCTGTGTCCTGTCAGCTCTGGGCTCTGTCAGGACGAGCAAGGATTGTTTTAAAATTACATCACTGAAGCATCTTTAGTCTGCCAGTAGGAAGGTATAGACAAGTTACATGCAATTCAATTGAAGTTGTCTGATTGTTCGCCAGTTCTATTTATTTTATTTATTTTTTTTTTCTGTTTCTGATAATGACTGTAGAATTTCAAGAGCAGACAGTTACCCCATGAATGAGTGTGTCATAGCACTTGACTGGAAAGAGTCTTGGACTCTTCTTAATTGTCTGAATAAAAGCTTACATCTCCTCCACAACAGATCAAACTTAAGTTACTACAATTTTCAGGTCTGGTAACTGATTCAAAAGAAATTCAGAGACAAAATTAAATCAACAACAATTCCTGCGTGAGGTTTTTGTTGGTTTTTTGGGGTTTTTTTGGAGAATTTCTATCCTATGGTGAGCCAATATAGCCCTGTTTGGCTAGTGCAATGTAACAGGGAAGGATCAAATGATACTGTGGCTTTAAGCCAAGTTATTTGGCAACTTCCAAGAAATGTTTAGTATCTCATGTATCGGAAAAAGAAAAAGCTGAAGTGGAAAGAAATCACCAAAGAATAAAAATTCAATGTCTCTGATGTAGGAAATTCTCTGTCAAAAATAGGTACCAAAGATACACAAAGTTTTATGAACACAATTCAAAAGGACTCCAGCCGAACGAATTAAAGTCAAATTCATCCAGTAGCAAACAGCTGACATTTTCCATTTGAGTTAGATTCAGCATGTGGAAACCTTCCGTATGGATCTTATTTGTACGGGTGGATTACGATGAAAATTGCATTAATTTTCTCCGCAGTAAAGGTCAGTAATTGAAACATGAACCAAGAGTCTATTGTGTAAGATGCTATATCCCCATCCTTAGGAAAGGTCATTCAAGACAATATCATCTCATTGTTTTCTTCCCTGGAAGTATAAATAATTTCATTAGTTTTTCTTTTCCTCTTCAATCTAACAATTGCAATATAATATTTCAACATCCCCCATTAAGATTGCTGAAGACAGATGGTGGTAAGGACTTGAAAATGCCCCATGACACACAGGGTATGTTCTGAGTGACAAGGACCATCCACGTCCTCCACAAAATTGTGGGCAAGATTGTGTCATCAAAAGTCTCAGTGCAGGGCTTGCTCTGGTTGTGCTTTCCTCTTTTCCTGGGAGCCTCCTGTGTACAAAAAACTGGAAATTAAATGTTCTCCTTTTATGTCTTACTTGCACTGCGGCGTTGTCTGGGACTGGTTTTGTCCATAGACATCCCATAAACTCGCACAGTGTCATGAGCCACCCATTCATAGGTTTAGGGGTGATGGGGGAGAGGAGTTGAAAGGAGGGGCTTGCAGAGGACTTAGCGATATCCTGGGCACTGTGGTATGACTCTTTTCACAAAGAAACCTTAGCAGCCATATGGAACTCCAAATCTCTCCCTCTTAGAGAGAATTACCTACCTAGACGTAGGTAAGCCAACTCTGTAACCCCGCTAACTCTCTGGAGGAATATTAAGTAGCACCAGGCAGGTCACAGTACCGAGCACATGAACCTCAGGGAGTTCTCATCCCTTAAAAACTCCAATTATTTAAAATGTTGTTAAATTTTATTTTGAATTGGCCAGGTATATGAATAGATCTCTCTTCATCCCTTACCCCAAACTGCTGAACATCATTACCTAGATTACAAATGATGATCCAGTAGTTTAAGGCTAATCACCATGTGATTGTTCTTAAGTCTCATGTATTTCCAGGAGAAACACTTATTTCGGCAAAACTTGTTTTTCTTCCCCTTCCCTTTTTAAAATCAGAGATGACTGATGACTTATGTCCATTCAGGATTGATTCTTGTTGCTTCTTACGCACACGTTCCTCACCTGAATAGTGTTTTAGTCTGTGTGACTGCAGATACTGCTTGAAAACTTGTGGCAATGCCAGTGGATTTTGGGTTATTTTATGTGTCTGTGAAAACGTGAGCAAGTACAGAAAATGCTTCTTAAATCCCCTGCATTTCATGCCTGTGCATAGAGAAAGCAACAGAGTTGTGACCTGGGGTCTTTCACATAAGATTTTTCCTGGTTTTGGCTTAGGAAACTTTTGCTGGTCCACTGTGTACGGATGAAATTCATCTGATGAAGGCAAAGAAAGTGTAGGCATGGCTGAAGAAGGCATGGAATGGTCATCTTCTGCCCCTCAGGCAGGGTTCCCCAACTCTCAAATGCAGTAGGATGTTGTGCTATCGCTTTCCAAATGTGTCCTTTTAAGACTGATGCTGCTCTCCTTCGTACCAGTCTGAAGTGATTCTATTGGCTCTGGTGGAATTATTCCAGATTTCACACCTTTTTAACTGAGAGCATAAATTGACCTGTATGTGTTGCATTTCCTCTATTTGGTAATTATTTCAAGTACACTCAGATTCGCTAAATTTCCACAGGCAGGCACATTTGCAGCATGGTGTTAATAAACAAAAAGATCCTGTGATGCACAGTTTCAGGACTGCACGAGGCAGTTGCTCAGAGCTTGGCAGCCGTCCTCTCCGGGTGCCCATCCTCCTGGAAGTGCCGAGGAGCTCTCCTGACACGCAGCAGACTTTGCAGCACAGGGCAGGGCAGTGACTCAGCAAGGCAGATTGCTGGGCTCCCCTCAGCTGCCTTTGGCTCCCACCGAAGGCAGGATCCAGTTCAAGGTTGCTGTGGTGACTGTTTTCAAAGCTCTGCCTGGAATTCATTTTAGCTACCAAGAGACTGTCTGTCACTCCATGGCTACCACCTCCCACAAGAGCTTCATTCTGCTGCTAGACTGAAGCTGCTACTGAAGTGTTGCCTGCAGACAATAGAGGCCAGTGGTCTGCTGTTTATAGCCAATAAAATCCTTTTGGTTTCAGAAGTTCTTCATGGACGAGTATTTTGGCCCTGAGATGTTGTTTGGCTGGACACCAGCAAGGTCGGAGTTTTGTAGTCTAGCAGAGAGCAAGTTGCAAATTAAATCCAACTTGGGCTAACTCGGCTTTTCTCTAAATATCTACAGCATGTTTTGTTGTTGTTTTTTTGGTTTTTTTTTTTAAAGCAGAATAATAGTGGAGCAAAAAGGAATGCATGCCTGAGCTATTTTCCTTTCTTTTCTCTTTCCTTCAATCTTGTTTGTTGCTAATACACTGACGATTTAATAACTGGTACATTAGATAAATCCTGGTAAAACATTGCCCTAATGTGCAGTAGCATAATGAGACAGCTACTGTAAGAAAGCTAATCCTGAAAGTTAGGCCAGCCCAGGGCTAGGCAGACTAATTCTTCCAGTCCCTGAAGATATTCAGGATTTTCATTCCTGACTGAGTTGACTGTGTCCTGTTTTCTTCCTCCTTTTTTATTAATATGTATTTATGTTTTCTCCTCCCCTTTTCCTCATCTTTGGCCCCAAGTGTTCCTCAGCTTTATATATTGAGTTTCCCTTGGCACGCCAGAAATCTGTTGATGAATACCACTTGTTTGAAAGTTGCATGCAAGATTTTTCTCTGCAAGTGTTTTCTATGAAATCCAAGTGAGCAACCATTATGTAGAACTTACCCGTGGCTTCAAGCCTAACTTTTCGTTGTGTGCATATGATATTTGCAGTATACATCAGAAATACACTTAGGGAACAACAGCAAAAATTGTCTGTGCGTTTGGAGTGTTGCTCGCTGGTTTGGATGTATCCAGAGGAAAAATATTTGAAGGAGAGATTTAAAAAATAGGAAACAGCTTTCTGTAAAGATGAAAGCTATTAATCATTGAAACAAATGATCAAAAGAAGTTAGGGGATCTCCACCATCCAAGCTTTGAATTCAGTAGTGGATGCTTGGCTAGAGAAGAAGCACTAACGGGTGGCATTTGCTCTTTGTTCCAGAGCAGACGATTGAAGAATTTTGCCTTCAGTGTCTTCCCCCATAACTCTTAGGATGTTCCCTCTCAAGACCAGCTCTGGCTGTTGTAGCTCACCCGTTGTGGATTGCTGTGTTGGTGCTGGGGATGTCCTTTCCTGGCCTGCCCCACATTCCCACTCTTTTAAAGTCTTTGGCATCGGAAGCCCCTAAGTGTTGTGGTTGTTTCTTTTGCAACTGACCCTGAATGTCTCAGAGCAGCCTAAGTTCCTCCCAGGGAATGGAGATCACAGAGCTGCGGTAACCCTTAAAGTGTATTTATGTGTCCTGTTTAACTGTTACATATTTCAGAAATAGAAAAATCTAGGAGCATCTTCCACTACGACAGAGATTCGGTGTCTTAATTTCTGAGCTCGAGTTGATGTTCGTTAACTGGAGACAAAAGACTTAATTTCTGAAATTGCTGGGTCTAGGTTGGTGTTGTTTTTTTTTTTCCCTCCCCTGACATGCTTAATCTTTCGTAAACCCCCTTTTGTGGTTTTGTTCAGGCAATTAATGTAGAAATGAAGGTTTCTTAAATCAGGATATGCAAGGCAGATTTGAAATAACACACTGATTATATAATTAATTCTCAGTTGTAAATTCATTTTGATGGAGTTAATTCTTTCCCAGAGGCTGAAGACTGGTTTTGGTCCACCCACAGTGCTGTAATCAGCTAAGAAATAAAGAAGAAAAAGGCCTTGAAGGAATGGAAGTTTCACGACTGGTTTTAGGGAAATAATGCCGGAAACAGGCAGGATATTTCATTTTCAATTCATGCAAAAGCTGAGCTGAGCTGTGATTTTGAACCATGGGTATCCAAGTCTGGTTTTCAAGCAGCGTAATATATCGAACCCAAAAGAAATCAGAAGGGAATGATACCTGAAGAGAATGGAGAAGAATTTTCTGGGTGGTGGGAGTGGGACCTTGGTGAAGTATGCTTAGTGGAAGATGTATTTTGGATTATTTTTTATATTTTCCACAAGCATGGTAGTGTTCAGATATGGCTTTCTCTATGACGGTTGCCCATTTACTAATAAATAGGGTCCAGTGACTTTCATCCTGATGGATTCTTACTGCTTCCGACAGTGTTCTGTTTTGGGCTGGCTTCACAAAGCATAAACAACACCCCAAAACCTACATAATTTGGAAAACCCCATTTGTTGTACTTCACTTGTCTGCTTCTCTCTTGCTCAACCAGTGACCTAACAATCCTGTCAGTGTGTTTAGACTGCAGGTTTCCAGAACAAAACAACAATAACAAAGAAACAACGTTGACAAATTCCCAGGATTTTCAAACCATTATGCACACCGTGCATACTGCAAGGACAGTTGCAGCCTGTTTTGCTCTCGTGTAACTGATTTTGTTTACAGGGCTTTCTAATTCCAGTTTGCCTCTGCCTTTACATTGGTTGGCCATATTTTTGTATCAGAAATTGAAAGCACTGTTGTCCAGGGGTGATTTTAGCATGCAGCCAGGTGAGCATGGGCGTGCAGCTGTCATAACTTAGGGACTGGTCGTTTCTGGTTTATTTTCTGGCTCTGCTTCGTGGCTGCAGCAGAAGTTGTGTTGGTTAAACTGCGTTATCACCACATCTCTGAGCTCCATCGAGGACGTGTAAATGAAGTCAGCATGATGCAGATAGAGCTGGCAGATGATCTGCCTTGCAGCTCTGGGCAGCAAGAGTAGGCTTGCCCTGCAATATCACTTTATTTGATATTATTTATTCTTTACCCCTCCGCCCGGATTTGGGCAGAATGAAATTCCCACTGTCTGGTTTTCCATGAACTGCTCCCCGACTTCTAAGTTTGGTGGAAAAAAAGCCAGCTCTGGCTAAAAGACCGTTGTACCATTCCAGTGAGCGAACAGTTAAATATAATTTCAATGTGTCATTTACATTTGAGCCTAACGAGATTATAACTGGAGCTGTGTGAAAATGACTTTTTGGTGCTATTTTCACATAAACTGACTATTTATTTATTTATTTTGTTCTGGGGTTATTTCACACCCCAAGGGTTTCATTTTTGTTGGTTGTTTTATTAATGTAAAAATACTCATTTTCACACCCAAATGTGTGATTATTTAAAATGCTGTTTCTATTCATTGTGCACTGACTTGCAACCTAAAGGCAAATATTCAAATGTCTGGAGCTTGATAACTCCGTGGTGGTTTTGGCTGGCTTTTTAAACTCAAAAATTACTGGGAAGAGAAATGGGCAGTACGTAATTCAAAGTGGTATGAGGGCTGTATTCCCACGGCTGCCTCTCAGCATCCAAGGATGGGTCACAGGTTATTCCAGCACGCTCTGTAGCGTGGTGCTGTGTCTCAGGCACACACAGATCCTCTCCCAGCATGGTAGTGCCAAAAAGCTGGGGCAAGAGCCCTCACCTCTGTGGCCCTGTGTGAGTTTTAATGGCCTCTGACCCTGTCCTGCATGGAGAAGTAACGTGCATGGCAACACCGCGGCAGAATGGCAGCAGTGTTGATGCACATGGCTCTGGCCCTTGCTCATTCCCAACCTCCCTCTCTTCTGCCTTGACCGGTGTGGGCCATGGAGAAAAAGGATACAAAATGTTCTTTATCATCATGTCCCCTCTCTGGGAACAGCTTGGTTAAAACACAGCTTAAAATGTTTTGTTGGTTTGATTTTTTAAATTTTTTTTTTATTTTTTTTTAATTTTTGCTAGGTTGGACTGATTTTTCAGTGTCTAAATGTGATGTAAAATCAGTGTCCAGCGCTCTGCATTTTGTAATAAGTGAATGTTTTGCTGATTTCTTGCTAGAATATCTGCAACCACACCAATTTGCATGCCTGTATGTGTGTTAGATTGCTGGCAAAGAAATGCTGAATGCTGATAATTGTATACTGGTTTTCAAGCCTGATTTAAGTAATTTTGATTTTTAATTCATTCTGTGCTTCCTTTTTATTTCTGCACATGTGTAGTAATGTCCTGTAATGTTGTTGCCTAAAATAAGCAGTAAGAAATGAAGTTGAGATGGCCGCTGTAAAGGGAAAATGACATTTTTTCCTTTGATTCTTTTTTTTTACCCAGTAAAAGAATAAGTCTCTGTATAAAGAATGTTCAAAAAATATTGCATTCACTATCTTGCTGCCAATTTATATACACAAAACAGCATGGCTGTGGGGAGCCTACAAAGCTCAGAAAAGCGATATTTAGAAGTTCTACACAAGAATATTTTTATTCTTGAGGAGCACTGAGCAGCTAGCACTCCACATCAAGGGTGCTCAGCATCTCGTGCTTTGTCATCCAGTTGGGTTCTTCAGTGAAATCCTGGTTGAGATCCTGTAGCTGAGTTTTGTTAGAAGGTGAAGAAACCTCTGCCCATGTGTTGAGGAAAAGGAGGAGAATATAGGGATCTGTACAAACAATGTGAGTTCTGTGTGATAAACCCAGGGTGCTCGTTCTCGCCTTCCTTCAGTAAAATACTTGAAGTCATGGATGGATCAGAAGTGCTGGAAATCTTACTTTCACCACATACCTGTGAACCTAGCAAATACTGTATGTATTAAAAGTTTTGATTTCCTGGTTTCTTTTGATCAGGAATCTGAGAAAAAGGGGCTCATTGAGAGAATCCACATGGTCCAAGAGATCATCATAGCTGTTCAAACCATCCTAGAAGAAATAGCATCGTTTGGAGAGAGGATTAAAAAGTAAGTAATCAATTTTTCTTGCTTAGCCTTGATGTTCAGTGAAGCACAACCAGGGGGATTAAGGTGGAGTAAATGTCGTGTTCCAGAAATGGCTGCAAGGCGCAGCAGGATAACCTGGCCGGTCCCACCACTGCTTCTTCTCTTACAGTCTTTTATTCCAAAAGACCTTTGCAAAGTGTAGAGAAGAGGAGAAGCCGTGTGCTTTACTGATGTAGCTTTCACATTTGCCTACATTTCTGATCCTGCTTGTTTGTGATGGAGAGGGGAGTCATGGATGCCACAGATATTGCTTGAAGATGTGGCTACAGAAGCATCAGGCGTTTCTTTTCGCCTTTCCGTCACAGAAAGTAGGTGGGAAATGATGGTCAGTGTTGCCTTTCCCACGCCCTCCCCATCCTGACCTGGCTGCAGGGGTTGCCATTCCCTTGTGGCCCTGGCCAGCACATTGATCTTCTTCTGTCTTTACCATTTTGAGCTGTCTGCTTCCTGCTTGTGCCACAAGGAAGGGGATTTTTAGGGTCTCATGGCAAGGGGGGAGGCACAGAGTGTATTCCTGACCTTACAAAGGAGGGAGGTGAAGAGCCTTAAAAAAAAAAAAAAAAATCCCCCACACAAACCTTTTATAACTCAATCTTCATTGGAGCTTAATTGATCCATATTGTTGTCTGTTTTGAACACAAAGTGATGGTTTGTGACCGAGCCTCCCTTTAATGAGGAGCTGGGTTCAAGCTAAAAATACACAACCGCATGTGCTGTGGTGCCACGCCGGACACCCCAGCTGGGGTGGAAGTGGCCCAAAGATGTATTCCAGGCTATGAACAGGGCACTGTTCTGCCCAGCTGCATGGCAGGAAGGCTCAAAGCACTTAAACACTATTAATTCTTGTATTCATTTTGGTAACAATGGTCTTAAAGAACACATTGGGTATTAATGTGGATGCCCGATGTAATTTCAGAAGAATTCTGTTGTAGCTCGGCAGTGATGTGCCATTAAAAAATTGCTATCAAAGTTTTTTTTGTAAGTGACAGACTGAATTGTGCTACAGTTTCCGTCTGTCACTCCAGTTACACAATCATAGGGAGTTTTCATAGTTTAACTGAATTGAGCTGTTTTGCTATTTTTTTTTTTTTACTTTAACTTAAGCTACGTTGATTGATAATGATGGGTCCTCTCCCACCTATTTTTACTTAATATTTAATACGTCTATTGAAGCTTAAATGTAATTCTTGAAGTGTCCTATTAATTTTATCTGTCAAGGGAAGTTTGTCTTATTTTATAGCCTGATAAGTGGTCCGGATTCATTCTCTCTTCTTCCTTCTCCCCATCTCTGTGATATGAAGTGAGCAGGCAGATTGTATGAAACAGAGATGCTCAGATCCATAAATCCACCTATGGACTAACAGGCATCCTTGTAGCCCAGGTATCTCAACGTTTGGTGCAGGCCATAGGGTTATGTCCTACAAGGGCACATGGGAACAAAGTAATTTCAAAGATGTGTAAGCAGTGGCTTCTCACCTTAAGCCCATCATTGACTTGCAGATGAGAGATCTGAGTGAAATAAAATCCTGCTTTTCACTACAATGTGGCCGAAGTTCTGAAATGCTGTAGTAACTGAGCCTCTCAAGAGTGCTCCTCTTGGGAAAAGTCAGGTGCAGATTTTTGGAATGCAGAAGCTTGGACTGCTGCTACAGCTTATCCAAGCCAGCCTCCTGTATACAGTGTAGTAAAGAATTGTAGAAAATCTGAAGAAATAGAAGCAAAAATATATATATATACGTTGACAGATTTGTATAGAATAATATAGCCCTGATGTTACACAGAGAAATTATTTGAGCTGCTCTTTCACAGTTTGGCATCATAATTAATCCAATGCCAGTTCTCTGTCAGGGCTGACTCTGGCTACCTGCCACGCCTGAGCCGTGCACTGACACACATCTCGTGTCATCTCCACCGTGGCCCAGCAGAGCTGGCTCTGACGGCTCGGCCCCGTCTCCAGATCAGATAATCTGCTCATGAATAATGGAGAGCTGACTGGAGAGCAGGGATGTGTAACAAGTGCGACACACAGAAGTAGAAACAAAAACAACTCACTTACATGCCTAACAACTTCATTGAGCTCCCCAGGGCTCCTTTTCTCTCTCTCCTTATCATATCTGCCTCTTCCTTAATCCACTATAACATCCAGATGTAGGAATCTGCTTATCCACCTTCCAAAGGGTCTGCAATTTACAGCATATCTGACTGCATTGAGCACTGCAAAGAGGTCATTAAATTATTATTGGGTAGCAGAGCAAAGTGTCCAAGAACAGAAATGTTGAGAAGGATTGTGTTTTTTTCCTTACAGCACATTCAACTGGACGGTGCCTTTCCTCTCTGTCCTGGCCTGCTTGGTCCTGGCAGCAGCAACAGTTATTTTGTATTTTATACCACTGAGGTACATTGTTTTAATCTGGGGTAAGTACTCCGCTGTGTCTCATTTGTATGAGATAAATACAATATATGTCTACAGAATGAAATCAAACAAGCTTTAAACGACCTGTTACACAGACAAACAAGTGCTGTTGCTTAGAGGTGAATAAAGATGTTATGAACTTCTTAAAATTACCATTTCTCCCCCCTGGGTTATCCGATAATTTGCTTTTCCTAGGGTTCTTTATAAGTTTCCAACGGCACCACAAGAAGAGCATTAGCCTAGATAAGCTACTTTCAGTGTTATTATTCTTCTGCAGGAAAGTAATTAGCTTCCTGGTGCTGGAGCCCTCCAGCTGGGAGATGGTAGGAAGTGGACAAGATGTGTTTGCAGAGCTGGACCACGTAGATTTGGACCCTGGGAGCCTCTTGGATCTGAATATCCTGGCAGTCAGGAGAGGCTGTGCCCAGTGCCCAGCAGGACACACTGAGCATCTGCTTTTGTCATGGGTTAGAAAGTATTTGTGTGAAGATACATCATGAACTAAAAGAGGAGCTTTTAAAAATGAAAACTTTTCCTGGTGGTGTTATGAAGAAGTGTAAGATCATCTTTCACAAAAGGAGATGACATTCAAGGGCCTAGGACAAAGGGAAATGGCTTTAAATGGAAGGAGGGCAGGTTTAGATTAAGTATTAGGAAGAAACTCTTTTTTGTGTGGGTTGTGAGACCCTGGCACAGGTTGTCCAGAGCAGCTGTGGCTGCCCCATCCCTGGAGGTGTCCAAGGCCGGGTTGGATGGGGCTTGGAGCAACTTGGGATAGTGGAAGGTGTCCCTGCCTGTGGCAGGGGCTTGGACTGAGATAGTCTTTAAGACCCCTTCCAACCCAAACCGTTCTATGATTCCAGCTGCTGAAGGCTTTCTACTTTTCCAAATGGCCTCCTGTTTTGTTTAGGGTGCTAACTTTTATCTCAGCCTTGAGGTAGGAAGGTTTGGAGGATACAGTGCAGGTAAATCCTCGCCCACCTGCAGGAGCTCAGTGCTGGTGTGGCTCTGGGTTGTAGGGACCCTGTGTAACCCGTGGGGCTGAGCCATCAGCTGCTGTCTTGGCACTCCTGGATGCAGAAAAGGGAGGGAATGAGAAAGTGGCAATAAAAAAAGCCATTCTTGGGCTACAGCAACAAAGAAATAAAGGATTAAATCAAACAAAAGAAAGGGCAAAAGGAAAGGGGAGAAACTGCTGGGAGTAAAAAGTTCAGTAACAAAATATTGTTGTTCTCGTGTGGAAGACATGGTGAGTACATGAAAACTATACATCCATTCAACATCATCTAGAGTGACAGGGCCTTCAAATATGATACATGTTAAACAACTACCCTGTGGCAAGGCCTCAAAAGACCTTATGGTATTTTCTGTTTTTTAAAAATCAGGTACACAGAAAATTGTGTTGTCATTTTGCTACAAGTATATGGCTTAAAAGCTGAATCTCAGATGTGAAGCAGGTACATTTCAGGGAGAGGAGAATGCTGGAGCAGCCATCACATTTGAAATCACTTTCAGGGAAACCACTCTGAGATTTTGGACAGGGGCATGATGGAATTGAATTATGATCCTCAGAGGCAACCAACATTTGAATTTTTTGCTATTCTTTAAAATAGATTAGCTGATTTTCTTCACCTGGAAGACCTCATGTGAGGCAAGAGAAGACCTTAAGAACTCCACAATAACATGAACATTACACTCCCGTGGATCTTCTGTCCAGACCTTTGCCAACTGAAGCTTAAATAAGTCCATGGAGATGGACTGCTTCAGTTAATAAGCCAAATATTTCAGACAAAGATCAAAATAAAGTAAACCTTGTGTTAAGGTTTTACAGTGTCCCACAGCATCATAATAATGCCAGTTTGGCAAATGTGTCTCTGCAGAGAGGGGATAAGCTATGAGACAGGATGGGGAAGGAAAACTTTCATTTTCAGAAGAAATGGAAGGGAAAAAAAGCCTTTTCCCCAGTTATTTTCACAGCCCCCTCCAGCTGCCTGGGCAAGAGGAGAGGGGATGTCTTTGGTCATGTAGGGTAGCAGATGTAATAGCAGTCTTGGTTTTAAATGTGTGTGTTCTCCCCGGAGTATCCCCCAGAATGCATTCATGCTGCAATCTTTTTTCACCATGTTTTTGGCAACACGTGATCTCAAAAACGGAGAAATCCCTTTATCAATAGTGTCCTCTGCTTCCTCCAGGAGGCACTTGTGAGTGATTCCACGTGGCAGGGAACATGTGTGTGGCTAGTCTGAGGCACTGTTTTCACACTAATTTTAACTTGTGAATTCCCCTTCCCTTTTTCACCTTGCCTGAACAAATTTAGAGGGATGGAGTAGAAAAGGGTTGTATTATTTTGCTTGCCTTTATTTTATTATTATTTTTTTTTTTTATCCTAGGCATAAATAAATTTACTAAGAAGCTTAGAAATCCCTATGCCATCGACAATAATGAGCTACTAGATTTCCTCTCCAGGGTACCATCTGATGTTCAAAAGGTAAGTAATGAATGGCCAGAGCCAACAGAGGCAAGGAGTGACACTGAGAGCGGCTGGGTGCTCCGTTTGGGAATACAATGCCAGTGACTTTTGAATAACGGAGATAAGGAATTGGGGGAAAATCCACAAAGGGAGGGGGGGAGAGTGTTAGAAGAGAGGGAGCCTAAATCCTTTGTCAGAAGGATAAAATGATTGCAGAAAAATTATCCTGAAAAGACCTACTTAAAAATGATCTGGAAAATCACTCAGCGTGGTTACTGGGCTATGGTTTTCGTCACCTTTCTGCTCCGGTATTTGTACAGAGGGAGGAGAAAAATAGTCTCTTTGATAGAGATAACCATTCAAAAGGATTTGCTGAATTCTCCTTTTTCTCAAGATAGGGGGAGGAATGGGGGGAATTATTTCTTTGACATTGTGCTTGAGCTCCAGGCCTCCTTTGGACAATGCCCCGCTCATCTTTTTCTTTAAAGGAAACCTTGAAATGTGTATAAAATACTCTACAGTTGATCAGATCAATCTTCTACCATTATGGAATTATAAGTTTTAATCTAACCAGAATCCATCCTCCCTCAGTTTCGGTCAAGTCTTGTCTCTTCTCCCATTTCTTTGAAACAACAACACAGTCTTCAGCAATCTCGCCTATCTTCCTGGGAATTATGTGAACAATAAGTCCTTTAGAATGTCAAGATCTGTTTATTTCTCTTGGAGGAGGGAAAATTGTCTTGCTGGGTAATGAAGCCACACCATATAAAGGATTCTTTCTTTTGTTTTAATTGACTAAAATCTGTGTCCTTGGGCCCTGATCCTGATGCCCAGGATCCCTCTGACATTGTACCTTTCTCTGTGACTCGTGGCACTTCCCCTGTGAGGTGCTGCTCACTGGGAATAAGGGAATCACAACCTCACCTACAGTGACTTCATGCTGTTGGAGGCAGAAATTGAATTGCTCACATGCGGTGTTGAGGCGTCTGGCAGGAACAGGGTTGGAAAAAGCTTCTGGTGACATTTATCTCAAGAGGCCACCAGACTGGTTGGTGGCGACACTAATAACTGGAAAGAAATCTCACCATGGACTGGTAGGAGGGAAAACGCTAAGCAGGAACACTCATAGAGCCATTAAACTTCAGGGTATTTTTATTTGTTGTCATTGCTCTTGTAGAGGCCACTGGATTTGCAGTGATGGTTTGCATATGCCCTTTAAGTGTTTATGTTTAAAGATAAGCTGCTTTTCTATTTATGCTTTATTTAACATTTACACTTACAACATTTCCTTGAGTGGTTTCTATCAGATTGGGATCCTTTGAGCTCTCCAAGGAAAATGATAACCATTTTCTATGGGAGGAACGATGAAAGTTCCTCGGATGGGACAAGCCTTGGAGTTTTCCACTGGTGCTGAAAATAGTGACGGCCACTCATTTCAGGGACAAGTCGTTCACAGCAGTTCCAAAGCCCCTCTGTCTGCTTTGTTTTACATGCCAGCAATGCATCAGCATTTCACTGGGGTGCTGCAGTGAGTTAGAATAACTCCTGTTTGTACATTACCCGTTTACAGCCGCATGTTGGACAAAAGACAGAGGAGGAGTGAAAAAGATGGCGTGTTCATCCAATTTTCCTCATGATTTCAGTGGGAATTCTTTTGCCTAGCACAACAGACAGTTGGGAGATTACACCATCCTTGATAGTTTACCACACATGTTTTAACCATTACCTTGTATATGAATTTGTTTTGAAAGGTGGAGGTAGATTTGTCCAGGTTCTCTTAGGGAGAATACTTTCCTATTTTGAAATGATTAAATATGTCAACATCCCAAGGTCTGTGTATGGTTTTGACAACTGTCATCTTACTGTCTGTTGGGATCCACTTGAATTGAGACTCCTGAGAGAAGTTTATTAAACTTACAGGTTAATGCCAGAAAGATAAGAAAAACAACTCCCAAACCAAAACAAACCCCAAAGATCCACCCTACAGTGTTGAAATCAGGTAGAACCCCATGTATCTCATTAGAAAAATCTGCTTTTAATATTTTTGTTTCAAGAAATGATGCATGACTCCTCAAATCCTTCCTGCAATTAATCCCCCATGTTCCTGTGTTTAGAAAATGATTCATTACTTATTGAACCTTCCTTAGTTTCCCTGGGTTTGTCCTGGGGGAGCCATTAACACACACTGCAGTGAGCTAGAGTTACCTAAGTGCAAACGTCATGTCTGTTTGTTTTTACAGGTGCAGCACGCTGAATTGAAACCATCCAGCAGCTCCAGCCCCATCAGGAAGAAGCGGAGCGCGCTCTAGGATTCCGCGGGATTTCGGAATGCAGCATCTCCCTTTCTGCACACACGGCACCCCTCCCCTCCTTCTTGCTTCAGAACAACACTAGAATCACTGCCACAGACTTTCTCTTTCTTGGAAGATGTGGTTTTTGATAAACACCTATCTTGGGTTTCTTTTCTGGGTTGTCTTTTTGGCATGGAGTCCCAAAAAAGAGCAAGGTGAAATATGTGAATTAGTTTGTGGGATGGGGAGGAGAATGGGAGAGGATGGTGCAACTGCACCTTGTCTTTTTCTTTTTTTTTTTTTTCCTTCCCTTTGATTGCAGAGACAAGGCTGGATGTGGCAGCACTCCCTGTGTTATGTAGGAAGAGATAATTCTGCTTAGTGTAGCAGATCAGCTGAGCTGATGTGAGGAGATGCTCTGAACCAGTTTTTAACATATCCAACAGATTTACATTAAGATATGAAAGCTATTCTTTTCTAAGTTAAATCACTGTGCCTAGAAAGGTTTAAGCTCTGAATTAACGAGTCTTTGATACCCATCTTCTGTTCAAGCAGTGTACATTTTAAAAAGTTTTTTATCATAATTAGCAGAAAGAGCTAGGAGCTCCAACAGTATCTCAATATTTCATCCAGCACTTGTGGGTTTTTCTTTTTCCTTTTTTTTTTT
>VZRN01001468.1:775119-786372 GCA_013397935.1 Dasyornis broadbenti | reverse complement strand
TTTTTTTTTTTTTTTAAAGCCCAGCCTGTGGTTAACTCTTTTTATACTGGAATCATCAGAGATCCATTGCTGGCAATGGATGCATGAAAACCTTATGCCATGAAAGGATTAAGAGAAAAGGCTAACTCAGTGACCTGAAAAGACTCTGTTGGCTTGCCTTTTATAATTCCATCTCATCAGATATTTTCAGCATAGCTGTTGTTTTCCTGTCTAAATCCAGAGGGGTCAACACTACAGATCCAAGAGAAAAAAGCAAACACTTCATGGCCTTAAAGAAACAAGTGCTTGTGCAGAAAGAGAGCGCGTGCGCAAAGAAGTGGTTGTGCAATAGTGTGCAGGCTTTGGTCCACCACCGATGTCTTCTTGCAGCCTTTCCTGGTGCTTCACAGGGAGAGGATCTGAAAGTGAAGTCCTGTGGAAACTGAGCAATGCAAAGACAGAAGAAAGGACCTTGTTCTTTGTTCTGAGGAGAATGTGATTTCTTGCTTGCTTGCCAATCTTCTAGCAGTTGTGCATGTGCTTTATATATTTCAGAAAACCAGCATTATTCGGGTTGTTTGACAGGGGAAACTAAAACACCTAATCATATATAAAACCTGCCTAATTTTGGTGATGGGGTAGCCCTCAGTCCTTCAGGTGCTGTGGGACATTGTGGGCGCGATTTGTCACCGCAAACCATTGGTAGCACAAGAGCTGGAGTTGTGATTCCCAGGCAGGGATTACCACCAGCACTCCCTGGAGTAGTTCACAGTACAAAGAAATAAAGAAACCTGACCGATAGGATTCTTTTTGCAAAAAAACAAAAAAGGCTTTGAATGTCATCTAATAAAAGGTAAAATGGTTAAAACCTTGCGTATGGATCGGTGATCCAGGTGGAGATGTGTGTGGTCCCATAGCACAGTCTTGTGGGCCTGTTGCAGGAATTTGAAGAAGGAAGACTAACAGCAGATTATCTTCCACTGGGTTATTAGCCAGATTCAGTAATTTTTCATAAGTTTATTTTTCGAAGTCCCACTGTGTCTTTGAATAAGGACAGGCACATTTTCATGTACTTGATTGGCTAAAGAATGTCTTTTGCTCACGCAAAGCTGTGTGTAGCTGCAAATGGAAGGATTGGGGAAAGATTATCCTGGTTTAAAAAGCCACAAAAATGCCTCTTTGTTTGCACGTGTGCTTGTGTACCCATGCATTTACAGAGTTGTGTATAAAGAGTGCATGTATAATGTATTTATAGGCGAGTGTGTGGGGGAAAATGGGTGAATATACAGATTTAAAAGCCTTGAAAATGTTTATGAAAAATGCCAAAGATTCTAAAGCTTATCATCTTGCGTCTGTTCTTCTTCATTTTGTATCTTTCCCGGCATGTCTCTCTGGCTGAGCCAGATCTCTGCATGATTTGATTTACTTCAACTTAATGAAGCTGGTTGGAAAGAGCCTTGTAGAAATTACAAAATCTCCAGTAAATCTCCTTCTTGTACATACAATAGATGTCCACGGAACCCTTTTGTTAAACCAGTTTCTCAATCTTCTCTGTAAACAATGCCTCATTGTCTCGCTTAAAACTATCATCTGGTTTATCATACTGTAATCTTGTCATTTTGTAAGGACCAAAGTCAGACATATTTAAGCAGGCGTGTGGGATCTGATCGTTGATTTGAGTGAAAACATTCAACTGCAGGAAAAACTGTTTATTTATTCAGAAATTCGGATTGATACTTTAGTAGCTTGGGGTTTTTTCCTATAGATTTTTTCCACGTGGAACTGACTTCTGTTCAGTAGACAGGGTGATGTCTTATTTTTTGATTTTGTTTTTTTAAATTTTTTTGGGTGTAGATATGTTGGGTTTCACAGTAATTTGTGTTAATTGTTATGCTGGATACATACCGAATGAAGGGGCTTGGATGGTCCAGTACCTATATGTATTGTAATGAGCTCTTTGTTTTGATAAATGCTGTTTGAAATACAATAAACATTTGAGGTTAAGCTGATGCTTTTAATTTATCTGGATTAGGAGATATGGTTCCCATTCTTTGCAGAATGCTGTGCTATCATATTCAGTGCCTGACTAGGTAAGCAAGTACATCCCTTGGCAGTGCAGTGTAACAATCAACACTGGAGTTTTCTTGTAGTAAGGAGCTTACTGCTGCAGCAGGAAGTGAGGTAAAACCTTGCCCCACCTGCCTACAACTCTAGTGGAATTTCCTAGGCCCTGCTTAAAGGAAAGGAGGGTTGTGTGCACTTACTGCACAGTCTGCTTATCAAACTCTATATTCAGATTTGTTGTGTGATTCTTAAAGCAAGAATATTAGTAGACACATCTCTCTGTGTGTCCATTTCCCCATGCAAATTGTCAGTTTTTACATATCTAATCTATTCAATGCATAGCTTAGAAATTAAAAACTTACATATTTTCATTTAAGGTAGTCGTTTCAGGGCATTTGCAGTCTAAAGTCTCTAAGACCAGAAGCAATTCAGAAATTTCAGCCTAAATTTGGGTCTTTTGTATTTTAGAATCATGGAGATGTGGGAATATGAAGCATGTCCCACTAACTTGGGTTTGACATGTATGTGCAAATGCAATATGTTCTCATATTTGCCCAGATGTAAGGTGCTGCTGAAGGTTGGGTTTTTAAAATATTCATGAATAGCACTGAGGACTTGGCTTCCCTATGGATCATTGTTAGTAAAACTCAGTCACCGAAACACACCTTGTGGGAAGCAAGCAAACAAGTGAGTAAAGCACAGCTGGAAATGCCAGACACCTTTCCTTTTTCTCTGCTTGAAAATCCCTGATTTTAACCTTCAGCCACACCTCTGCTTCCCCCTCAGTCGCCTCCTGAGCAGCCACAAAGCAGAGGAGAGCCCTGGGGACCCCACAGACCGGGACCCCTGTGCCTGGGGAAGGGAAACTCCTCGTCCCCTGGAAATTAAACTGGCTGCTGCTAATTCCCTGCCTGGGGTAAGAGTACAACAGCTCCCTGGATTGGGCTGTCCCACTAGAAAACAGAGACTTGCCATTTAATTTCCTGTGCTCTGTATGGGGCTAGGCTTTATTTTATATTTTTAATTTGGAGGAGCTGATTCTGCAGGCATTACCACAAGTGGAACTGGAGTTATTTTCCCATCAGACCAGTAGGTTCACACCAGGAAGGAATTTGGCTTCTCTGATACCTTAATTAAAAAATGGACAAAATACCTTTTAACCAAACCTTAACCTTTAGATTTTCCATCCTTTAACTAAGCTGATAGACTGTTTTGGAAATGTTAGCTTTGGCTTTAGAGAGTATGGCATGTGTTAGTAGTGAATCCTGTTCTGATTTAATACTGTGTGTTGTTTTATCTGTAAAGCTCCATGTGTCAGGGCCCTGGTGCCTCTACCCCTGCAAATCAGGCTTGGTAAGAATATCTGCTCCTCTGCATCCTAAAAGTTACCAACTCAAAAGGAAGCTGAGATACTCCAAATGACTGTTGGTTTGTTGCAGATGGAGTGGTTTAATAATTCTCAAATTTGGGTAAGTTAAGCCAGGTGAAATATGACTTTGGGACAAAGTATCTGCTTGAGAGTTTATTTGGAGGAAGACCTTCAGCAGTAATTGTGTAACTCAAGGAAAATGTGAGCAAAGGATATATTTATGTTTAGTGTAAATATTCACAATCATCTAGAAATAGTGTTGGAGTGGAAAAAAAGCGCCTCTTGAGATTATAGCATTTTAAATCTACTTTGTGATGCTTTGACTGAAAACAATGCAGCATTTCAATAGAATTTAGGGGGTCATTTTGTTTTGCATAAAAGACTTGCTCTTCTGACATAAATCATGAAACTGAGCACGGGGAAGCAGGAGGTGGCATTCAGGTCTCAGTGTTTGCAACAGCAGCAACACCTGGACAGGCACGAGTTCAAATTCTCAGTGTGGCTTTAACCTGAGGGCTGGTGATTCTTGTTAAATTTTACGTGAGCGAACGTTGCCAATCGGTTCCTGCCTGGATTGAACACCTGCAAATTCCCTCTTGGCTGAGCAAGATGATGTGCCTCTTGCAGGGGAAGAAAGTAAGAGCTGGAAGACTTTCTGGTGTAAAGTTTGTGCTGATGTCCTTGTGCAGCCTTCTAAACCTTTGAGGACTTCCTTGCAGAAGAAAGGTAGGACAGGCTCATGGACTGAGCGCATCTGGTTCTGGGTCTTACAGGGCCAGCTGTGGCCAGGTTTAGATGGTCAACAGATTTTGCCTCTCAATTATTGTCTGCTAGAATGGCTCAGCCAGCACATTTAAAGGGTGGCTTTCAGTCCAAGAAGGGAGGATACGGCACTGGCCTTCAGTGGTTTGGGGGATAGATGGATGAGGATGGGTAGGGAGCCTTTGCTAGGGAATGCTTCTCCAGGGAACCTAGGGACTGCTGAGCTGGGGATCTCTCCTCTACACTGGATTTGTTGTGATCAGACTTCTGGCAGATGAAAGAATAATTTTTTTGCTCTTGATCTCTGCATTTTGGTAAGTTACTTTTATGGTGGGATAAAACATTGAATGTTGAACTGCCAGCTACAAACGGAAGATGATAAAACCTAAGGACTTGGGCCTGACACTTCCAAATGCAGGAACAGCCTAGATTCTCCTTCGGTCCCAAAGGATCCAAGTGCCTTCAGGACAGTGCAAAGTCTGCTCACCAGTAATGTTACAGAGCCTTCAAAGATGCTGGTGGATACTTCAATTTCATACTCAGTACTGGTAAGTGAATATGAGGGGGAGTGTCTTAGTGACACTACTCTTTACTCCTACCCTGGGTATTTTTAAAATGAGATCACATGAAAAAAACCCAAAACTAATTATTTTTATATCTTGAACAAATGCTGCCACTGCTATCCCAGCTGCTGTATGTGGAATATGGGATTTGAGTGGTCTTTGGTCTCTCACTATCACATAGGGCAACTGCTTCTACAGGCCTGAATCTGTGCACAGCAAAACCATGTATTTTTCACTTGCTCAGTACTGCCACCTCCCAAAGCAAAGAAAATCTCTCATCCTCATTTTCAAGAGGAGATGCACAGTGGAAAGAGCATATGTTCCTGCTGACAAAAAAAAGCCTGTTAGATTCAGTGACTTGTGTGCTAAATTTTGCTTTGATCATGGCTGTCTTCTTTCTCCCTCCATCTTCTGTCTGCCTGTGGTCGGCTCACTCCAGAGTGAGCATCTGAAACCTCACAGCAGCTACAACCTTACAAGAAGGGGCGGGAGGGGGGTGAAGTCTCCCTCCAGCTCTGGCAATAGACGACTTTACTGAAAGTCAATGCCATTCCCTTGCATTTATCACTGCCACTCTTGCTCTGCATATTTTTGGTATTCGCCATGCATTGTTAGCAGTGATTGTCATGTAATTAAATCACTGCTCATCACAAGAGCCTATTTTTATGCTGAGATAAGCATCAGAAGTCTGCTGCAGCGTCCCCCAGATCAATAAAGATGTTCCCTGTAGGATTACAAATAGTCTGGGGTTGTACAGGGCACTAGAATTAATTAGGAATGATTTCTCTTTTTCTTTTTTCTTTCAATACATTTTTAATTGTTTATCCATTTTCGATGGGCTTGTTTTTAACTCTGCCGTGATGGCCCAGACGCTTCTGTTCCTGCCTTTTGAGTAGGATATGATACCAATTTGGGCAGTACCATTTGATGCAAGCAGTCACAATTATCATCATCTTCCCCATGGCGTTGTGTGACTGTTACTTCAAAATATGTTTTTGAGAGAGGTATTTGCATCTCAGGCTTTGCACTTGAGATTAACAGTTAGATGGATTTATGAAACAATTGAACTTTGAGATAAAAACACAACGAGTAACCTTCAGGTGCCACCCTGAAGATTTTGGTATTTTGATCAGAAGGCCAGAGGGCAAGTGCAGAAACTTGAGCCACTTCCTGAGGACGCATTTGCCCATGGTCTCAGAGTATGTGGCAGAAAAAGCACCCTGGGTTATTTTGATGTAGACTTTCCTAGTCTCAGCTGCCCACTTTCCTTTGCGTTGTTTTTATATTTTGTTCTGCTTGTGTGGCAAACTGGTTGTACCACCATTCCTGGGCCATGATCCCTAGGAGCTGTCGATGTAAGACACCGTGTGGTGAGACAAGAAGAAGCGCTGGAGAGTTTCTATAAACAGAGAGGGAATGTCCATGAATGGATGAGGCATAGGGAATGTGAAAGTCTTGTTTTCCACTGCTTTTCAGCCAAACAGCTGAGTGCCTCGTCCTTCTGATCCAGCATCATCAAAAATGGAAACGACTTCTTCAGCTGTGCTGGTGAGAGTGTGTTTGCCCTCTCTAAAGCACGGGGAAAAAGTAAATTCCTTTCAGGGAATAGAAGCAGTGTCAGGATTCCTGTAGGGAAATACAACCACTTCTCTACATGAAAAAGCAATGAACTGTTGAGTGTTTTGCACTTACATTGCTGTACTGAAGTGGTTTTCTTCATGAGCTGCACCTGAAGTGCACTGTAATCAAATGCCTGTGGAGCTCAAAGGTTTTGGATCAGTCTTCAAAACTCTGTGAAAGGGATAAACACTGGCCAAATTTGCTGCTGATAAACCAGGTGCACCTAATGCTGACAGGATGGCAATGCCCTGAAAGAGGATTCCTCACAGTAACACAGTGTTCTGTGGAAATGATTTTCTTACTGGTGTTAGGATTAGGACACCCCATGCCCAGATCCAGTACAGAAGAGATGAAATAATTTAATTTATACCCATTAGGACCCAAGCTATGTGGGTTTACTGCATCACAAACTAGCAGAAGGTGCGTGTGCCCAGAGCATGATGTGAGCAGCTCCTGTCAGGCAGCCAAAACCCATCGGCCCAGGGTTGGCAGGGGGCAGCACAGAAGATCTGGCAGCCTCCGAACATCTCTGGGCTGAAAGCTTGCTAAGAACACTCTGAATGAGCCTCTTCTCATGTGATCAGTCAGGAGAGAGCTCCTGCACAGGTCACACTCTGCAGCAGTGTCTTGTTCTGCCCTCCACTGCAGCACTGAGCACTAAGAGTAGAAAGGGCACCATCATTCCTGCTTCTGCCAGCAAGGCCTTTATCATTTCCGCACTTGTTCCTGGCTTACTCCATGCCACAGAAAATTCGGTCTTACCTTTTTTTCACTTGCCAGCTCCCTCCTTCTCCAGAGGAAAGGGGCTCTGGGGGATTTTGTTTGTCCCCTGAAGCTCTGCAGAGCTGCTGCTCACCAAAGGCAGAGCCCAGGGGTGCAAGGTATGAACGTGCTCAGAATTTGGCAGCTTTTCTATTGCACATGCAGAGTGTTAGGCTTTTTTACAGGGAATCTCTTTCCCAAGTTATTTTCTGTTTTCTCATGTGTTCAGTCATTTCCATCATCACCATGTGACTTGGATTAAGGTAGTTCAGAACAGGAGATTCCTGTAAAAGCCTCCGAAATTTTTATGAGAAATAATGCTTCCTATTGCCAGATTGTAAGGTCAGTTTGTCCATTTTTTTACTATTGTTATTAGAGTTCAGGTGTATGAGATAAACTTGATATTGTCATACATTTTGGTTGACTGCAGATTTTTGGGGAATGGTTGGCATCCATGCCTCACCAAAATGCTCAATGTTATGGAAAACTGGATTGCTTAGCCAGAGGGGGAAGTATACTGAGATTTTCAGTGGGCAGTTCCCTTAAGTCCAGCAAGCATCATCCCAATCCTGCTGAAGCCAGAGCAATTCTGCCATTGTTCTGAAATTAGTCCTGGACAGCCTTGCTGGGTGGTGACCTCTGAGGCATTGCATGGTCGCCTCATGGATAATTTGCAAATTGCCCATGAACCATGTGTGCAAACGTGTCTGGTATGGTGCTAATTTACTGGCAAGGTCTGGGTGCACGGATCCAGCACTCTGCTCCAGGGGAGCTTCAGCCGTGCCCAGCAGCCAGTGTGGAGGTCTGATTTCTATGCAGCATGTCAGGGATAGCTGATGGATGGGCTCAGCCTCCCTTTAACATGTGTTTCGAGATCTCCAGCCAGGCCAGAATTTGCCAGACGACCGCGGTGGAGAAGGCGTCAGAAATATTTCCGTAAATATAACCCCTCCACACCCCCGAAAATTTATCTAGTTTGTGCATGGATGTTACAAAACCCTCATTCAGGGCTACAGGACGTGACTGGACAATATCTGTCCCATGTTCCGACTGGTTTTATTTTGGGGTGGTCAGAAGGGAAATCCTAGTGGAGAGGCGGGTGGAATATTTTTGTTGAGCTGATGTGAAAAAGAAAAATACCTGGCCATTTGAAAGGGTTTGAACTCTTAGCACACGGCTCTGGGAGATGGATGAATGGTCAGAGGGAGGTGACGGGCGGGTCAGAGGTCCTGTGGCATAACTCATCACTGTGAGAAATCCCTATCTCCCAGTGAAAGTCTGAGAGCTGGCTGGCAGCAGCGTGACCTGTGGCAGCCAATTCATCAGAAGGATTTCCCGTCTGAATATGCAGATGTGTGCACAATTATTTTACCTATCTTCACAAACAGAGCCCGTGTCCCTGCACGCTTAAATAAATCTTGGCACTGTCCTTTCCAGGAGGCATTTCGGGTTCAGCCTGGTTGCCTGCATCCTGCGTAGTTTTGTTCAGCAGAGTCCTTGCAAACAGCCCGTCTCCTCTTCCCTTTCCGCTTCCCCTTCCTCCTCCTCCCATCCCACTGCAATCACTGCTGCCCAGACCCATCCTTCACTTGCACAAAACTGATTTCTGTTTATGGAGCAGCTGGCAGCAGCAAGGCTTGAGCACTGAGCGATGACTAAGAAACAAGCCCACTTTTCCCATAGCTGTCAGGAGCTTTTAGAAATAACACCCTCCTCTGAGGAAGTCAGAATAGCAACAGGAAAATAAGTAAAACCTATTATAAAACAGTTGTCCAAGAACTTAGGCTCGGCGCGGGGTAGAGATCAATATGCTGTGAAGGTTAAATCTATTTTCACACTGTGTTCTATTTCACAGTTTAATGGTGTTTTAATGTGTCTGTCACTGAGCCCCCTTCATGTTATGCAGGTAGAGCCTTTACAAAGGAGAAATAACGCTGGCTTTACAAGCTTCACAGTAACATCTTATTTACCAGCTGAGATCTGATGCTTTCCTCTCTGGAGGTACGCCAGGGCTTGACTATTTTATTTTATTTTATTTTATTTTATTTTATTTTATTTTATTTTATTTTATTTTATTTTATTTTATTTATATTTTTTATTAATATTTTATTTTATTTACACCTTTTTTTTTTTATTTCTTAGAAGACATAATGTGGTGTTGCATTTGCAATAATTTTAGATGGCTTTTGGGGAATGCCTGTAGGGTTGGGAGCAGCAGGAGCATGTGTGTGCCTGTGTAGAAGGGACAGAAATATCTACTGCTGTTTATACAAGCTAAATACATGGAGGATATGCAGAATTCCCAGGCTTGAGTTTGCATCCAATTCACAGTAGTATATTTGAGTGCTTTAGCTTGAACTCAGCTGATGCTGGGATGTTGCATCAGGTTTGGGAAGAGAATGGAGGACAAAGTAAAGGTTCTGGGAGAGGATGGGGGAGAAGGAGAGCTGATTTCAGCCTGTGCCAGTGGAAAGGATGAAAGGAGAGAGAGCGAGCAAAGGCAAAGAAGGAAGTGTGGTACAAAATCCAGGGTATGTGCAGTGCTAAAGCCCACAGACCTGTCCTCTGTGTTTGGGGTGAAGAGATTTATATTTCTAAGGCTTAACTCACGTCCTTTGTTTAGAGGAGGAAGAAGGAAAAAACACTGTTCTGCTTTAATTATCTCTCTTGAGCTTCATCTAGGGAAGGGAGAGGTTGGGATTCTCTGGTCCGAGGGCACTGCTGGCTCTGAGCTTGTGCCGGGGAACAGGGCAGGCAGATGCCCAGGTGTGCTGACCTGCTCGCTGGGGATGCTTTGACAAACCTCGCCCTGCCTGCGGCTGAGCCAGCAGCTGGACACAGCCTCTGGCCATTCACACCCCCTGGAAGGAGGCAGGGATTCACACACCTGTGTTTGCTCCACTGGCAGGGCTGGCTGAGCCACAACCCAGCAGCTCCTCCGGTTTTGCCACGAGTGAATCTGCGTGCCTGTGTTTTCCAGAGGGACTTGCTCCCCACATCCTCATGTTGTGACTGATGTGTGGAGTTGGGGGAGGACAAACTGCTTATGCCAGTGGCTTCTCTTGAGTGATCCCTCTCCCATCTTTGCCCTCAGCAGCTCCCTCTAATCCCTGGGAGAGCGCTCCCCTTCGCCTCTCTGTTGCCTTCCCACCTCTCTCATCTTTTGCTCCCTCGGTTGCTCTTTACCCTCCTCTTCCTTTGTCTCGCAGCCAAATGACTTAATTCTGCACAGCCTCCTGGGAGGGGTGGCTGTGAGAGGGGAATGCAGCAGAGGAAGAGATACGATATTAAATCTTCTCAGGAGCAACTTGTTAAAAACCTCACACTTTCCTTCATCTGGTTGCTTTGCCAGAGTAAAATCCTTTGCTCTGTCCAGGTCTGCCGAGGGCTGGTGCTTGCTGGAGCATGAGTTTGTAGACTTGCGGAGCATTGACTTGGCTTAACCTGTGCATCGCACCACAGCAGAAATGTCTGCAATGTGTGTTTTGGCTTTGGTGTGCTGCCTGCTCTGAGTTCATCTCTTCCCCCCTTCCGTTTTCCATTGTTGGAACAACAATCTTCTGCTGGATGCAGAGCTCAGCCATCCCTGTATTGTGGGGCCAAAACAAACTCTCTGCTAGCGTGTTTTCCATCCTCCCCAAGTTAAAATACCAGCGCTGAGAGCAGCTGCCCTCCCGGCTGGGAGCCTGCTGTCCGAAAATCCAATGACTGACTTCATAGGGCAAACCTTTGTCTGAAGCAAGGCTGCTGAGAAATGAATTTGCATCCTTTGGAGCTGAGGGTGACTCACCTTTGGAGGGCTCCAGTGGTTCCCTCCCCAGCCACCACAGCCCCCAAAGTGCAGCCTGGTGAATGAAAACATCACCAGCGTTCTGTGCTGCAAATTCAGTGCTGAGCACTTGCTTTATCTGTACTTTCCAAAGGGATGGAGACATCTGAGAAGGTCAGAGCTAGGGACAGAAAAACCTTAGGGAGACACAGTCCCAAAGGGCTGCCAAAAATAGATTCAGTCCATTTTTCTGCTCCAGTTTTTCAAGCCCAAGGTAGTTAAGAATGGTTGTCACCCAGCACCCCTTGCTCAGAATCCCTAACACGTTCACATCTGGCCTTGGGTGAAATGGTTAGACAAAAAAA
>VZRN01001468.1:732750-775079 GCA_013397935.1 Dasyornis broadbenti | reverse complement strand
TAGACAAAAAAAAAAAAAAAAAAAAAATCTGCTTGATAACAGAACCTGTTGTTTGAATATCATGCCTTTGGATTTTGGTTTGTTTTGGTTTTTTTTTTTCACTGGCCTTTACTGTTTAAGGGTTATTTCACCTACTTCAACCACTAGACCAAGTCCATGAATATCTGAATTACAAGCTTGATTTGCCGTTTTGGAAATTCGTCCAAGTGAGGTCACCTTCCTGAAAAAAGAACCGCATACCTGCTTTGGTTCTAATTTTTAGGGACCAAATTTTTGCAAGTATGCCACCTTAATCACAGAGTTTTAGAATAAATTGGAAATTCAAGAAAGCTGCCTGATCAAATGGCTTTGAAGTTTAATATTCATTTTTAGAAGTAGAACTTTGATGCCTTGGGCAATCCAGGGCCAGGTGCCTTATATCAGGTGTTGGGGTTTTGGAAAAGTGACAAAAGCCACACTGAAGCAGAAATGCTTCAGTATTGTAAACTCAGTTTCTTTCCTGTTCTACGGAGGAGACCTGGGGGAAAAATGTCTGTTTTTTTTTTTTAATCTTGTTCAAAACAAACTTTTACTGAGGTCATTAATGCAATAATGTAGTTTGTTTGAAATCTCAGATTTATTGTAGGTTTCCTTGTGAAATATTAAAACACTGAAACCACAGATTAGAAGTAAATAAAAGGTTAGAGACAGGAAGATATCCAAAATATTGTGAATTCTAAAGAAATTATTAACAGATAGGGATATGATAGTTTAGTGTTGGCTAATTCTTATTTCTAGAAGCTAATGGATGATTTTCCAGTGCCGACAGAATTAATGTTTCTGGTAGCTGAGAGAAGAGTTTTGCATCTCCTGCTGTGAGAAATTCAACATTCCCGTGGAATTCGGGTTTCCCCCCAGGTGGGTGTTGTCTGCCTGCCTGAGCTGTGTACCTGAGCACTTTCTGGGGCTCCTTCTCAGGGTCACGTTGGGAGCAGAGGGTGGTGGCAGAGGGAGACTTCGGAGATCCGAGCAGCTCCTTGGAAAGAAATGGGTCTGGATGCTCACAGATAGAGGGACAAGAGAATTGCTGAGCATCAGCCAGGGCAGAGGCTGTGGTCTTGTCTAGAGAGAGAGAACTGTGCAGGTTTGCTGGCACAGTCCAAAGAAATGAATGCTTTTTAGAATACAATTTAGATTTTTCTTCTACATATTCTGTTGATTAAGCTTGGAAAGTACTTTTCAGAACTTTCTCAAATGAATGTTTCAAAACGCGAAATGATGCCACAGGGGAGACCTTGTCCTGGTGGATTTTCATGAGCAAACTGAAATGTCCTGGTCCTGAACTCTGAGGTAAAGAAATTCTGCAGTTCCTAGCCAGTTCCACTTGCATTTTGTATAATGTCCATTGGACTCTTGTGGGGATTTTTGGCTTCTTAAGTACGTTTTTGAAGTCATGTTTCTGATACTGATGATAACTTGTGGCTGCTCATATTTTCCAAGTGTCTAAAATTTCCTTACTTCACATAAAGTTCTCTCCCTGCAAAATTGACCCTATAAAACACCCAAGATGCATCAGCACCACTGAAGCAATTTAAGTGAATCCAAATATCTGAAAAAACATTGTTTAAAACCCTCACCTAGACCTGATACTTTGTGAAATTTAGTGGAGAAAATACATTTGAGATACTTATAAGGAGAAAATCAGTTCATAACCTGATAGTAAGTACGGTGATACAAATTTATAAATTGCTCTGAAATGCTGAGCCCTTCTTGCCATGTCTAAATTGGAAAGTCACAAACTTTGTTATATGTTTCATTTACATCTCCAGCTATGTTTTATTGCAAGACTTTGGAAAATATTTTGTAACAGTGCAATAGTTCTGACAGTAAGTCAATGTAAGGTATCACAGAAAAAAAAATTCTCAACAATTATCCTTCCCACCCAAACCTTTTCTTAGAAGCAGTATTAGAAAACTTTAATGGCATTTTACTCCCACCATTGGCAAAAAGAGTTTTTTCATTGACTTGAAGGGAAGAAATGTTTAACCCCTTAATGTTTGCATTAGCAGAGAGGAGCAGTTGAGTTGTTGGTGGATTGTGGATTGAAATGTGGCTAAAATGAACAATCCCACATCCATTTAACTGGAATTGAGCAGCTCCCAGTTCAGCGCAGCTGAGGTTCTCATTCTCTGCTTGCACCCCTTCTAAAAATATCTGTTCAGGTGCCCTCGTGAAGCAAGGGGGAAAAAGAATCCACTGTTTGTAAAGAAGTTGCTGTTCTTCTGCGGGCGATGCAGAGGCTGAAATGTGACAGTCCTGGCCCTGACACGAGGCTGATGGGAAGCTGGGAGCTGTCAGAAAGGTCAGGATTTCCATGACGTGTCCATGCGTTCCCAGTGCTCCTTGCATTCCCTTCTCCCGCTCTGTTCTTTCCTTTCCAAGCCCCTCTGGAGCAAGCACATCCTCTCAACAGACCTTCCCGGACAAACAAATGTAGAAAATAAATAAATGGGGAAAGTTTCAAAGTCAGAAATCACCTTCAAGGCCTTGTGCAAGGAGATATATTTTGGAGCGTGAAGGCCGTTCTGGATCCTTGAGCTCTCTCTCACAGCTCCTTTTCCATGCTGAAAGTCTTGTATCTTTTTCTAAAATCTTAGCTAATGCTCTTCTCATCCTCTGTCCACCTGCCAATTCTTCCCACAGCTGTTGCATTAAATGACACATTTACAAGGTGTGATTGACCAGGTTCAGGTCTGAAATTCAGTCCATTACACTTAAAACTCTGATTTACGACTGCAAAATTATATCAACTGAGGTGCAAATTAGATAAACTCAGGATACCAGTTCACACCTGAATTTCAGAACTACTTGAGAGCATCAAATCATTACCTACACTTCTGCTGTGAGAACTCAGTGTGGGCTGCAATATCTGTCTGAGGGAGCTGGAGATGTAGCAGGGTTAACGTCTCCTGAAATGGATCTGGCTGGATTGCCCAGCTCGCGCAAAACAGCTGGAGCATGTCCAGGGATCAAGTTGTGGCCTTCTGTAACAATGAAAGCATCCTTTTGAGCAGATTACTGACTTTTTATTGCCACTCACAAACTCATAAAACACTACCAGTGGAGATGAGGATTGCTGTATAAATGTGAATCTGTCAGAATGGGCTTGATCTTCACACCAGATTTTTTTTGGACGTACATCCATTATCTCCCTTCAGGTGCACCTTTAATGGTTTATTTGAAACCAGCTGTATACTTTTTATCTTTTGTCTTTAGTGAAATATTTGCATTTCTTCAGTGAACACAACAAAGTCACAACACTTAACATGAATAATACATGGAGGATTTTAAACATTGCTAAAAACAAAAGAAGCAAAGGGCCAATCTCAAAAAAAATCACCCGCAAAATATCAAATGGCCAGTAGTATTTTAAATGGCCATTTATTCCAAGAAGTGGTAGCCTTGCTTTTGTGTAATCATACTTAGATATATCATCATGCTCAGAGGGAGAAGTCCCACTCGTAGGAGGAGTGTTAGTAAACCAAGTAAGCCAAGGGATGTGAGGAAAGCTAATACCTTTTATTTGACACACTAATCTCAGTTATGGGCAGGGAGACAAGCTTTCAAATATTGAAGCCTGTTGTCAAGTCTGAGACAACATGCTGGTTTTTCTGGTTGCAGCTCTCCAGTTCAGGATTGATCGTGTCTGATTCTACCTCAACACATACAACCACTACAAGGAGCTGCAGATCTATTTTAGTGGGAGTTTCTACTGGAAACACAGTTCTTCCATTAAATTCTTCAAGAATGAAGAATTATTCACAGCTGCTGGACTCTGAACTGGACACAGCCTGAAAATGAAGCTAACTTTGACTTTCAGTTTGTTTCTTAGCAAACCGGTCATGTGTTTTCCCAGCAGGATTGCTGGAGTGAAAGTGTCCACTGTGTTCTGGCCCAGTGTAATCTGCATTTCTAATTCAGGCTATTTGCAACTCTACTTATCCGAAATGTGCAAAGAACAAATAATAAAGCAATGAGAAAGTAGCAATCTGCAATGAAACCTTTGTTCTAAATTTCCTTTTTTCATCTCTTTCTCCTATAAATGTCGAGTGCAGACAGCACAAAGGATGCCTTGGCAATGGCACTCTCTGCTGCAGAGGGTTGGGGCACTTTTGGTTGCTCTGCCCTGCTTTCTATCACTAGGGAGTTCCCTGTTTGGACACAGGGTGTTTGATAGGAATGGCTCTGTGTGCTCGTAGATACTGCTGGTTTGGGGTAGTTCAGCACCTTGCAGGGCTGGGTCTGCCACTGCAGCTTGGCATTCATGCACCTGAATGATCCTTCCTGAATGATCCTGCCTTCCTGGAGCTCTCCATGGTTGGTTCAGGGGCTGAGCAGAAACATTACCATGTTCAAAACCAAAGCTTCGTAAGTTGCTCACTTTTCAGGTTTCCAGTCTTTGCTCTCTTACCTCTTCTGGAGAGAGAAGTGGACTTTGAAAGTCCTAAAAACATTCTACACTTTCAGCCTTTCTTTTTTTTTGCCCACACTTTTATTTCCCCTCATCACTTGACACATTTTTCCAAACAGTCTCTGCTTTCACCTTAACTCTTACATAGAAACGGACCTTCTTTCGCCTGCCTTGCCACCTTTCCTGCTTGGTGCCTCAGCAGTGGCTTTGGATCTGATGTTTGCTGCCCATGTACCACACTCTTGAAATCCCAGGCTGGGTGAGAAACATGCAGCCTGCCCCACTGCTTGGGCTGGTTACCTCTGATTGGGAACTGCTCTGAGATAGGAGAAAATGAAGTGGAAGCCAAATCTCCAAAGGTGTAAGTTATCAAGGGAAAGGTTAAACCCACCTCTCTGGAGTGTGGGTTGCTGATAATCCCTCTGAGAGTTTAACAAAAGGAGTGGCTCTGGACCAAAATTGATTGTAATTGGAAAGAGTTTCCAATGGCTTTGGTTTTTCTTTTCAGTTTACAGTACTGGAAAATCCTTTAAAGGGTTTAAACACCATATTATTTTTGAGTTACGTAGGGAAACTGAGGCTGTCTGTTAATTTTTTTCAATACAGAAGTAAACCGGAGGTAAATTTTAATGTTTATTTTCAGATTTACATTTCCAGTGCTGAGAGAATAAAAGCCTCGAAGATGCATTGACAGAGGAGTGCTCTGAGACACCACAGTCTCCCTGTGCATCCAAATGCTGGATTTAGAGGAGCGTTCATTTTGGGGTCTTGAGACTTCTGCTGTTGCAGATGTCAGTAAAGGCCTGACCTGCACTATTAGGTCTCAGATTCACTCCACAGAGCTTTTCTCCTATGACAAATTTTTTTTCTGAAACCCCAATACTCAATCCTTCCTAAGCACATTATCTAACGTGATGTATACCAGTGTTCAGAAGTTACAACAGGTTTGTTTAAATCATGAATTGCTTTTAAAAAGCAAAAGAATTTCAGGCTGTGGGTTTTTTTAGGCTCCCTCTCACTGCTAAACCTTTAGCAGTCCTTTCTTTCTATTATTCATGATCTCTCCGCTGTTCTCATAAGAGGTTCATGATGATTTTAGATTTTAGAAGACAGTGCTAAAAAAAAGCAATTAAAAAAGTCAAAATATCAATAGACTTGTGATATATAACCACAAGACTTGGCAATACTTCATTTTCCTTCAAATTTAGCGTCTTCTTCTCATGCACAGGTTTTCTCAGTTTTCTTTTGTGAGGAAGCAAGTCTGTGGCTTCGATTTTGCTGGGCATAATAGGGAAAAGAAGAGAGGAACAGTGGACCTCTGCTATGATGGGGAAAACTGATTTTTGTCTCATTTTTCCAATGAGTCAATGCTGTCTGGATGGAGACGCTTGCTCTTGTGATGAGATGGACAAAATCTGGAATTGGAATGTGCAACCTGAGAGCTCTTTTCTGCTAAGAGACAGAAACATAAAAGGAGGGAAATATTCAGAAAAGAGGTAAATAACCTGTGAAGTGCTTAGTCTTTGTCCTGTTTGGGCTGTTTTGTCTATTCATTGCTGTATTGCTCTGTCCATCCTTTGTTTTTGTTGCACCCGAAGTGACCAAACACAGCACCATTTGTCCCTTTCATGATTCATTCTACTCTTTGGCACTACAGTTTGCAGAACCTCTTGGTGAACAGGATGAGAGACAGATCCATTTTAGTAATTTCTCACCTTATGCCTCTTTCCATGGTCTAAAATCCAGCAGGATCTCATGTCTGGTGGGATTCATAGCCAGGAAGACAAGAACACAGCTGGAGGCTGCAGTGTGCAACAGGTATGAAAAGGAAGGGAGATATTTTATGCCACTGCTATCACCAAAAATAGACTGTAAGACCAGCGATGGAAACCATCAAGATTAAATACAAAGAAGGGAGAGCAGAGGTGAATCTTACTCTTTTGTTATCTACAGAGAAATAAATGCTGGGGACATGCATGTGCCTCACAGGTAATCCCAACCTGTGACATGCAGCTTTTATTTTCAATATAATCTTAAAACCACATGCAAAAGGAGAATTTCCTGCTTCTTCCAGTGACTGCAGAAGCCCAAACCAAAACAAAGCACCTGTGACTCGTGGCAGATCAGACCTGAAAAAGTCTCACCCTCTGGGTGAGGACAGGGAGAGCCCACCTCCCCTGTCCATCACAGCCAGAGACTCTGGGTGCATGGGGGTAAAGAGTTCTGAGATCCTCCGACTGGGAAAGGTCAGGAGAGCATCACTGTCTCTTTCAGGAGCTCCAACACCAAGGGGAAAAATAAATCACACAAAGCTTAAATAGGAAACCGCAGCTGCTGTCAGATTAAATCTGTTACAAGTGCATTCCACTGCCTCGCTGAACAGTGTTTTATTTCACACCTCAAAATGTGAGGCCCTGTGCCATGGACTTACTCCTTTTTCCCTATTCCCCCTAGATGACTTAACAAGCTGAAAGTGCAGCTGGAAATTAATGCTTCCTGTCTTTTTAAATAATGTGACATTGAAATCCTGGTATTTAATGCGTTGGCATTTAGCATGCCACAATATTTCAGTTACTTTGCACTGGTTGGGGTGCAGAAGTGTTATTACAGCTGTTCTGAAATTCTGACAAAGAGGTGCATTTCTCGTTTCTTTTTTTTTTTCTTTTTTCCTCTCCTCTGTCCCACCATAATTGCTTTTTGCCGCATCTCTGAACCGTAACCATGGCGATCCGCCACATTCATCAGAGGACCCTCTTGTTGTTTTGCTTGTGTGAATGTAAGAAGGGGAAAAAATATAAAAAATAGAAACAAAAAAGAAAGAGGAGGCATAAAATATTTGCGGAACTTTAAAAAAAAAAAAGCACAGATTTTTCTTTTTTAATCCCCTCACCACCCCTTTTTTTCCCTTTTCCTAAAGACAGAAGCTGCATTGGAGAAGTGGCCCAACCAAAACACCAAGGACTTGTTCATAGCCTAAAAAAGGGAGAGGAGGAGTCTGGGTCTGGAGGTGTCACTCTTTGTGGAAAACAGACTTCGATAACTGGAGCTTTCAAGCCATTCCCCCGTGAAAGGAGGAATTGTTATCTGCAGAAAGGGCAGGAAAGGTTGACCCTTTTCCATTTCTGTCTGATGACAAGATGGTCCTTGTGTGGAGAACAAGTTCATGCAGAACATCGTTACCATAAACTCATGCCATTTCTGACTGGGGAAGGAGAAACTGCTTGGATTTGGACAGGAGCTGCCCTTCTCTGGTTTTGCTCTGTTCCTCATGCCATGGGTAGTGAGGAAGGCAAGAGATGTTGGAACCACTGGCTGTGATAAGGCAGGTAGAAGATGAAGGGGACAGGGAATGTTCTTGCTCTGAGATTTTTCTGTCTGTTTTTCTGTGTCTGACAGCTCAGTGTACTTCTCTTTCACTGCTTCAAGGAGCTTTGACAATCAGCCTGGAGACTTTCATGTGGAGGGACTTGGGCAGTTCATCTTTGCTCGTGTCCTGGAGCTGCTTAGAAGGGATAGAAAAGCTCTCTGACATCCCAAGAGTCCTTTGATTGGCTTTGCCCACCCAGTCCATCACTCTTGGGGGACTCTTCAAGACAGAAGGAAAGAAAAGCCGGCAGAGGTTGTCAGAGTCTTTCTGGGATCCTGTAGTGTGGAGCACAGGGCATGGCATAATTGCCAGTGCCCAGTCTGTCACATGAGATGGCTGGGGATGAGGGTTCGGTGTCCTGTAAAGCCTGGCTGGTTTAGCTATACAAGAGATTTGTCCCCTGTAGAGGTAGCACAGCTCATTTCCGTGGGGTAGAAACAACTACCTGACATTATTTTGCTATCCTTCGACATGACAGCCTGGAACAGAGTGATGAAGCAGCTGTGCTCTGGATCCTATGGCAGCACTCACAGAGTGATTTTGAGAGATTTCCTGAATGTCCTTGCTGTGGCAGTCATCTGCAGCAGTACCCAATTGTCTTGTAAAGCAGTAGCTCTTGACATAAAGCTTCATCTGAATGAATAATTGCATGTCCCAAGGCTGTAAGTTGTAATCAGGGCCTGGGCTTTGTTTTGGCTTTACAGCATCTGGCACGGGGGCTCTGGTGTCTGGGACTTCAGAGCAGCAACGGGCTGGTGCAATTCACCCCCAAGCCCAGTTTGAAATTTCTTCAGCCTTGTGTTCGCGCCCTGCCATGGCTGGTAGTGCTCCTCAGCAGTGACTCTGGAGCTGTGGCAATTAGGGGAGCTTTTCTCCTCCTCCTTTGCTCTCCCTCAGCCATCTGCACCCTCTCTAATGTGCTCAGCAGTGGTTCTGGTGGATCCAAACCTCTGTGCATGCTGCCAGTGCCCCAGTTCACAGGCTGGGATCTCAGCAGTGGTTTGTGCCAGCTCGCTGGCCCACACTGGTGCTGGCCGGAGCAGGGGCACACACCCCTCCTGCCATCAGCACAGAAACCCTGGAGGAGGCAGCGAGGTTCCTCAGGCAAAGCTCCTCACTGACGTGCCTCAGCGTGGGCATTTGCTGGCGAGGCAGAGCCACCAGAGCATTGCTCAGTGACCTGAGAGGTATTTGGTTGGAAAATGTCTGGTTCTGTTCTCGTCTGGGAGCCATTTGATCCGTCCCCAAAGATGCAGCAGAGGAAAGGCCCTGGGGCCCTCCCATGGGTGACAATGGATACATTGGGGTCTGCAGAGCAAACCGGGCTGTCTACAAGTCAAAAAGTCTTAGAGACCCGTTTGTAGGTGGGATTGTCAATGTAGAATAACAAAGCGAAAAGCACTCCGGGCTAAATGTTATCAGCAATTATTTTTAACTTTATTTTTACTGTTTCTGATGTGTTCTTCAATCTGTCTTGTTGATGTTTATTTTTCTGTTTGCAGTAAGGGTCATATGTCATGCCTCCCTTGCATCAGGTGCCATACCACCATGCACTGTCCTTCCCCCAAACTGTTCACAAAATCTTTCACTGGGGATGAGCTCTCACTGGCACTGCAGTCGCTGACTTGTACATGCCCTTTAACAGCAGTTTCTTTAGAGGGTGTAGGATGCCTTACTTCTCTTATGGACCTCCTAACTGGAGGTGAAACAGGACAAAAAAAGCGCAATAACATTTCAAAATATTTTTCATAATCAGAATTCATAATAATTAGCAACACCTCAAAGTCTGGTGATTTGGATATTTAATATAGGGAAGCTTACTTGCCCTGGGGTTGTTTTCTTGCTTTCTGCCCTTTTTTTCCGCATGCTTCCTCCACATTCCCTAAAAACCTGGGACCCAAATGATAATCTCAAAATAAGTTTTCAGATATTTATTAACCTCAATGTGGAACTTCCAAAATGCTGAAAATTCCCTGTTGAATTCTGAGGAATTGTTTATCTGTGGAAGGATACTCTGTATGTTGTTTGCAGGGGACAGTCAGAGGACAAAGGTAGAACCTTTTTCATGAGTAGGACCTGCACAAAAGCCCGTTCCACAATGCTTGATTAAGGATTCAGTGAGTACATGTCTGCAGATATGGAAACCCACTAGTGAAAATTTACATAAAGCTACTCACTAAATAACTTGAAAAAAGATAAATTAAGTGATGACTAATAAAAAGTGAAATAGCAACTTTTCACTGAACAACTGTCTTAACTTTTTTTTACAAGGAAAATAGGACAATGAAGGAACTATGTAAGGTCCCACTGGACCATGCGAGGTCCATCCCGGGAAGCTGCAGGAGCTCTGGGAACGCAGCATCTCATCTCAAGGAAAAACGGCCACAGGATGAGGTGGGCTTTGGAGATAGTTGTGGATGTGATAGAAGCCTGAGGTGCCAAATTAAATTTAACTTTTTTCCCCCCAGAAGTGAGCAATGCCTGGAGTTTTCTGTCTTCTGCAGAGATGAAAAACAATAAAGAGGTTCTACAGGGATGTGTCTTGGTGGGACTGGAAAGGTGCTCTTTCCATATTGCCGATCTCTGAGGGAATTGCTCTAGTATAAGGCAGGTTCTGAGCCACAAATCGTTTTCATTTCTTTCAGCTCTATTTTGGTTGTTATGGCTGAGCACAAAATAGGGCTCAGCAGGGCCATTTGGTGGAGCTGCCATAGGCTTGAGCTTTGCACAGAGCAACACTGCGGCGGTCTGTGTGATGAGCACCAGGAACTGTAATGCCAGGTAGAGCAAATGCAGCTCAGAGCTGAAAATTAAATATTTTTAATTAAAATCCACATCTGCAAGCTGCTTTCTGAGAGCCAGGGTTTGGCTGCTGAATTCTGCTGCCACGCTGGGATCACCAGTGTCAGAGACAGCAATTCCAGAGAGGCAGCCAGCAGATCTCGGTGGTTAATATTTAAAAAGGTGCTGGCGCCCGACAGAAAATGTTTTGTGAAATATCCTATCAGGAGTGATCGTATCTGCTTGGGAGCAGTGTCACAGGTGGGGAGAGTAGCTCTCACTCCTGTCAGGGGCAAGCCTGTTCTTGGTGCAGGTTCTGAGATGTCCTGAAGCTCTTTTGATGCCATGGCCACTGAATCTGTGGTTATGCCAGCAGGGTACCATGAGCTCAAACTAAGCTTCAGAGCTCCTCTAAAGTGCTCTGACTGCTCTTTCCGTGGCCTTGGACAGCATCTCTCGACTATCTCTCTCTCTTTATGCAGGAGGAGGCTGAGCAGAGATGGATAATGTGCTGCTGGGTTTCCCAGCCTGGGGTTTGTCCTGCGTGTCCCACGTGCCCCACTCTGCTGCTGGCTCGTGCCCCTCCACTTTCCTCACTGCTGCCGTGGCCACCTCAGAGCATCCCTTGAGCAGAACTCCTGTCTCTGTGTGGTCTGAAGAGGCACTGGAAACATGTGCCAGGAGAGGTTTTGTTCCGATGTCTTTTTTTGTTGTTAACAGAACAACTGAATCAGTCTCTCGCCATCTTTCCTTACGCAGCTACGGAGGCAAGGAAGAGCCGAGGAGGAGTTAATTACGTTCCTCTGCACCTCTTTGTCTGTGTTATAGGCCGTGAGAGGACGGGTTTGAAGCCTGTTAGCAGTGATGTCAAAGCCAGAGAGTAGAGCAGCATATTCATACCTGGTTAATATGCCTCAGCTCTCATCAGTAGTTAGCAACCCTCCATCCTGCCTTTACTGCTGTGTTGGTTTTCCGTGCAAATGGAGCTAATAGTGTGTTTTTCATGAATAACAAACAAAACCAGAATCTGTATCCTAACACCTTTTAGGAGAGGAATAACTTCAAGTGGCAGGTTAAGAAAAATACACCAGAAATATTTAGAAAGGCTTTGTGGAAAAGTTAGAGCTTTCTGTTCAGTTCCTCAATTTCAGGTTTGTTGTTTAGGTTTGTGTCTGCTTAAATGGAGAAATAGGAGTGGTAAGAGAGAGATGAGAATTCACAGATTTCAAACGTGAAGATCTCTGCAAGACAAAAGCTTGTCACCCTCATGTGTCTTCCCAATCAGCTGGGAAGCAAGACTTAATCAGCTGAGACAATCTGAGCAAACAGGGTTATCGTGCAGCTTTCTCTAAAAGTGGCCAGATTAATACTTAATTCTGTCGAGCAAGAAGTGAAGTTTGGAGAAGCCAGCCCGCCTTGGAGAAGGGTGGCTGTCAGCGCTACAGAGCAGGCGGTGAAACACGAATGCCCAGGTGCACTTTTGTTTAAAATCAATTTCATTTGCTCTAACGCAACCTGGTTGTGTTCGTATTTTCAGTAATGGCTGGGAATAATTAATTCTCTTTTAATTTAACAGATTTCTCACCCTCTCGTCACTCTAAAGAAACCCCCAAATTATATATAAAAAAAATTACTTTGACACCAAATTAACTCAAAGTTTTAAACCAGTTGTCAGTGTGCCTTTAAGTCAAATCCTCTTTCCACTTATAGCACAGACGCATGAAAGAGGAGGCTGCTGTTCCTCCACGAGCATGAGGGAAGATTGAGCTGTGTGTGGGAGGACAGAACAGGAGAATACTCCGGTTACTTGGGCCACTCCTCCGGCAAAATTAATAAGTATTGTTAGAAAGTACTTTGCAGGGTAAAAAAAAAATTAATCTCCTAAGTGTATTCGAATGATGGGGCTGAGCTGGCAATAATAATAATTAAGGGGGAAAAAAACTGAAAAAAGTTGGCTAATTTTCTCCACCATTCAGACTTATTCTGGGGAAACAGGAGATAGCGCTTTTGTCGCTGTTTCCAAACTGGATAAATCACCCAATCTACAAGCCATAACAAATCTTTCTTCTGTTCTAGCTCCTTCTGAAATTATTTTTCCTCTGGAGAGGGAGGATTGCAGCCCCAAACTTGATTCTGAAGGGTCCAGGATATTCAAGCCTTCAAAGGTCATTCAGACACAAACTAAGACAGACCATCTAGCAAGCATGCGGGGATTGAGTTCAAAATCAAATCTAGGTACTACAAATACCCTGAAGAATTTTCTTTCCATTTTCTATTTTGCTCCATCACTCATATATTGTACTATTGAGTTATCTAAAGAAATAAAGCATGTTTATGTCATCTAGGTATATTCAGCAAACTTTATTCCTCTCTCAAGAGTTCATCCATCAGTTCCAGCCTCCATCCAGGCTGGGGACATGTGGATCTGTAAGTATATCACTGCATCTTTCTATAGCCTGTTCTTATGATGGCTGATCAGCAATTTGTGCTCAAAGAAATGCACAAACTGGACCTAGACAAACCCCACAGGCCTGTCAGAAGACAAAAAGGGTGAGGAGGGGATAAATCCTTTTTGCTCTCCAGAAGTAACCGCAGAAACCTGATGTGTAAGATAAATACAATGGAAATAAGGAGGAATCCAGTCTCTTTTCAGCCCTTTGGGGTTATACTGACATGCAGGATTCATGTCTCCTTGGCAGTACAGTCCCTTTCAAAGGCTTATCAAATTTCAGTTCAGATTCCCTTCTGTTTAATTTTAGAAAATGATAACAGAGTTTCAATACTCAAATAATAAATACTCGTTTTATTTTCATGGTGAGATTATTCATGGTCGATCTATAATTAACAGATCTAGTTCCAGTAGTGTCCTTCAACTTACAAACTCCTTTATTGTTCTCCTTGTCTCACCATCCTGGACCCTGAATGCATTTAAGAAGTGTCATCACAACCTCTTTTCAGTCTTTAGGTGTTTAAATAAGACAAAGTCCTTTAACCTCTTCATGAGGGAGCCAGCACATTTCTATCAAATATTTCTACCCTCTCTGCACTTGTCCCAGTAAGGTGTCTGTTCTTAAATACAGTTACCAGATGAAATATTTCCACAAGTTTTTATCAAAGCTTTGAGCATTGATAGCTTCATATCAAAACCATCTCTCTTAACACAGTCCAGTCGTTCCTGACTGGCCAATAAACGAGATTCTTTCTTTCCTTTGTGGCACTTACTGGATTACCTTTTTCCAAGCCTTTGACATTTCTCCTTCCAGGACTTGGTGAATCTTTGGAAGGGTACAGATGTGACAATTCCAGTTTGAGGAAGCCAGAGCTTTGGTTGTTGACCTTTGCTTGTTGCTTGTTGACAAAATCTTAAAACTCCATTTCTTCTTCTTGGCATCTCGTCAGCCACTTTCTGCTCGAAGCAGAGCAGGGCTTGATTCTGTGCCTCAACACAACTGGTAAGATGAATACAAGTCCCAATCCTGTGGTGATGATAATAATAACAATAGTAATAATAGTAATAATACCTGCATGATCGTCTAGGTGACCCCCTCTTAGCCTGTCTTCCTCATGTGTTTCCAAATCAGCAGATGAAAAGGGATTTTCAAACACAACAAGAGCATTAGCCATGCTCTAAGTGTCTTTTGCCACTGAGCTTTGCAAAATTACAAATCAAATTTGTGTTGCCTACCAGGTTTCCTAAGAGCCACAACACGAGTTGAAGCAAATTGTGGGAACTGTGGGAATTGCTGAGGTTGTGCTTCAGCAGCCCCATGGTGGTTCCCTGTGTGTGACCAGGTCAGACCAGTGGAGACTGTCCTAAGTTATAATTCACTTTTAGATCAAAGATCATATTTTGATATGAAGAATGCAATTATGAATAGTTTATAAACTGTTAGTAAATTATTAACAGAGAAGAATACTCAAGACATGAATAACATGTTATAGATTATTTAAAGCTCATCACTTCTAGTAGCATAGATGAATAAAAACCTGGCTAATAAGCACAGTATTGAACAAACCATAGCAATCGATTTACTCATTATTAATATATCTATTACTACCTTATTAATGTGTTGTTCACTATTTATGTGATTGCTCTGGCAGTAAATTAATCTAAGCTGATTTCTTTTTAAACAATCATTTGGAAAAGTCATTCCTCTTCATTCTGAATTTGGAATTTATTGAAGAAAACATGTAAGCACCTTTTTGTCCCTGTAGTAAATTAGAAACATATGATTGTTTTTAATGGCCACCCAAAAGGTGATATTTCCTCTACCACTGCTATCAAAACCCCTTTCCATAAGCTAATCAAATTAATGTGCAGCCAAGGGAGAAAATGAAAATAATTATGTTGATCTAGGGCTTTGAAAGGAAAAAAAGTTGACAAGCAGAAGTTATCAGGCCTGCTGGAAGCATGGTCCATGTGTGAGTACCCTGGTGAGATGGGAGGGATCTATAACTCTGGTTGTACATAACATTATCTGAGCACAGCTCCAGGGATATTGCTGAGGAAGGAGTTGGTAGGGTGAATATCAGGAAGCGTTTCCTGGCAGTGAGGTCTGTCGGGCAGTGGAATGCTCTCCCTGGAGAAATGGAGGAAGTCCTGTTGCTAGCGTCAATTAAAGGCTAGTCTAGACAAACCCTCCATTAGGATATTCTCCTAAGGAGCACCCTTGTAGATGAGGAGGGAAATGACATGAGGGATGGGAAAATGACCTCATCCATCTCTGTCACCTTTAAAATGCAGAGGCTATGTTGGTGTTGGCCGCCACTGCACAGAGGATGCCAGTAAAGATATTAATTGTAGAGAGATGGTTTTGTGATACGGGCGGGAAGGAGACAGTAAATGTCAGTGACTCATAGGAACTGGCAGAAAGGTCCTTATGACGTGTCTTCTGGTCACTATTTTTGTGGTGAGCTCTGTATAATAATCAGCTGAGCACATGGGAAAAACTATTTGGTCCATTAACAGTGCCCAATCAGGTAGAGTTTGGCTTTCATCATCTCAAAAGATAACAAAAGGAAAAAGATTAAATTGCAGTACACCTAAAAACATTGGAGCCGCGTGTACTGGAGACAGTCATCTTGGCTCCATCCACTGCTGCATTCCTCTAGAACTAATGCTGTAGCATGATCAATAAAAGGAGCCCAGCTTTACCTGGGTAACGGCAAAGGGCTTTGTTTTATCTCTCGTGACAGACCTTGGCCCTGTGGTTTGTGGCAGCATCAGCAGCTTGGTAGCCCCTGATGCCCAAAGCTGCCACCCCAATGGGAGGGCTGGTACCTGGGACACCCACCCGTAGAACATCGCTGGCAGAGCAGGAGGGCTCTGAGGACATCTCTGCCCTCTCCATCCTGGTGTCTGGCAGATGGGACACAATCAAGGACCCCGTCTGCCTGCCTGGCAGAGGTGTTGGAGCAGCTCCCTGCTGCTTTTGCAGGCACCATAAATGTGATCAGATTTAGGGGCTGCTCCAATTTATACAGCATTGGCACCTCCAAGACCACTGGAAAACAAGAGTGTCTTTAAAACATCACAGGACAAATCAGTGCTTAGCTCAAAAACTAGCCCTGTGCCTTGTGCAGACTGACAAGGTCCCTCAAACTCTACCTGTGCAGAAGAACAGGGAGCAGATGATGATGGTTTTTACCTTGCTAACGTAGGAATTCTTTTCATCCTGTGCAACAAAATCTTAGTGGTGTACATGCAAGGCACAACTGTACAGTTAATCTCATAGTCAGAATGTTATCCTGAAAATTATGGTTTAGTTAACAAAGCACACAGCAATTCTCCTCTTGTCTAAAAGAGAGAAGTCCTGAAAAATCAGGTAGGGAAGGCAGGCTGGGAATAATTTTCTTCCTCTCACAAAACATAAATTGCTTTTGACTGTTTGCTTTTGTTTAGGTATTTATTTATTTTTTTTTTTTAAGTGAGTTTCCAAGGTCATTAAAAATGAATGTAGGCCTTTAAATTTCTAAATACCAGAGAAGCTCCCATTAGCTTTCATCCTCCTGTCAGTGTCTTTTTCGGGAATATTGAAGCCACAGATGCGGAGGAAATGCGCCCAGTCGGTAGATAACGCCTGACTGGCCTCTGACCCTGGGGTTAAACTGCTGTCTGGGCTGTGTGGACCAGTATCCCCCTTCCCAGGGATGGAAATCTGCCAGGCAGCTGTCAGCATGCCAGGGCATTGCATCCAGCATGGGGACATGATGATACGATATCTTTTTAATGTCCATTGCTTTCATGCCCCTCTGCGTTCGCAGGGACGGAGGGGATGGTGTGAGCCGGCGCTGAGCCTCCCATCAGTTGTGTTTTCATAGCTGCCAACTAAATCTGATTAGTTTGTCTGCATTCCCGGGAAAGTAAATCTGCTGTTTATCGCCGGGCCCATCAAATCCTGGTTATTTCGACTGATGCTTGTTAAGGCATATTATTATTTACTTTCCTTATTGTGCAATAGCCACAAGGATTTTTACAGTCTGTTGAATTATAGGTAAACGGATGGTTTATCAAGCTAATACAATGAGACTGGTAAGGCAGAGCCAGGCTCTTTGAGCCTCTGGTGCAATAAGGGAAGGGACAGAATGACAGAGATTCATGTAGCTTTGATTTGGTCCTGATGGCACTAAGGAGGGAAGAGTGATTGCTGTTGTTGGAGCTGGGGAAGCCACCAAAGTGGTTTTCGAGGGATCTCTGACTGCCCTGCTTGCAGCAGTCTCCCCATGCCCTACTGGAGGACAGCTTCTGCCTGAAATATGTTACCAGAACATGCCCTTCCCAAAGCCTACAGCTTCATTGACACCACCTCAAGCTGGCTTGGGTTGGGTATCAGGGAATGGGGGACACTTTCCTTCCTGTCCATGATCACAGTGGTGTTTGCTGCTGCTCTGGTGACCTGGCTCCTTCCAGTTCCTCCCTGTCCCAGCAGTGTGTGCGCTTGCAATAATACTGGGAGTTTAGAGATGGGAAATTGAGTTTAACTGACTTGCCCCAAGACATCCTAAGGACTGAACTGGGGAAACTTAGATCCTGAGCTAACCCCTGCCCAACCCCACACCATCCTCCTTCCTCCAACCCGAGATGGAAAAGAGAGGTCACAACCAGGCATGCTCTAAAGCATGGCAAATAAGTAAGAGTAGACATGGGCCAGAACAGCTTCCAAACAGGATCTTCCTACCTAAAATACATCCAGCAGTTCAGGGGCAGAAAAGACTCATCATTTCCCTCTATATTATACTTGTACTCAGCTGCTGCCTACCCCAGATGTGCTTGCATCTTTGGTGGGTGAAATGCCCCCTGGGAGGACACAATCCAGACAGTTTTATTAGAGCCAGTTTTCCTGCACTTGGAGCTTCCCAAGCTTTGACTCAGAACTGGCTCCCAGTGGGATGCAACATGGCCTTTCAGGAACACACATGAACAGAAAGTTGCTGGTGTCAGTCTCTTGGGCAGGATATTTTGCTCTCAGTGTAGAAGCTCCTAATACTCGCTTTTATCTTTCTAAAAATTGTTTAGAAAGTGGGTTTCAAAATATAAAAATTTTATATATTTTCCCATTATTGTCATGAATTAATTTTTATGAAGAAAATCCCAGACGTGATTTTCAGTTTTGAGGTAAAGAAGTGAGTACCACAGTAAAGCTTAGCAGGCTCATAACAGATCTTTTCCTTAGGTGGTAAAGGCCTATGGTTAGGCTCAGTTTGAGTTTTGACTTTATACACTTAGAGAGAAATTGGAAAATCAAACTCAAAATACTGCAGGTGCAGCAGTTTTGGTTAGCAGAGTCTCTGGTAAGAATGTGGAGGATAGCACAAATACAAATTACTCTGACTTGGGCGTAAATCATTGCATTTGGTTTAAACTGGACATTGTTTAAGCTTCCTCCAAACATCCCACCAAAACCCCTCACACCCCAAAGTGTTCAAACCTATGCTTAAAACACATATAGGCCTGGGAGAGTACATCTGCTGGCAGCAGCAGCAGCTGTACAAAAGCATCCTCTGCTTGCTTTCATCTCCTTCCTAATGGAAAGGAAAATGGAGCATAAAGATATTCTGCAGAAGGTTAAGTGCTCCTGTCTAAATGCGGTGGGTTTGGAGGAGTCAATGAAGCAGAGCGGGATTGGGAGGGTGGAGAGGGCAGGGGGGGCCTGGAGGGGATGCACTGGGTTCTGTTGTTTGGCTGCAGATGTGTTATTCCAATTAACTTGAAAGCAGGAATGCGAGGGGTGAGCAGGAGGGAAGGTGAGGAAGCATTTTTATGGCAGGAGGTGAAGCCTACACTGCAGACAGTGATGGAGATGGCCCTTCTGGTCTCTCTGAGGTCATCTGGTTTAATGTGAGGCAGAAGGTGCAAAACCAGCGCATGAAACCCAAACAGGAAGGGTCTGAATGGCACATGTGGAAGAGCTTAACAGGCACATGCTTGACCCAGGGCTTGGATTGCTCATCACCGAGCAGCCCTGTAATTACAGGCTTTGCTGGACAGTCACTATAGCGAGTTACAGGATAAGCCACTTGCCTTAATTTGATGATAAGCGCTGCAGTTTGACTATGTGTGGTTGTCAGGGTCTTTGGGCTTGTTGGGTGGATGGATAGCGTTAGGATGTAGATAGAGGAAAAGATATTTAAAACATTCCTGCTGGATTTCAGCACTGAAGGTACCTATAATTGTGCTGTGGTGAGAGTCTGGTGAGTTAATCAGCATTCCAGGCTGGAAAAGAGGAGGGAAGGAAGTGTGTGTGTGTGTGGGGAGGACACGATAATACTGAGAATAAAAGTTAATTAAAAAATAAAATCAAGAGAAATGTGTCTCTAAGGCCACTTCTTTTGCAGAGACCACCTGTCAAACGCTTTCCTGTCTATAAAACCCAAGATTGGCTTCCAATCTACTCCACAGTTCTTTAATTTTTAATGCCCCTCCCCTGGTCTCACAGGTGGCTATTATAGACAGAAGCTGTCGCCTGTATAGATACAGATGTGTGTAATGCACGCACTGAACATGAGTGCTCAGGATTTGGGAACTGACACCAGCCGGGAGCGGGAGCTGCCAAAGGAGGTTGTTAAGCTGCAGAGAGCAAAGTGTCTCAGCATTGTTAGGGATTGCCACGTCTCTTCTTCCTTCTCCTTTTTCTTTTCTTGCCTCTTCAAAATGTCATCTTGGAGAATTTGAATTGACAGCAGCACTAGATGGTGAGCTGCAGGCAGGGAATTCAAGGTGTGGGTTTTTTACGGGATTTTGAGGTAAGAACTGCTGGTTTTGATCCAAGCCTCCTCTGTGCTCCAATCCTCAGCTTCCCTGTTGCCGCAATTCCAGGTAAAAAAGCAAGGAGTCCTAATTCTTTACCTGACTCACAGGGGTGTTGTGAGGCTCAGTTAGTTAATTATAGTAAAGCTTCTGAATAATAATCATAATAACACTTAGCAAATGAAAAGCGAGTATTATTATCGTTAAAGTAATGACAAGGCACCCTGCTGAAGGAAGCAAATATAATGCTGATTATTAAAATCATTTGTATTTAGTGGCAAATGTAGCCGCTGCTTTATAAACTTAGAGATGTAATCTTGTCCCCAAGCCATAACAATAAGTAATTCCAAGTGCTTTGTTGTTAGGCTTCTCAGGATATAGGAACAAACAAGTACCTTCAGTCAGAAGGGATTTTATTTTAAGAATTAAGAGAACAGTGGAAGAAAAGAGGAGAAAACCAACACCTTGCTGAGATGAGGCCAAAGGTGGGTGTCTTACCTGAGCCCTCGCTGGCTGCTCTGTCCCCTCCCACTGGTGCCAGTGAGCCCAGGGACAAGGGGTGAATCTGGGAGAGGTTGCAACTGGAAGGAGAAGGGGAAGTTTAAGTTTGGAGGGTATCTGAAGCCAAGATTTTGGTGCAAACCCCATGCACTAATTGTCACCACACCCAATGATAAGCTCTCAGATCTGCTGCTGTGCATACAGCTCATACATCTTAGCTTTTATATCTGTCACCACCCTTGAGGTCACAGTGCCACAGCCTGGCTTCCCTGGCTCCTCTTTTCTTTCTCATGTTCATAGCTGAAGTTTTCTCCCAGAAAACTTCCCTGCCTTGCCCAAGGTATAGCAGAAATATAACCAAAAACTGCCAGGGGCTAAAACACAGCAGTGCTGGGATGAGGAAAAAATGGAGTTTGTGTTCAATCTAGAGAAGGGAGAAAACAACTTGTGATTTTAAAGTAAACATGCATCTCTTGGGTAACACTACTTTTTATTCTTCCTTTTTTTTGCCATTTCACCAGTTTAAAATTTGAGCAACTGTAACGGGCCAGTCAAAAAGTCTTTGCTGTCAGCTGCCACCTGGAAAAAAATGCCTGTTCCCATCAGAAATAACACCACTGCAGCTGGTCATAGCTGGCTGACACCATAGATGTCATCTCAGAAAAGGGTAAAAATATTGAACGGGTCTCTGGAGGTTCGTGTAACTCTCCAAACGTGCTCTTGCCGAGTCCTGCTTTAAAACAAACGGTAAAATCTGCAGAGTCACTGTTTGTCCTGTACAGTTTGTGTTGATAGATGGGCTCAGTTCCTAGGGCTATTAATCCAGCAATTTTTTGGAACATAAAATTAATTTTTGGAGGAAATAAACTACATAAATAAAATGAGTATAATTGGATATCGCTCTGGTTCCATTGATTCTAGGGCTGTAAATTGCACTTGATGTTCACGGTGTCAGGCTCCGAGGTCCTTAATTCTGTTCCTTAAGGATGACTTATGCAGTCAGGGGTGAGTGTTTGGTTCAGCAAGTTTGACTATCTCAAGGGGATCCCAAAATTGCAGCAAAGGAGAAGGACTTGCTTGTTAATACAATCTATTTGCTTTTGGGTTGTAATATTTTACCTTAAAGCTGGCTTTTGATCCCAGGAATGGTTATTATTCGTATAAATCTAACACATGTGAATGTGGCATAAATATTCAGGTTGATATTCAGGTATTTGTATTTTACTCCTGGTTGTATTGCAGTGGAGGTTACGTTGTACTCTTGATCCTGTGACAGCATATCTCTACTGCCAAGGTCTTTTGTGGCCAGTTTTTGAGGGTTGAATTATACCCATTTTCATATTGTGGGGTATGAATGCATATATCTCAGCTTGAGAGCCTTCAAGATCACAAATATGGCAAGTGTAAGGACGGAATGAGCTTTGCAATATTGGGCAGCTCTTCTCTCGTCCTAGGAATCTGCCAGAAAGTGTTGATCCGTTTCTGGAAGGGCAAGTTTTGAGGCACAGCAATTCATTGCCATAACTGCACCATACTTAGACAGCCCTGAGGGTGCCAAGAAGAGAAGACATATCAGATATATGAATTTCCTTTACCTCTTATAAGGTGTCACCTTGTGTGGAAGAGAAACATGGAGGTCTCCCTTCTGGTCCAGTCTGACAGAGGCACTTAGGACCTCGTCAATCCTTCACTTTCTTTGTTCAGTTTATTATACTGTCATGTATAAACATCTTCAGGAAAATATTAATTAGAGTGTGTATTCCTTGACAACTAACTCTAAATGGATTAAATATGCTTTACTCGATGAAGCAAAGAGGTGTTGATTAAGAGAAATTGAATTGTATCCCTGAGATAATTTTCTGTCCCTGTGTCTGGAGAATATGGGCAACACCAATGCTTGGAGAAGAAACGGAGACACTACACTACAAGTATCTCAAAAATAATAGTCAGGACATACATATTAATTGATTTAATGTAAAAAAGCTTGATGCAAACTTGTGCTGAGACTTTAAATTGAGGTCCTGACCATTCTCTGTGGTCACTAGAGGATCCTTCAAGAATGTGAACGACCTGGCAATTTCCAGTTTGGATAATTATGTTCTGCTTCCTTAATGTTTCCCATGCTCTTTCAATTAGTATGGTAATCATCTCCACTTTGCGACCTACACTGAAGTGTGAGTGATGGTACATGCTGTTAAATAACTGCCATGCTCCACCCCAGAATCCACTGTTTTCCAGGAGTGATGCCAGACTGGGAGAGCTTTGCTGTCTGGTGGAACCAGAAAAGTGTGAGGGATTCCAGGGCTGCGGTGGAGTCAGAGCTGCCCCTTCTCTGTAAACTACTGCAGAAATTAACCTGGATGCAAAGTCTAAAATGCATGGGAGATCTCACTTTAAAGGAAAAAAAGGACAAATATATGAGTGTGGAAAGCAGGAGAGGGTCATTACATGCAGTACGATGACAGCAGGTGAGGAAACCTCTGCTGCAGCTCAGGGGTGAATTTTCAGTACGACTGGTGCAGTCCATCAAGCAGCTGTGGAGGAACGAAGAGGTGCTGCAGCTCCTCTCCCCCTGACAGTGTGATTTAAAGAACTGCTCTTTGCTAGCCTGGCCTTGTGCCTTTCAGTTGCCTTGGAAGGGAGAGAACCGTGTCTCTGCTCCCTCATTGGCATTTGTCTTAAAAATAATAAAACAAACAAAAAAAAAAGTAAGAAAAGCAAAGGACGGTGTGGTTGTGTGTGGGTTTTCCACACTGACCCCCCCGGTCAGCAACTGAGTAACAAGACAAAATGAATGTTTCATTGACTTCACAAGATTTGTTTACATTCCCCTTAATGGTAAAGAATTTTTTTAGACCAGTGTTACACCTTCTAGCAGACATGGTTTGCAGCACGACAGCAGTCTCAGCTGCCTCTTGGATAGCAGAGTTTCCTTGCAAGAGATGTGTTGCTATTTTCTGTGTTTTTTGATATGCAGCCCAAATGAAGTCTCTGAAGGAGTATCTGTCTTTTGCTAACAGCCATCATTTTTATATAAAGTCGGAGGTATTCATATTATGTCTTCATCTTCTATATCTCAACTAGTAACAATATCACAACTACTCCCTCCTGACAACTATATTCATTTCTCATTAAAGATATTTCATGTTTTATTCAGGAATTTAAATGAAGCTATCAGAGCCTGTAATAGCAACAGTTTGGGATAATTGTATCTCATTGATGGCAGCCTCAAGAGTTCTAATTAATATATATTTAGCTCCCTGGTTGTCTTTAGACCAAACGCCTCAATATGAAAGACAGGGAGAGGCGATAAGGGGAGGGGGAAGGGAACAGACTCCAAAATAACAGCCCCTTTTGAAATTCGGATAGGAAAATCTGTGTTGTGAGAAGGAATGGCGTGCTTTGGGATTATTTCTGTTTTTCCCCCCTGTTCCATCCAAAATAACTTTTGAGATAGAGAATCTTTCTCAAGGAAAGCAAATACAAGAACCGAGGTTTGCTGCCCACTTGTCTGAGGGGAAGGAAAGATGACAAATATGTATTTTTCTCCTCCAATGATACACCTGATATCCAAGTTCAGCTTATCAGTGGTCTCTGCTTTTATTAGCTCTTTCCCTTCCTCCTCCAGCCAGAGTGCTCCGTTCAAAATTGCTCGGTTTCAGAGATATGATCTGCAATGCAAACAGGTTCTCATTACACTTTTTCATACTAATAATAATAATAATAATAAAAAAATCTTACTTTTGTGTGTGCCTGATTAGCCCTCACCACAAAGCTCTCAATTTTCTTATCCCCTTTGGGCTTTTTATTCCTTTCCTCTCTTTCCTTCAACACCACCTTTCTCTCTGTTGTATGAAATGAGCTAAAAAAAGATTTGGGGAGGGGGTATTATTCAGTCATTGGAATTCATAGCACTTGTATTCACTTACAAGCCTGAACTATTTTCTCAAATCACTTCAGTCTCTGTGACTTTCTCAGACTGTAGTTTATAAATCACTTTTGTGGTACACTATCTAGAGGGGATCAAGACCCCTGGAAGCTTGAGTCATATTGAATTGCATTGTGTAACGGAGAGTCATTAGGAGTTTACAGTCAGGGGGAAAAAAGAAGTCTTATAAATAGGCTAATTCAACTGGCACTTATATGTTTTAAAGGCATTATTGAGGAAGCAGGATGGTAGTATTATTTGCTCCCAATTTTGCTCTCATCAGCAGCAGCTAAGGGTGGCTCTTGAATAGGACAGGAATAGAGATTTTATAGACCTCCAGCTTTAAAATCTCTATTTTTCTCCCCTTTATTATTTAAGCAAGTACTAAGGACTGTTTAGAGGTTTATTTAAATGGCTTCTATGCTGGAAGCTAATCCAGCCTATACTGGCTCAAATTGCCTCAGTTTCTCCTGAATAAGAGCTGCTTTTCTCTTACTTCTACTGATTTTTTTTTTTTTTTTTAAGGTATTAATTTAAGAGAAATATATTGTACAGAACAGGGGCTTTTTGACAGTGAAAAGATTTTCGGCAAAAGGTTTATGCAGCAGCTGCATTTTTCCAGTCTGATTCTAACCATAAGGCTATTCCAGTAAAGAGTCGCTTTTTTTCACCCTTTCTTTTAAAGTTAAAAAAAGCATGATGATATAACGAGAAAGTATTTATTTCATTTGGGTGTGTTTCACTTACAGATTTGTGACACAAAAGTGTCAACCCCTGGGTGTTGCCTTGCTGCAGGCTGGATCTTCCTGGCTGAGGCTGGAGCTCATCGAATACCTGGATATCCTCACGCTTACAGGTGTGGTAGATGGAGAACAATGACCAGAAGCAGGTGCCTGGGCTCTCAGGAACTCCAACTCACTGCCAACAAGCTCACTCCTAGCTGAAATTGCCGTTTTTTTGTTTTTTTTTTTTTTTTAAAAAAAAGACAATTCTCAGTATTGTCTGCAGCTCTCATCCACTTCCATGCCATCTGTGGGATCGCCACGCTCAGCATGGTCAGGATTTTCTCAGAAAAACAAAGTGAACCCAGAGTGAACCCTTGGTTAAAAAAAAGGCTGGAGTCAGAAGTTCAAAGGGTGGGGAGTTGAGCGGGCTCGCGTGGCCGCAGCGGCTCTGGGTGAAACATCTCCCTGGGATCCTCTTGATGGGTTGCTTGGCAGTTCTGCCCCAGTGCTTCCACAACCTGGGCTGGAATCCAGCCCGGTCCTGAGAGATGGAGGGTCAGCCCAGTTTGATAGTGTGAGGTCAGAAATGGAATGAGGCTGGGATATCTCGACTGAGATTTGAGAGTATAAAAGTATAAATCAAAAAAACCAAAATCCTTGCAGGGACACCTTGCAGCTGTCTTGGGAAACGAAAGGCTTTAAAATAAGAAGGCTCAAGAACACGAGAATCCTGCAGTCAGTGCAACTAATAAAGCTGTTTGGTCTCAACTCAGAGAACAGTAAAGTCCTCCCTGGTGTCTGGAAAAGTGGAGGGTGTACGGCAAACCTGAGGGAGACACTGCTCCTCAACACAGCCAGCTGCCAGCACACTGAGGATTAGATGTGCACATAAATACAGATCACAGCTTTTATACTGCTGCTTCTCAATCAAATACATTGAAAAGCTTATTCTAAAAAGGCTTTGTCAGCTGTAGGGACCCTTCTTCTGTGTCCTTGAAAATTCTCCATAGGCTCAAAGTTCACCACCAAAGTCATGGAAGGGGAAAAGAATGAGGATTTTTATCCACACTACTCCTGAACGCTGCTGTCTCATTTTTGCTGCAGGATACTCATAATTTTATGCTTATTTAAACAGACACATATCTAGTTTATGGGCATATTCCGGGGGAAAAAAAAAAAAAAGAATCATGTAGCTTAGAGTGCAGTTCTCATGGGCAAACACCTGATCCCCTTTAATAAGAGATAAAAGGGAAATTATTCCCTCGCCAAGCTGCTGCATTACAGGGTTCTGCTGGCAGTAACACGCTGGTAAGCTGCACATCTGACTGGTGCATGGCAAGGCATGGGCTCAGCTTGCAGGTACAGGCTCTGTCAGCAGCTTGTGCCAGTGCCACCAAAACCCACGGCGGCAGAAGTGGGATGGAGCGCGGAGCGCCTCACAATCAGGGTGCAGGAGAGGCCTCAGAGTTCAGCATGTGCACATCTGCTAATCAAACACAGGTCAAAGGGGGATCTAAGTGATGTTTCAAGCTGCATCAGCTGGGATCCTTACTGTTAAGATTTAGTTTTTTTTTCTTTTTCTTTTTTTTTTCCTGGAGCTGCCAATGATTTGGGATTTTTATCATTACTAGTATTTCCCCGAGGAAAGCTAGCTAAGTGCTGAGTTCCCATATGCTAGCTGATTTCCGCCTTTCCAAGGACATTTTAAGTTTGCATTCACGGGTTTTCTTTGAAATGGTCCATGCTGGTGTTCTTTTACTCTCTGTAGTGTCTGTCGTTAGTTGCAAGTGTTAGATTACCTTGTCTTGCCCAAAGAGATGGTCAGAACAGTTTAAGAAAACAAATGGCTCAGCTGTGTAAAGTGATAAAAGCTGTGCAGGTTAAAATTCTAGATCTGTTTTGATAGGGACAGCCATAAGATGTCTTCTCACAAAATTTTAAAGCTGCTGCTTCTGTACCTTTGTTTTTTGCAGGTAACACAGTGACAAATGCTAAGGACAGATATCTGACACCTAGCTGGTGATCTTGGAGAGGTGAGGATCCGAAACAGGAAAGAGGCTGATCTCTGTGTTACCCACTGCACACCACCACCTGTGTGACAAAGAATTGTGCTATAAATCCTTTTTTAAGGAGAAAGAATATACAGAGTTTGGTATTTGATATGACTTAAATAAGGAAGCCAGTAGGCTCACTTTTCTACTTTGGATTTGTGAAACTGATTTCACTTTTGGTCCCTGCTGGATGAAATTTTGCTTTTATTAACTCTTTTTCAGAATAGTCAAGGGCTGATCTCTAAGCAAAGCACCACTTGGGATCTCAGATTCCAGGAAAAGCCACTGCAGGTGAGCTCGGTGGTTCTGACATAACAAAGTCCAAAAAGTCCTCCAGTTCACTTTAAAGCAGAAAGTAAACATTGGAGACGTGGACTGAGTAACTTTGCAGGCAAACTTGTATCTTCACTGAACCAGAAGGCAGCTCTTATTCACACCGATATGGACACACCAGGAACCCGGTAAGAAACTACACTTAGGAGAACGTTCCATTGAGCAAACCCAACGTGCACTTAGCTCAGATAAACCCCGGAGAGTCAACCAGTGAGACCTCAAAGTCCAGTGTAATTTGTGGTCTGATGTATCCCAGCCCAACTTCACCGCTCTCTTTTTATAAATCAAATGGAAAAAATCAGGCAAAATGATCAGGCACTCAGATGTGGTCCCAGAATAAGTGCAAAGTCTGTTTTGTGGTGTCTGGGTCTTGTCTGATTTCTGCTCACATGCCACTCAAAAAGTCCATGTAGGTTTTAATCTGACATTTAACCTGTGCAGAAGCATCCACATGCTTTAAAAGAAGGTCAATGTTATTCAAGTGTATTTCACTTTTAGTGATGGCAGAAGTGAATTATTTTCAAAATCCTTTATTTTAAATGTCCTGTCTGGGCAATCTCACTGAAAGAGCAGTAGAGTTAAATGGCTAACCTGTTTCTCTCCTCAAGGAACTGGTAAAGTACTTGCATCTGAAGCTTTATATGATGCTTTTTACAGAGTTATTGAGTGAAAAGAAAGGAATATATTATGGACATGCAGCCCATAAATTTATTCTGATTTTTCTGGCAGCCATGTAACACAGAGGGCTCCTCTATGGAGAATGTGTTGTCCCACCAGGTAGGCAAAGGGGACATTTGCAAGCTATTTCAGCAAATTGCTTAAGATAAATAGATAAAACATTGAGTCTAAAGGTGTCGTAGGGAGGGATAAGTAGTAAGAGGGAACTTGCTCTGAGAGAGGATAGAGCAAGCAGGTGTCCTCTCCTTGCCCACTGTGCTTTTCCCTGGCTTCACCATCCTCTTTTAGGATTTCATTGATGCTATTGCTGCATTTCAAACTTCTGTGATTTGAACCCATTATAGTTTTTGTGGTGTCTGACAGCTCCTCCCTTTCTAAACAAGAACAGAAAAATGCAAACACTGAGAGAAACTAATGATATTAAAAATCTGCTGAAAGCAGGGTGAGAGCGAAAGCAGAAGAGAGGATTAAGGAAAAACCCTGCTTGAATCCATCCTTTTGTTTTATGGCCGGTGCAGCCTTTCCTCGACATATCAACAAGAAACAAAGAATTGAAATCAAATGAAAGGGTCAGCGATTAGAAGAGAATTGTCTGCAGCGTTTCAACAAAGCCACCAATTGCTTGAGCCGGCGTTGGCTGCTCTCCCCCACCTCTCCCTCTCCGTTCCCCCTCGTTACACGATACTACTTGGGAACATGTTATCAAGGACTGAGAATCAGGCCAGTGGCTGCTGATGTTAAAAGGACATGACATGTGCACAAGGCAGGGCATAGGGGCTGGCTGCACATATTAAAGGCAAACACATCACAATCCAATTAGTAGAAATGGAGTGTGTGTGCTGGCTCTGGGAATTTTTTTTTTTTTTTAAGGTAATACTTCTGTGCTTTTTCTATTGATTGATTTATTTTTGAAAGGAGTAATTCCCTTCTAGCTTTTCTTCCTCCTCTCCTCCCTCCTTCTCCCCACCTTCAATTCCTTCACCCCTGAGTTTTCACTTCACCAGAGGAACATGAGTTCAAAGGCAATTGGAGTAGAAATAAAAATAAAAACAAAATACTGCAAATGCGAAGAGTTCTCTGATCTCTTTTTGACCTTCCTGTACAAAGGGCAATTTCTGAAAACTTGTAAATCTTCAGTACAGGGAGGGATAAAAGCAACATATATTTCATTATTATTCCCTATATTTTATTAGAATTTAAGCTGACTAGCTAAATGTGTGTCTGTGCATGTAGAGAAATTTCTTCTTGCTATGTTTTTAAAATTGTTTTAAGTATGTCTCATCTTGCTAAACAGATTACCTAACCACCAGAGTTTTTTATTATTTTATTGGAATGCATCTCCTGTAGTTTTCATTCACTATTTAGGTAAAAATGAAAGGAAAACAAATCCTATAGAAAGGACAGGTTTTAAAATTTTGATACCTGAAAAGAACGTGATTTTCTTTACATTCAGCATGTTTTATTGAATGCAGAGTTGAGAATACAGTCAGAATTCAATATCTACAATAATGCATTCAGGTTCTGATATAATGTGCAACACTAATGTGCTGTTGGGCTGTGGTCTTCCTGCTTGTTTAGCTCCTAGTCTAGGTGAAAAATTAAACTCATGTAAATTTAAGTTTGTGTAGAATCCCACTGAGAATAAGGGAGTTTCTTGTCTGCCTAAAGTTAGTTTCCTTGTAAAGAGTTTGTTGGTTGAGGCCCAAACTTTTTATCTCAAGTCATTGTGCTCAAAGGTGTCCTTGGTCAGCAAATCACTTTAAAACACGCTCAGTTTTAAGCACATGCCCACGTCCTGCTCTTAGGACTCATTTTGGTAAGATGTGTGGCCACGAGGATGGTCTGAGGGAAAGGTCAAACAGCACAGAAATCAGACAGGCTTTTCTTTGCACTCACAGTGGTAAATACGTAGAATTCAGCGAGAGGAAAACAAAACCATGGGGAAAAGGAGAAGTTCAAATGAGGTAGGTGGACCTACATGGGCATTCTCGCTTCCTTCCCACAGCTTCCTCTGTTCCTATAATCTCAGCACAGATGTTTCCTTTTTAATCCCTGGCTCCAGCTGGCAGAGCATCTCTGCTCTACCGTACTTAGTCGCAATTACTGCAGACATTAACTCTGCACATGCTTCGGAAATTGACTGCTTTTTCTTCCTTGGAAATGTTGCTCATCATCAGGTTTTTAACAGCCAGAAATAAAGGCCATTTGTGTAATGATGAATCCGATTCCCTTCAAGATTTGTAAGAGAGATAAAAGGCACAAGAAGCAGGCTTAAAACAATTGCTGGCATGGTGGAAAATTTGGATATTGAATTTATAATACCTTACTTTACTAGTACAGAGAGCCTTCATCATGTGATAGAAAAGGAATGGGAAAGATGTCAAGCAGATGCCATATTCACCTGCCTGATGCTACTTTTCCAAATTAATCACAAATACTTTATTTATTTTGATTAGCAAGGCAGAGACTTGGTACACTAAGTGTAGGTGTGTCTTCTTGCAGATGAACTTTAATTTATTAATGGAGTAGGGGTTGATCAAAGTGTCAAAGCTGCAAAACCCTAAAGTCAGATCCACTCTTTCCCTTGAACCCAGGCATGAGGCTGTGTCACCTCAGGGTCACTCATCTGCGGCGTGATGCTCCTGAAATGCCACCAGAGCCTGATGTGACCCGGGCCAGATTTTAGCAGAAAAAGAAATATAACTGCCCTGGGCTTGAACAACACAAAATCCTCCAGCTGCTGGGTTCAGGGGTCCCAGTTTACCCTGATTGTCCTGATTGTCCTGATTGTGTGTTTTTTTCTGTAATCAGCAACTTTCCTTTGGGTGTAGAAGTGATCTGAGACAGCCACACTGCCATGACAGATGGGGTGCATGGACAGAGGAACAGTGAAGAATCTGGAAACCTCACACATCAGGTGTGGCGGTTGATTTTCTTTGGTGAAAACTCCTAAATAATCTAAATAGACTACACAAAATACATTTAAAATTACCAGGAAGCCCTTCAACTGATCTGTTTGCTGTCTTTTTCTGCACGATGCTCATGGACTCAGATTTTCTATTCTTGATTCTTGAGGGCAAACTGATTTATTGCACAAAAATCCATTACTGAAGCCACTGCGTTGCTCACTTTGTTCTCCTCATTCCCCTTCAGCACCTGCTGAAAGCGCTGGCTGTATTCCCATTGCCTTCTCCCCCATTCCTGTGAAGGAGGAGCACGGATAGCAGATCCAGCCTTCAGGTGGCTGCTAATATGACATCTACAGCTTCAGACATTTATGTGAGCGCCCAGAATAACAGGATAAAGTTGGCAACAACCCGAGGTCATCTTGCCTACAAACCACGTAACCACCGCCCTGCAGGTAAGAAACTGGAAACCTGTGCTTATCTCTACCAGTTAGTGTTCTTAAGCAAGCAGGCCCCTGCAGATTAGATAGATGTGCTGTTACAGACACAAAAACCTTTTAAAGGCCCTGGAGAGCTTTCGGGATGGATTCGCGCTACCTCTCAGTCAATAAGAAACACGGGATTGGTTTGACAATGACAGTTCTAGGACTAAAATGAGAAAGTTCTGGCAAATGGTAACAGCTCTGTATGCTCCTATGGAACACTTGCACAGATGTGTGTACAGTTTTCCCAGGAACGGCCTGTAGAATCCAGATTATTATATAAAAGGAGAGGTTTATTCACACCGGATTGCCTAACACTGTATGCAGCCTTAGTATCATTATGGTCCATTGAAAGGGCACAATGATTGAGTATTTTGGCTTTCTGCTGCTATTGAGTCCATTCACTGATGGGGAACAAGAAAGGAGAATGAGAAGAAGAAAACAAAACTGAAAGTGCTTGAGGACAATTCAACTTTGAAATTGTTTTTGTTAAATACAGGGAAAGTGCAAAATGAACCCTCTTTGAAACTTGCTGGATAAAAGCTGTTATGAAAGCTTTCAGTACTTTTTTTCAGCTTTGGCTCCTCTTGCACTCTTCTAGGCTAGATGAAGTGTGTATGAAGGCATCACTGACATCAGCTATTGGAAAGTAAAGAAAACAGTAAGTGCAGCTTGGTTATTGAAGAGAAACTGCGCAAAAATCTACTGTATAAGTAAAGCAGGAAGAAAAGAGAAAGTGAATGATTTTCTTTTAGCTCTGTAACTTCTCTTTGATCATATTTCATGTAGCAGGCACAAGAATGCCACAAACAGTTTGATATCTATGAGAGGAAAAAAAGAAAGGGTGGGGCATTTGCTTTGAGGGAGTGCTTTGCAGGAAGAACTTGTCTAAAAAATAACACACACATCCAAAACCAAGCCCTGCAGAGTTGTAGAAGTCACTTAGAAGAGCTAAGAAAGCTCCAGTTAGGTTAGATGCAATAAGACTTCTAGACTGTAATATTTAAAATTTGAAACCCGTTCCAGGTGACTCACAAAATAGTTGGGCTTGTGAGAATGAACATCAGCAAAAAACTGTAGCAATAGTCATATTCCTTGGAGGATGAAGGCACTTCAAAGTAATCTCTCCTCACCCTCCCAATTCTTCTAATTTAAACCATAGCAATGACCATTAAAGTTATTTTTCTCTGTTAATGAAATTTTGCAAGTTTTTTGGCTTCAGCTTTTATTACCTGACCTGTTTGAGTAGGTAGCTTAAAAATGTTTAAAAGGAATTAATGTGCACTTACTTGCTTCTTAATAAACACTTTGTGCTTAATGCAGTGTATTTGCTGTATGTAAGGACAGCGAGGAAAAGGGACTCAGCTCCTGTGTGCAGCTGGCTGGATTCTAGAAGTGTTCTGCAGCCTCTTTGGACTAATTTCCAGGATCTCACAAACCTGTTGAGTCTCTCACTACCAGAGGATGCCAGCCGGTGCCATGCGGAGTTCGGAGCAGGGATTAAGCGTGGGCTCTTGATGTACCCTCTCTCTAATAAGAGCTGGCTACTGTGGCAGAGTTGAACGAGAATTCAATTGTGATGGAAGTTGATAGGATTTATTTTTATTGCTGAGGTGCTGCGATGTGGATGAACCTTGGAGTTCACTTTGGCTCCCAAGCTATGTGAAATAGTCCTCGATGGTCTCGCTGCCGTTCCCGGTCTTTCCCTAGATGGTTTTGCCTCCGGTGTGACGGCATCGATACCGATAAATCATCCATCACCTTCTGAGCTGCTCCAAGGAGGGCAATAGCTGATGCTGTGCGCCTCATTTCTGTGCTAAACGTATTTGGGGGATGATTTGTTTTTCGCTTCCTCCACTATGGTCCCATAAAATGAATTTCCTTCAACAGTTTGGGCTCAAGTTTTGTTATTTTTATCTGACCTTGCGTAACACGCACCACAGTGCAGACTGTGGGGGTGATTGGGAGATAAAAGCACATTTCTAATCCAAACAGATACACAAATATAGACTCAGCCTACGTTTCCCTCTTCCCAGCTGCCTTATGAGGAAGAGGAGCTGGCTCAGAGAAGAGATCCTCCCTAAATCAGAAAGATTGGTGTAAGCAACAGGGGAAATAGAGGCTTTTCCCCTCGCTCTTTCTGCTTTTGAAATATTTATGAGAAGGCAAAAAGCTCTTTGTATCAACTCACAATTCCAAATTCTGCTCACATAATTTTGGTACGTGGTTCTAGATGTTGGCTACTTGGTTCAGTTTGGATGGAGAGATCGGGTGATTTGGTTTTGTTCCCTGACTTAATGAACTTGATGTTTAGATTTTTATTTCTTGAACTGATAGCCTTGTTATGAATTTAAGCTGGCTTCTCACAAACACTCCTAAATAATTGATACGTTTTCCTAGGGAAACAGCCAACTTGTATGTCTCAAAGTATTTGCAAACCCCAAATTTATATTAAGATTTGAATTTGAATCGACATTTCCCCACACAATGTTTGTCCGTCTCCATTGTGTTTATAGGCAGAGGTTCTGTTTTTGGCAAGTTGACATTTAATATTTTTTCTGTAGTTCACTCCAAAAGGAACGGAAATTGGCTCAGATTATGAATTCAAATGGAGTTTTTCCAAGTGCGCCTATATTACAAGTTCCCCTTCACCATCTGAAAACTGATCTGTGCTCCTTTTAGTATCACTAAGCTCTCATGATAACAAAGCTAATAAACATTTTTCATGAAGTTAGACTCATCAATCCCATGTTATCACTAAATGGAGTTTAGCAGCACGGAAAAGGAGAGCCACGAGACACTCTGCAATGTATTTGTCCCAAAGGAGTGTGAAAATAATGTACCAATGTCTCTTCTCACCTACTAAGACAATGTAAAAATCAAATTTTAACATAAACAAAACTGGACAAAACTGGTGGCTCTATGCTAGCCAGCAAACCAGCTCCACTTAAAATCAGACTTCCCCCCAGCACAAAGAAGTTCTGCTGCCCCACAGCCCGTTACTCAAAACCGTAGGGAAAAAAATGAAAAAAAGAAAAAGGGGGAAAATGAAAAGAAAAGGAAAAGCCTTTAAGGTCAGCTGGTCCATCCCTTGCTGATCCAGGCACGCTGCTGACAGTATTTTCACATCCGTGAGTGCTTTGTCCAGGCTACTTTACCTCCATCACTAGGGCTTCCATCCACTCTCAGGAGAGATCATTCCATTTATTTGTTATGAGTTGAATGTATGGATTTTTTTTTAAAGTTTTATTTTTATTTTCATTGACAAACCAAGCAGTAAAGGTTGGGTTGCCAGGCCCAAACTTCTCCACAGTACAGGCTGGATTTTTTTTTTTTTCTTTTCTGAGAATGGGAAAAAGCTTTCGGGGTAGAATCACCTCCCCCTTGCTGCTCACCATCACGAAACCCTGACTACAGAAGCATCTCATTCATCCCCTGAAGTGTAATCTCTTGAGAACTCAGAAATACTCCATAACCTGAAAACACTCTTTGTTTTGAAGGGTAAGAAATAATGGACTGCTTCCACAGTAGGTAAAAGGCAGGGTTTTGTCTTGAATTAGTGTCAGCTTTTACTAGGACATGGGGTTTTATATGTATTTCTGAGCTAGACATGTGTTATGATCCTGTGTGTGTTCTCTGCCGCTTCAGCTCTGTTACTAAGCAGAGTCTTTCTGTCTCGGGGTCCACTTTCCAGCAGCAGAGAATTTTGAGCCTGATTCTGATTTTTTTTACACCGCTGTTCCAAAGCAGACAGTTCCTCTCAGCAGGATGATTGGTATCAGCATGAAGCAGAGGGGGGGTAGACGGACCTCACACACTTTGCATTTCAGGAAGGAATCAAATTTTGCTTCCCAACTTTCACCTTGGGTTATAGACAGGCAAGCAGTATTTAGCTTTTCAAAGGAAAGCAGTTGGAGGAAGGCTTTCTGGGGGACAAACTGCAGCTAGGCTGTGCTCTGCCTGTGAATTCGCAGGCTGCTGTGCTAGGCATCCAGCTCTTTGTACTAACAGGAGTGCTAATATGATGTATTAAATGTCACACCAGCATCGCTGGGTATGCATATCTCTCCTGTTGTACTGCCTGTTTATGCTTATTCAGCTCTTTGAATAATTTAACACATTTCATACTCCAAATTACCCACAACAGTTTGACGGGGCTGCTGGCAGTTTACTTGAAACACTCAGTGTTAGGTCAAAGTAGGGCCCAAGCATCTGCTAAATAGAAGGACATTTCATACTTAGCAAAGCATAATTAGACGTATTCCTGCACACTTTTCTTTAAAAAAATAGGTAAATCCACGCTAATCCCAGTGATATCATGGAAGTAAGGAGCTGTAGTGAACACTGTCATGTGTAGACCAACACCAGGAATGACTGGGACCAAAGAAAAATAATTCTGGAGACCAGCAGTTGTTGAGGACAGATGAAACTAAGCAGGATAGTGCAGCCATGTCAGCATGTCACTCATACAGTTTCAGAGCAGAGGTACTGATTTCCTTGGTGCAGTTGGGCTGGAATTAGGGATTTGGGAAGCTTCACGCCCAGCAGTGCAATATTCTTCACGCTTTTATCCAAAACTTGTCTGAGAACAACCATCCACTGGCTGGATAATGAGCCTGGAGCACATGGAGCAAACACAGGGTGCCCTGCACTCATCCATCCCCTGTGCTGCTGGAACCAGACATGGGAGGTGCCAATCTTGTGTGTACACTGTGAATTCTCTCTCAGGCTTCACCTTTATCCCTAATTAGCTCGGGCTTTTGCACTGAGAACATTTAAGCTGGATGTGTATAGAAGAGAGGTGGGAATAAAGAAAATGGGGCGTGGTCCTTGGCTGGACAGCTGGGGCTGGGAATCATTCTCAGGATTAATGCCAGTGGTGACCCATAAAGTGCTGCTGTTGTGTGGATTAAATTAGGAAGAAGACGCAGAGCTGAGAGAGACAAAGTACCTGGTGGTTCATGGATGTGCCTTTCTGGGCCTGGGGTGTGTTTAGCCACTAGGGCTGTACTCTCTTTGTGTTTTTATTGTGAGGAAGATGCAGAACAAGCATTGCTTTCTGGACAGTGCCTGTTTGCCTTTTGGTGGGGTGAGGCTGTGTGATGTCCATGCTGGACCATTTTCACTGGACATGGGTAGCCCAGCAATAGATCACTGGACTTGGCATAGCGCTGCTCAAAAACAGTTTTGGCAGGAGGTTTGGGACTGCTGGATGCATGTGGCTCTGAGACACAGGGCAGCAGGCAGGGGCTGGGAAGGGGACTGATCTCCCCCAGGGCCACCCAACGCTCCATCAGCACCTCTCTGCACTCCTCTGCTCAGACAGAAACCAGAGAAGGGACAGGATAGCAAAAAAAAGAGCGTTTTCAATTAAGACTTAAAAATCTCATCCCTCACAGTGCATCAGGTGGGAGGAATCTCTCCCCAGCCCGGCAGCTCACCCAGGGCCCCACAAAGTGATGATGCAGGGCACAGTCAGCGGAGATATTTGCAAAGTGACAGCAGGGCTCTGATTGAGTGAACCTCCCAGGTCCAAAGCCCCACACTGCTCAGGAGGATATGCTGGAAATCTTTCTCAGGGATTTGCACATCCTTACAACAACTAAAGGTCTGTAATGAAATGTTTGCTTATCATCCATTTAACCCGCTTCGGAGCAGGCTGAGCCTGCATGGTAACCTCAGGTCAAAACTATTTTGGATAGCTTGAAACTCATGATAAACACATGCTTTTGAAGGTTAGAAAGCCATCAGTGGGAGACATCAGATTCACTTCTTTATTATTAGAAGGGGAGAAAATCCAGGAGTGTTCAGAGCAGCAAGTTTTGTATAAAACATGAAAAGCAGATGGGGGGAGGTGGCAGAAGGAAGGAGGAATCTTTTTTGATACCAAACAACATTGCTTCTGCAGCAAATCCTTTTTCCTTGTAATTTAAGATTGCGCTTGAAATAAGGAGCCAGCTGCACCCGGGGGGAGCAGAGGGCAGCCTGTCCTTTTGGGTGCTTGATTGGCTCTTTCGTGTGTACCTGATAATTACTGGAGCTGGTAGGAATCCAGTGGTGCTTCTTGAACACGCATGGAGTAGCATGATATCCACAGCAGCCCTGTTTGGTCTGAGATCTCCAAAAGTGGGAGAGAAGATTGTCACAGAGCACAAGGCTTTGCTGGTAAGCAAGTTATGGACTTGCCTAAACTTCACTCCAACTGGATCTGCTAATGGTCTGTGCCCACCGAGGGGCTTTCAGTTGTATTAAGCAAGCTGGATTAAGGCATTTCACTTAGAAAATACATCTTTATTTCTCAGGTCCGCATAGAAATCCCGCTACTCCCTCAGCGATATGGGAAGGGTCCCAAAGCGTAATCTTGAGTGCAGTCTCACGGATTTTGCTTTTAAAATCATCATCAAAGTCCTGGACTGAGGAGTGAGATGAGGGGAGATAGGGGACTCTCTTCACACATGCCTGCTCTGAGCCAGAGCTGACTGCCTGAGCACTGTCCAGGGAAACCAGAAACACTTTCAGTGCTTTTTAAGACAAATCTTCATCGATGTGTGCACATGTGCCTGCACACACACACACACACACGCACACACGCAAAAGGCAAAGATTCATCGCTCAGAATCACAATCCTTTGAAGCCACCTGTCTCTGAACAGTTTTCTGTATAATGAGCAGAGCTCTGTGCTGTAACTTTTCCCTTTGTCCCCAGTGCCAGCTGTATAATTCCCAACCCAACAAACATTGCACCCTTGCAGAACTTCTGCCTCAGTCCAACAGTGCTGTTGTACCAGGTTTTCTGCCATCGCAGCCGCCTACAGGAATGATCAGCAAAGCGACGGCAAAGGAGGATTCTTACACTGGGAGGACTCTGTGTTTCCTCTCTTCCCAGGACCTCCACATTTAGTGGGCTCAGTTTTCAAGTGAAAAGATCCTGTTTTTTCTCTTTTTCCCTAATGGTCAGAGATGGCAAACTCCCTCTGGGATCTGTGCATTCAGCTTTGTTCTTTCTCCCTCCCCTGCTGTCGCCAGTAATTAAAACTGAGCGAAAAGACTGAACATGCTATTTTTTGAATAGATATTTGAAATTTAAAGTGGAAAAAAAAAAGTTGTGAAACTTGTCAGATCAATGATTTGACACATATTATTTAGCTGGCTCTAAATATTCTGGAGTGAGAACTTAGTTAACAACTTGTTAACAAAGCATAATTCGGAATAAAACCCAGCTCTGTCTTTGCTAGCTGCATTTGCAATATGGAGCTGGTTCTAATAACTCTCTCTCTTAAATACCAATGTATTTCTCCTGCAGTTTCTCAGAGTTTTTGCCACTGTGGTGCACAGAACTGGGATGGAAACAAAACACACAGGCAGCGTCCACCAAATCTTGATGGTCAAGGTACTGCTGAACACCTTGGTGTGAGTGACTTGCCTGAGTCACACGTGGGACATTGGTGCTGGGGGGCTCAAATCCGTCAGCACTTAAAAATGGGTTAATCCTTTTCGTTAAGCACTTGAGAATGAATAACATATGAAGAGCAATTTCTCTGAGGAGAAAAAAAAAGTAGAGGTAATTTTTCTAATGCCTGTGTTGTAGTTTGTTTTCTCCGGCCATGTTAATATGTCTCACTCTGTCTTTGGGCTTCTTTTAAAGATTACTTTTTAATGAAGGATAAACAGGCCTGTTTTTCCCCTGAAGTGCATCCCTTACACCCTCACACCTGTAAACATTGGATTTTTCCACATGAAATGAAAGGGCAAGCACATCCTGCTACCAATTTTGACTCTACAGAGTGGTGTAGCATATAATCTCCATTACTTTTCCTGTGATTTGTAAGTGACTGTTGCTAGGTAATGCCTTTTCCACTAAGCATCAGTGAGCTAATGTGAGGGCTTCGAGAATGTTTCATTATATAATTAAGCCTTTGGTGGTGCTGATTTCTACTTTACAAAAGTCTCGTCTCTTTTTCATGTGAGCAAAAAAGTTTTTATGGCATTACACATATGGACACAGATAGTACCCTTGAAGCCGGACTAATATTTTGATAATGTAACTGATCTCGTCTTTTTTTTTTTTTTTTATAATTTATTACACACAGCTATCAGCCACCCATCACAATGGCATCTAGCTAGAATCTATGTTGTTTAGATGGAAAACATGATAAATACATGGAACACATGACCCACTGGAAGTATCACTATATCCCAAATATCTCTCCAGGCTCCATATTCCATTAAACAAATGTGGTCCCTTTGTTCTGACATCTGGACACTTAGTCTAGCCGTGACCTTTGCTTCCCAGGGACAGGACTGGGATACAGAAGAGCTTCTTCAGGAGGATGTGACTGGTTTGACTGAATATGAGAGCGGAGATTTCCCCAGGATCTTCAGACATGTGAGCCTCAAGGTACTGTGAATTATGTTTATAGGATGAGATGAAGAAAGGGGTGGAAGACACATAAGTGAGAAGATATAAACACAAAACAAAAACAAACCACAGAATATAATGTTAAGATTTTGTGTTTTGTCGAGCTTCACACTAAATATCAAGATCAGTAATTTCCATTGGAGGGGGAACACTTGGCCATCACAAGACACAGGACTGTGATGCACAAAGCAACCCTGATGCAAATTTACTTAGCATCAAGGATCCCTAGGAAAAAAAACAAAAAAAAAAAACCAAGGCAAGAAAAAAACTTTACAAGGCAGCTTTGATCGGCCCTGGCACTGCGTGTGAAAGTCTAGCTCAGTTCTAAGACTGCCAGGGTAAGTGAAAGAAGAGCCTTTGTAATTTTTTGTCTTACAATTATGTCACTCAGTCCTGTAGCCTTCATTCTCCCCGTGCAATTTGTAAGAGACGACAAGTCATTCAAAGCACCTCTGTTTACAGAGAGTCTCAGTAATAGAACACCACGGTCGGGCAGATTCCATGAACTGCAGACCCCGTGTTGACAGATGGGGTCTGTGACTGATTGTTTGATGGGCGCCGTGGGTGAGGCTGTAGGGGAACAGCGCGAGAAGAACAGGCCACTGGGTTTTTTGAGCTCGGAGGTCATGTCGGTTACCAGTGAGAACAGCATTCAGTGTTTTTCTATTGCATTGTTGTCTTGGTGCTGGTGATGAAGTTTTAATTGGGAAGGGCGAGGATGATTCTGCTCTCCTCCCACACAGCTCTACAGATGCTGCTGCAACTTGGGGCAGGATTTCAGGAGCTGCTCGCTCCCCACCAGGCACGAGCCAGCAGAAAGGAGAAATGAATGAGGTGGGGATTGCTGCATTTGTGAGGAGTGACTTCTGTAGATAATGCTGATCTGATGAGCAAAGCCAAAATGTTATGTCTGAAGATACAAATGCCTTGTGCAGAGTGGATGTAGCACAGACAGCAGCACAAGTCCCCCTCTGCACCGATAATACAGCTTAACCCAATTCAGTCTCTTTCTGTGGCTTGGAAAGTTTTAGGATTCTCTGCTGTTGGTGATAAAATGCATTGCATTTCCATACTGTAATTAAAAAAAAAAACCAGCAAAAAGCAACCCTTCTTAGAAAACAAAGAAAAACCTCCGTGATCTATTTCCTGAAAGCCACTCAATAGCAATTAGCTAATACCAGTTATCTTCTTGCTGTACAGGCTTCCTGATACTGCAAAGCATAGTTTGGGTATTGGAACGCTAACAATTATTTATTAGGTGCCTCAAAGCATCCAGATCCTGGTCATAGGATCCCTTGCATTTGAGGGCTGTAAAAACAAAGAACAAGAGAAGAGTCCCCAACTAACACGCTCACAAAGTAACTACAAGGCAATTGGCAACAGATGAATTTGCAGAGAGGCAGAGCAGTGCGCTGGGAATGATTATAGCAGAACTGTCAGCATGAAAGGCAGGGCTCATGAAATACCTTTAATCCCTGGTGATTATTCTTTTTCTGGGCAGTCAGCTCTTCCCCCCGCTGCAGTATCTTGCAGGATGTAGCAGGATGCATCCTAAGGTGCTGTGCTCTTGCAGGAGACCACCCTCCATTCCTGTCTCCATCAGGTGAGAGACAGATTTTCAAACCCGTGAAGAGTCAGATGGAAGCAAGGGATAGATCCCCAGGATCCTGGCCCTGGGTTTCTCACCCTGAAGCAGAAGACAACGCTGTCATTCAGAACAGCAAGTTCCCATTCACAGTTATTTGTCATGTTAATTACTACAGACAAATTTCTCCTTCATCTCAATCGTGCAGGTCAAAGCGGAAAAGTTTAGCACTTCAGAACATCAAACTTTGCTTTCATCTGAGTGCGGGACATCATTCTGAAATTGCTTTTGATCATGTAGGAAAAAAAAAAGAAAGGAAGACAATTTGAAAGTTTGCTCTTGATGGGAGTTGTAATTTCTTTGTTAAAATCAAGGGAAAAGGAGTCTCTCTAGTCATCAGCCATTGGCTGGGTGTGTTCATAAACTCACATCCTCACCAGAGCAGGTAACCCATGAGTAAGAGCCATGAACAAATATTGACAAACATTGTCGCTTCCCTCCATATCCATGCAGGATCCTCATCATATCATTCCCACTTCATTAATTTCACTCCGAGCTGTTAGGTCTATCAGATCCCTGAGTGCTGTAGGAAATACCCCTGGCTCAAACCCCACCACTTTCCACCAGAAGTGGCTGCATATCACGCCTGTAATTTGCTGCACAGTGTACCTACGCGCTCCCACATTAGCTGTAATCTCTGTCGTGCTCACGCCAACATTCCAGCAGTATTTGGCATTTCACGAGCGCAGTATTTATCACTGAAGTTCACACAAAGTTGCAAACCCTAACGAGGCTTATCAGCTTTTACAAACCATCCCTGTCCACTGGAGTGTGACATGCTGAGTATAATTCCACTCACTGTGCAGTCACCGGATGT
>VZRN01001468.1:677521-732703 GCA_013397935.1 Dasyornis broadbenti | reverse complement strand
GGGGGGGGCTTCAAAGCAACATTTCATATCGCTTTAAATGAATCATGAAATCGAATGTCTGTATAGCCCTGAAGTTCCTGCAGGTGAGATGTAACCTGCAAGCTGGGCACTTAGAGCAGCCTTTCAGTCAAATAAAATCTTCTCATCGTTACTGATGTGGCAATTACGGCCCGGGAAAGAGCGGTGCCGTGGCTGTGCGAGGGGAGGGGGACTCGGAGCTCAGTCCCAGCAGTCCCACAAGGGTGGCTGGGGGCACATCAGGTCAGTCGGCCTCAGTTTGCCTGCTGTCAAGACAGAAATCATCACAGTCACTGGATTTATTTCAGAGACATATCAGAAAGCTTAATTAACTATGTGAGCTATAAACATTTCCCTCTGAAATTTCAAAAGACCGTGTTTTTGGTATGAAGAATATTGGTAAACTGCTTTGCTGCCAGTCCAGCCCTGAGTCTAGAACTAGAGCAGGAAGCAAAAAGCCTGAAAAGAGACTTGCAGTATCTGTATTTCTGTGTAGCTACATGCCCCTGGGTATGTAGCACCCCACCGCTACCCCTTTCCTGCTCATCAGGCACAAGTGTGACACACTGATGTGGGTGGAATTTGATTGAGAAACGAGCTACTGTTTGTATTGTCATCACAGAGCTCTCTAAAAGCATGAAGTCGGGCTGAAAGAATCAGAATGTTTAAAATGAATGCTATTTTTTTCCTTTTCTGCTGTATTTTTTGGTTCTTCAGTCTGCATTCATGTCACTTGTGTAAGGTGGTGTTGGGATATTCTTTTATATCAAGACCTCACAAGTGCTTGTTCTCTCTTTCATTTAGTTCCATGATATCAAGAGTCAGGCTGATAATTTTAATGTCTTCAGGTAATTCCTTAACTATTGTGTAGTTTCATGATTCCAGTGACTTAACTGAGATGTTACAATATACTCCAACTGACTGTGTGTCCCCTAACACCTGGAATTTATAAGAGTAAGTCCAGCCAAAGTTTGTGTGCAGAGCACAGCAATGTATCCCCTGCCAGGGAAGCCTTTGGAATGGCTGGAGATCAGGATGGGAGATGCTATAGAATTATAGAAGGAAAAATGATCCATTAATTGCATTTAAAAAGTCCAGTGCTTCTGTAGTTCTGTTTGCCGATGCTCAGCTGTAACTGCATTCCTTTGCTAACAAGTGCTTCAGAGACATCAGGGTGTCCATTTAAGCCACTGTTTGCACCTATAGACCATGGTAAATTTTTCCATTCTGTTTTTTTTTAACCCCCAGGACCCTTTTTGCTCAGTTTTTTTACAGCGAGTGAATTCCGAGTGCTTCTGACTTGGATCACAGAAGCAAGTTCCCCGCCTGCCTCCGTGAGTGACTCATGCTCTAACCTCGGTCAGGTCACTTAGATGGTGTTGTTGTTCTCTGTTTTTCAGTCTTTAAAATGCATATTTTGTTCTCCTCACAATTCTGACATTGTAACATCTTTCTGGCTCTAGCAACAGTCTGTATCATTTTAGATATACATTATCTTGTACAAAAATACCCACCCACATCTCATACCCTGAAAAATCACAGTAGCCAAAACTCCAAATTTAGATTGAAAAATGTAGAGCTGTGCAGACAAGAGGACATTTTTCCAAATGTGAATCAATAGCCTTTTTCTTCTCTAAAGAGTTTGGGCTATCAGAAATTTTTATTATTTAAATTTGCAACTCAGGCTCCTGCTGAGAGCTCCTGGATATGCTGGACCACCAGGCAGGCAGAGCTGTACTTCAGTGGTGTTTTCGCTTTGCCAAGGGCGAGGATGGTTTCACTGCAGATGTCCAACACCTGGATACTGCTGCCCTTTCCCCCTTGGTCCTGTCCCACTCCCTACATCCTCCCTGCCTTCTCCCCAGAGCAGGTTTTTATTTGGCGGTCTCTCCTTGCTGCCTCACCTCCAATAAATGAGGAAGAAGTGGAAGTAAAAACAGACAAAAACCAATTTTCCTACTGTGTTTTGGCCTGGCTATACAAATATTTGTAGCAGCTAAAAACAGCTGAAAACAAGGAGATTCCTTCTCTGGACCTGTAATCCTGGGCTGGAAAAAGCCCTATTCAGATGCAGTCATCAGTGGATCTTTCTGCCATTCTGTTAATCCCCTCTCCCTTCCCACCTCACACCTGCCAAAGCAGGTTTACATCAAAAGTATCCAATCCCATCTTCTTTTTTTTTCCCCTTAAACGTTTTTAAGAGACTTGAGAGGAGAGAGGCAGTTAAGGAAAAAAACCCAAATAAAATGCAGTTTTGCTGCATTTTGGGAGGAAATGAACTTGTGTGTTTTGAAGCGTTCCCACAAGACTCAGATTTTAGAGTGCGATGAATCACTCACTGAGGATGCCTGTTTCTTCTCCTCTGCCTGCACAAGGTGCCCAGAGAAGGGCTGTGGGCTCTGTGAGGATCCAGCCGTGCTCCTGGCAGCCTGCAGGGCCAGTTTGCAGGGGAATGGGATGGCTGTGCCCCTCGTTGTCACCAGGCAGGTCCCTGTGCCACACGCTGTGCGGGGGCTGTCCCAGGGCTGTGTGATGCTCTTCTTGTCCAGCCCAAGCCAATCTCTCCCAGGGGCCAGGGCTCTCCTGATGTGTCCAGCAGCTCTTTGCACTGCAAGGGTTGCCCGTGCCCTGTTTGGCCACGACTTCAAACACCCTCAGCCTGCCTATGGAAGGCCCCGTGGACACACAGTAAAGGTTATCCCCCTTTATAAAGGTTAAATGTAGCTAATTCATGGCAAATATACATCATGCTCATTTACCAAAACACCTTCATCCTGAGCCACCATCTTCCTGATCCTCACCAGATCCTCTGCCAGAAGAACAGTGGTGGCATCAAAGGGCACTTGACATTTTCTGAGACTTGGACATCCATGGCTCACTATGAGGAACAGAGGACAGAGTTGAAGGTCCTCCACTGAGAAAGCCCCGGCTCTGGATCCATAAATCACCTTTTATCCAGCTTGCTCACATCTGTGCTGTCTCAAGCGTGGGCAGAGGGAAGCTGTCAGCCTGGGCACCGACCTGCACTGGCACAGAAGGAATAGTCTGGAAGATAGAGAAGGACACAAATCATGCCTTTACTTTGTGCAGCAATCTCGGTATTTTGTATGTCCTTATTGCTCTGAGTTTGTCTCCCTTTCCCACCTGTACTTACACTGTCTTTTTTCTGAGGCTTGTTATTATTTCTATTGAGCAATCTTCAGCCGAACTGGGAGATCTCGCACTGACTCACTTACTTGAACATTATTGCCTAGTTCTTTACACAAGACAGATTGGATATGAATGAGATCTCTTGTCCTCATGAGCATTATATTTATTTCACAAGACATTTTCTTCAGAACTCTCCCTGCAATAAATTATGTGGTATATTTATTTTTTTCTTCTACCATGCTATAGCTCTGTCCCTTTTTTTGTTGTTTCTCATTTTTTAGACACTTCTTCTTCTATGATCTGCTGTTGTTGTTTTCTGATTTTTTTCTTCTCACAATCTCTTAGCTGTATCCTTGGAATTTTTTCCCTTGTGCATTTTTTAGCACAGTGCATGTATTCGATGTACTCAAAATGAGAGCTTGAGATAAGTATTTAAAGTAACAAAATGATTTCCCTCTCTTATCTTTCAGATGTTGTGTAATGACTGGGAAAAAAAGAAAGAAAAAAAATAAAAGCAGGTGAAGTGTTTTAAATGAAGTATATAACTGTAAAGAATACAATCGCATGAATCATTTTTTGATCTTCGTGTCAGATAAATGAAAGATTTTGGAGGTGCTTTACTTCCAAAGAAACAGCTGGATTTTAGCAGCTGCTTTTGGGGAGAGCCTAGAAATGCTGAAAGCCCTGTGTAATCAAAGTTAAGGTGAGTATATTTAGGGTGGATGAAGTGGGACCCATAGATAGTACATGGCCGTGTTATTTACAGCAGTCCTGTCTTTGGTCTCTGAGTCACTGTCAGTGTCCATCACCATGGTCCCTTGCTTCCCAGCTCTCCTGCCTGATCTGTCAACCCCTCTCAACCTTTTCACTCCCCCATTGCTCGGTAGAGGTGTGTTAGAAGTCTGGACTTAGCCCAGGCGTGGCCTTTCCGAGGGCCAGTGCTGGAGAGAAAAATGGTTTGAACGAAAACTGAAATGTAAATGATCCAATGGGCGGTTTTGAAATCCAGGTACAAACTGGAATTTCAATATTGCTGAACCATGTTTAGCTACTAAGGATGAGCGTTTCACTTCAAGACTACTTTAACATCTTATGTCTAAAACTAGAATTAACCTTCTTTACCTGGAGTGCAGTACCACACTAGGGCATGTCCTTGAGGGCAGTGGTGGGATTTCTCTCCTTGGAGACTTCCAGGGATCACCTACACAAAAGCATCCCCGGTCTGATCTGGTGTTGATATTAATGAAGCTCCAAGAAGCAGGAGGCTGGCCTAGAAACCTCCAGAGGTCCTTTTCAAATGTTTTTTTCTATGATCTTACAGTTCTCGTAAGTGTGTTACAGTAAAATAACCAGATGGACTTTTTTTTGGAAGTATAGAACAGATACCCTGAGGGCAGAAAACAGTTATGTGGAGAAGACGCCATGGCTGGGGGTGGGGAGAAAGACACTTATTTCCATTTATGAGTTATAGAATCAGGACTCCTACAAGGAGTTGAGAAATTTGTCTTGATCTGGAGATGAGAAAAACAAACACTTCTTATCTTTTTACAGTAAGGCTGCCTGGCTTGTGATCCTCACCCTGTCTCGAGAAGGGGAGGTAGTGTTTCAAATGTTGGGGTCAGGCTGGTTCCTGCTCCAGCTCATCAGTCTGGTGTATGTATCTTTCCAGAAGGGATTAAATGTGTCTTGTCTCCTGTGGTTATATTAAAGGGCAGAGAGGAGGCAAGGAGCCTTTTACTTCCTAGAAGGCTGCCTGGGGTCCCTGCTGCTGCGGGAGAGCGAGGGAAGAGCAGCCAAACCTCAGTGCTGTCCCCGAGGCTAATGCAGGAGAGCTCTGTGGTGAGACCTGAGCCTTGCCTCCCCTGTGCACAGGGCCAAACCAGCAGGAGAGGGGTGCAGGAATAATGTTGGGAAGGGTGAGATTGACTGCGTGCCCAGCATCCCCACCATGGGCATGCTTTTGCAGCCAGGGTTGCTGAGCTAAGGACACCCCACCCTGAGCTGTGTTGTGCAAAAGCTTAATTTCACCCTTGGGATGAGCCAGTGTCTTTTTCTCCCTTTTCTGTACACATTCCTCTTTACTAGATCAGCCAAAACCTTCTGCTGTCACTAAAACTGATGGGGTTTTTTTGTGTCAAACGAGACTTTTTGTACTCACCAAGGCCAGCTCTGACTGCTCTGCCAGTAGATGTCCCTGCACGCCTGGCTGCCGTGGATATGCTGTGTCTTTTCCTGGGAAAACTGACTTCCAACACACTGAACTTCACATCATTGCTGCTGGGTATTGTTCATATGGATTTTAATTTTTCTTCCTCTAATTTGGGCTTCTGGTGTAAAGTTTAAATCAATCTCCACAAATATAAAAGCTGAAATTAAAAGGAATGATCATTATTTTATTGCAAAGCAGCCTTTTCACAACCTTTAAATAATTTTGCATTTATTTATAAAACAGAGCACTGACAGCAGACGAAGTCCCTGAACCGCTTTACCCTGCTGTGTCCTTCACTCCTGTTCTGCATCATGCTTTCAAATAACTTCCACAATTTTTCCCTTCCTTGGATTGCAGCATTTTCTTGAAGCAGATATTGCTTTGGTGCACTGAATTGAACAAAACAAGACAAAATTAAACCAAATAGTGCTGAGCACCAGGTACTCACTGCTTGGTAGGAGTCACTTGGCAATTTTACAGATGCTGAGAGACTCAACCTTCAGCCTGTAAGGTGTTTCCTGTAATATGAGAATTTATCAGCTGGCTTTCAGAGCCACATAGGTGAGTTTTAAGTGTTTTCTGCAGTACTCTGTGCTCTGTATTATAATCCTGCAATTACATATTTGCATGCCTTCTGAATTAACACTAGAAAGTTATCTTCAAAAGTGCAAAGCCTTTCTCTGCTGCCCTTCCTGGGAATACAGGGATGATAATTGTTACGGAGGAAAATTACCTTTACACGGTATTGATTTTGTGCCCTGCTGCCTGTCATCATTCCTGGGTAGGTTTTTCCAGGCTCAGGACAGGGAGCAGCTGTGCCGGGAGCCCGCGCTGGCAGCCGTGAGGGACAGGGCAGCGCTGGCAGCTGCGGCATCGCCGCCACCCCCGCGACTCGTGGGGGGCACCAGTGACCCACCCCAGCAGCCTTTCATTCCAGCTTTGAAGCAGGGGTAGCAAGAGGCTTCAAAAAGCTGGGAGCCGCAGCCTCGGAGTGGGGAATGGCTCAATAAATTGGTGGAATATAAGTATTTATTGATTTAAGAGCAGTCTTTTCTTTTGCCTTGCTTTTGTCTTCTAAGGGAACTTTCTTTTAAATTTATGTCCCACATTGTCACATCAGGAGGAAAATACATGAGAAATGTTTTGTTATTTCAAATTTATCACGTATTACGTCAGCTGGCATTGTGGACTCACAATATGTAATGCTTCATAAATTATGAAAAATAAATGTTTTATGGGCTTACTACGCACTCTGTTTGAAAACCGTTGAGCTGGGGAGACTCAGTGACCCCTGTACAAGTTAATGTGCACATGATTTTCATTATTGCAGCTCAGATAGGAAGTTTGAGCATCTTTATATATTTATTTAAAGGAAAATGAGGACAGAAGTTGCTTGAACACAGTCAGTCATTCTGGCAAGAAGCAGGTATCATTTAACCCAGCTCATAACCTATTGCTTCCCTCACAGTCATTGTTATTCCAGGCCAAAGCTTAAACTCAAAATCAGAGCTGCGAGGACTTAGCGTGAGCTTCCAGAGGTCAAATCCTGCAGTCTTTAGCCAGGCAAACTAAACCTCCGAGTTGGTAGGATTTTGTCTACGCAAGGTCTGCGGCGTTTGCAGAACACGAGTCAAGCACAAGTCAGGCTCCTGCAGAAGGCAAGGCAGTGAAGGATATTTCTACTGAACTTTCCAGCCCTGCTTTCCCTGAGCGTGATGGAGAGTGATGATCAAACAAGAGCCGCCCATCTCAGCTGGCAAGGGCCTCACCCCAAACGAGAAGCTCGATCTCAGGGTGCCGGGGATCTCAGCCGTATGGAACACGGCATCCTCCAGCACGGAGCCGCAGGAATCCGAGGAAAACGTCCTCGCCCGCCTGCACGGGGAAGTGTGGCGTCCCATTTTCTGAGGAGCAAAAGTTCACTCCAACATGTGTTGCATGGGAGGCGCGTCTCTGGGGGGAAAGGGCGCGGTGACGGGAGGTACCGGGAACGGTGAAGCACTCGCAGCTATTTTCTTTTTCCCCCACCTCGCACCCAAATATTTCTGTTCCTTGTGAAAAGGCGGGGGGAGGGTGGGGGGTCAGGTGTTGAAGGTCTCCCCTGGATGGTTTTTATATCGCACAGATCCACCACTGTGTTTCTAATAAAGCCATCAAGAGCATAACCGGGAGCTCCCTGCATGGGTTTAAGCAATATAAGTCACTGCTTCAGAGGACTTTCTTAACTTGGGGCTGGATGCACTCAGAAATCTTCCAAGTTATTCTCTCCTAATTCAAGTCAGCTGAGGCATCAAAATGTCGGGCAGATGGACAAGATCTCTGGCTGCAGCCAGCCTGTTTTCTGGTGTTGCTCTTATTGCAGTCAAAACTTACAGACTTTTATTGTAATTGTTTTTTATTTTATCAGTGATATTTTGAGAATTTAACCTTTTCATAAGCATTCTAAAGGTAATTCCCGTCTGCTTTCTAGTGTAAAAGACTGTGCTCTAAGGATCCTCACTTGCCCTAAATTGGATTAAACAGTGTTCTTATCTTAAAACCACAGTTTTCCTTCTTTCCTTTCCTTTTCTCTCTCCTCACATGGCTATTGAGAATTACTGAATTTATAGACAGTGGTTAAGGACAGTCACTATCGCAGTTGCTCGGTCAAGAAAGCGAAAGGATTTTCTATTCAGCTGTATTTTCTCAGAGTTATTAACTTCAACTGTGCTCTGTGTTAGGGAGACGCAAGAGAACAGATAAATAAGCAAAGTACGACCCAAGTTCATACTTTCTTTTTTATTTTTGCTGTGACTGTAATAGTTGAGAAGAGCCCCTGCCTCTGCCTCTCTCCTCCAGTGGATGGCAGTTGAGTACCATGGAATGGAGCAGAGCTGACTTGCACCTCGTTGTAACTCTCTCAAGGAGGCAACCGCTGATTGGAATTAGCTGTTCTTTGCCTGTGTGAAATATCACTCAGAAATACCTGAAGAATTAGAAAAGGAAGAAATGGAAAGCTTTTCAATTTAAACTGCTTTGTTGGTAGAGCAGGAGCAGATCTAAAAGTTTGCTTCAGAAGATGAGGGGGGGGAGAAAAAAGAGTCATATCCTTATACACAAGTTTCAAGTGTTTCCTTTTTATATGCTAATCTGAATTTTCAGTATATGGATGCTAATGAAAAAAAGTTTCTGATTCTCGTTTTGCTTCCTGACCTCCACAGTCTTTAGGTTTTAATACTACACTCACAATTTCAGCACGAAGAATAATTTTTAAAGGCAAAATTTCCTTTCTTGAAGACTCAGCTGTACCAGAAAGAATAGGACAATTCCCAGGGACTGGGATTGCGATGTGAATTTAGTCATCATTGAAACTGTGACTAGTTTTGAAATGTTCCCCTAAAAGTTTAAAACAAACATTCCAATCAGAAACAGAAACCTAACCATGTTCCTCTTAAAAGCGGGTCTCCTCCAACTCCTCCAGTTTATAGCACATACCCTTGGGCTATTACAGTCTAGAAAAGTCTGAAATAAAACCACACTGTTCTCTGGGTCTGATCATGCATCACTCGCTCAAAAAGAAGTTTAGGGCCTCCTGAGAAATACAGGGTTTAGGCCTTCCTGACACATGTTGCTTCTTTTTAAAGGAAACAGTCTAGTGCATCTTTATGGCAAATACATCATTTTAGTTTTATTCCCTTTATAAAGGATCACAGATGGATTGAAACAGAAAGCTTTAAAAAAATATTTACAACTCCAGTTGCATATAAATAATATTGTGGTCAGCATCCTAGTTGTTCTTAACATTGGTAGTTATTTAGTTTTCAAATTTTATCTACTTCTACCTCTAGTCTCATGCTGGTGTAGTATAAGATCAGACACAAATTGTAGTTTACACCAAAAATTAAGTTTCTGTAAGTAACTATTTTAGAATGTTTGCTTTTATGTTTACTGCTGAAGGATCTCGAGCACTCCTGCCAGAAAGGAAAGTATTTATTATCTCTCTTTTACAGATGAGGAAACTGAGACACTGTGAAATTAAAAGCTTGGGGAAATTAGTACACAGTAAATTATGGTGTGAATTTACTGTGTACCAACCACCCTGCACGAACTCATCATGTGGACTGGCAAAGAAAAAGGATTAAACTCCCTTAAATTATCTCACATTTGCCATGGACAGATAGTTACCATGGATCAGCTGACACACAGCAACTTCTCAACCCGCAGCGAGCCACTTGCACAGCGAGTCCCCCGTTGGAGAGGAGCCGCTCACAGGGGCTGTGGAGCTGATCTGCTCCAACTTTAGGCAAGATTTTATTAGTCACTAATTTCCCCAGTTGGTTTACCTAAAAATCGCAGAAGGAAATCTCTGGCAGGACTAAAAGTCAGTCTCGAGTATCCTTTGCAGCACTGAAAGCGGAAGCTGTGAGTTAAAAGCAAAATATCGGAAGGAGATAAACTCTGTCCGTTTGAAGGATGGAGCATCTGCAGGATGTGTCCAGGCAGTGTATGGGCTAAACTGGTGACTTAGAGCGGTGGAATCAGAAAATGAGTCCTGGAATTTGAGAACCACCCTCATATCTCAGGGGGTTTTGGCATTAAAGTTGCTTCCAGCATCATGGCAGCACCTCACAGCCCAGTATGGAATTCCACGTGGAATCTGTCTGTCCTGGGAATCCCATCTGACACCTCTTCCTACCCCGTGGCTGGGTTTTGTGGCTGTGCCTGTGTGTTCAGGGCACCCTGCAAGTTCCCATCCATCTCACAGTGCCACTCCTGGACACCAGAGCCCCTGGGCATGACCACTGCAGCCCTGGTCACTGTTCCCTGGTCCCACAGTGACCTCTGGGCTGCGGAGGCCACCGGCGAGGATCCAGGGCTGACCTCCTCGCCCTGCGGCAGGGCTGAGCGGCTGATGTTGAAATGACTTTGGCAGGAGCGCTCTCCATTGTGTTTGATCCAAGCTGGAGAGATGAGCACGTAGGGAGCTGGGACAAAGGTTGGCTAGTGGGAAGAGAATTACTGACAAGTTCATTCCACTAATAAACAAAGGCATAAATGATGATGCTATAAAGAAAAAGCAGGGTTCTCTGGAGAAAACTGTAGAAAGACCTAGTAAGGAGCAGGGATGTTTAGACAACAGTTTTACATTATATCGCTTGGTAAAAAAAATGTTCTATTTTAGCTCCAAGCTTGAGTCTAGTTAGAGCTGCACCAGTGCTTAGGAAACAGCATGTATTTTAATGCCCTGTGAACAGGAATAACTGATAACCAGCACATTTAAATGTGAAAAGCAGAACTTTTTTCTGAGGGAGGAATTATTATTTTTTTGTTGTTGTTATGGATTGTGTCTTCATAGTTTACATTGCAGCTATAGCATTCCACTGGCAGGCGTTTATCTAATGACATATCTTTCAGGCTGTGGAAAATGCAGGCTAACAGAGAAAAAAAGTGGTGGTAAGTTCTTTTCAATTTGCAATTCAGGGCTGAACTTCTGTGCATAAACATACAGAAGTTAGCACCTCCCTCATTATCTTATTTCCAGAGTGTTACAATATGAAAACAATGGGATTAGGGCACTATTTACTTCAATCCCTCTCACCCCAAAGGAAGTCTAAATAGAGGTGGGTTTGCTTTTGGTATAACTGAAATTAAGACAAAAGGGTATGTCTGAGAAAGTATTTCTTTTCCCCCTGTAAAGCTTAACCTGAGAAAACGCCTGTTTGTGCTAGAGAAATGGCTCGCGTGGAATATGACAGCCACCTTTCATAGAGGCAAATCAGACTCACTGGGCTGTTCTGCTGTAAAGGAAAAGTTTCACAGATGTAATTAACCTGTGGAATGCCCTTCCATGAGGTACTCCTGATGTATTGTCACTGACACTGTCTGTCTTCATAACTCAGGGCATCATGGTCTTGCGGGTGAGAGCAAGAAGGGATCCACTGTGTCCCTTCGTGACGTGCCTCCTCTGAATGAATTAGGAGGTCGTGGTGACTCCAGTAGTGATGGTCACTGCTGGAGCTGGAGCAGGTTGTGGCTTCAAAGGGAAAGCCTGTGGCTGTTTCCAGGAATTGCAAGAAGTGCAGCTTGAGCCCTGTGACAAGGACAACCCAGGCTACTGCTGTGTGTGATGAGGAGAGGAAGGGCTGCACACACCAGGGAGGCTGGCAAAGGAGACAGGTGGGTCATGGCAGGGGCTGCCCATATTTTTCAGCTCTCAAAACACTTGAAGTTACTAATGGAGATGGTGGGCAAGGAGGTTGTCCTAGGGCCTCAATGAATATTGCTGGTAAGCAAAGGAGCCAAAGGGAAGGTCTAAGCAGACCCCATGGTTGGTTCTGAGTGATAGTCATGGGCTTGGAGGAACTTGGTGTTCAGCACAGCTCTGCTTCTGGAGCATATTGGAGGCTGAAGTGCCTTCACTCTGCTGGAACACCTCAGGGGTTCACGCACAAAACCTTCGAGGGCAACGGACCAGGCACTGCAGTTTGTCTGGGGGTTGGAGAGTGCTCATGGGGTGGGAGGAAGGACTGTGCAGAACCTGAACCTGTTTCACTAAAGACTCATTTGTGTATAGAGAAAAGTGGAAGCAAGGATGTGTGACTGAAGGACCTCCAGAGAGATGGTCCCTGCTTTGAGGACAATGGTGTTTGGAGAGCAGCTCAACTCCTGCTGTCTGGTGCTCTGAGGACCTTCTGCACTGGTGCACCATCCAGAAACACTTGTTCTCAGAAACTTCCATACCAAAATCACGGGAAATATTTGAACTTTAGGTGACTCCAGACTTCAGTTGCTGTTTAGTAGGATTTTAAGGCTGGCGCTTTATATATATATGACATATATAAATACACACACACGCAAAATATATATGTGTGTGTGTGTATTTATATATGTACCTTAGGTTGTTTTGATTCTGTCAAATAAATTCAGTAGCTCTTGTTTAAGGTAGAACTGGTAGAGACTCTCGTGCAGGAAGAGATTTGATGGAGCTGTGTTAAGCATCGGGGAATTTGCATCAGGGGTTCTTCAAATGTTTCATTCGAGGCCAGCTTGTCACTAACCTGAATTTTTGATTTGAAGTCATGCTGGTTTCACATGTCAAGCTACCCTGGCACTGCGTGAAAGTGGTGGGAGGAGAGAATGGATGGGGGGAATGAGCAAGTAGGGTAGGATTTGGTTATCAAAGCAGAGGACTTAGATTCAATAGTAATCGACAGAAGGAGATTACTTCGGCTCATAGTTCAGACAGGGGCTCTATCCCAATACATTTGGCCACCCCCTCACACAAACAGGACCTCCATGAGCATTACCAGCTTCACCCAGGGACAAGGAGATGGTGCAATGACTTTGCTGCCAACCCAGGGAAATGGCAGGTTCGCTAAAGCCCAACTCTCAAGAATATTAATAAAAATAAATGATTTTACCCTTTCTGGTCCTGCTTATAGCAGGCTGCTAATAATGCCTTATGAGGCTGCCACACAGTTCAATCAATAGTTTGATTTTTCTGCCCTAGAGCTGCCACAAGCATGAACCCCACGCTGAAGTGGCTGAGTAAGGAGCTGGCCGCAGAGACGGAACGAGACGGCAAAGGGGAAATGCAGGATGTGGCACCTTGGGACTTGTAAGAAACTTGGGGATGGGCCATTCCTGCTGAGCCCCATCCACCGTGGCCACTGCCACATCCCACAGAACCCACAGCTAGTCCTTGATGCTGGTGGTTATTTATATATTTCTGTGTCGCCTATGGAAACATTCGCGTTTGACAAAGGGAAAAAGCAATTCGGCGTCCTTTGACTGAGGAAGGTTGATTTTCATTCGAGACAGAATGGCTCATTTTTACCTTTTTAGCTCCTGGAAGAGTAAAAAGTGAGAGGTCAAACCTGCATCACCATGACAACCCCTGCAGCGAGGGTTTTTGAGCAGATGAAGGGGAGTGATAATGGAGCTGAAGTTTCTACCCGTTCGTAGTCGCTGGGCTTTTTGTTTTGTTTTCCCTTGTTTCTTTCCTTTAGGCCCTGTAAGGTGTGGCCCCGCGGATTTTTCAGGGGCTGAAGGACAACCCTGGCCGGTTTAAACACGGCCAAGCTGTTTGAGATCAGTCCTTGGTGCTGCAGTGCCTGGACACACGTGGTGTGTATATAAACCACATAAAAAAGGGGTTTGTAAGAGATAGCCATGGAAGATCAAACATCCCCTCAGACGCATTCCCTGCACTCCTGTAGGTACAACACGCCGGCAAGCGCAGTCGTATTACCCAGTTTGCATCAAAGAGACCTCTTGTCTCTGCCTTTCCTGACTGCACCTTTGGAGTCCAAAAATCAGCTCAATGAAAGAGTAATTCTCTGGGGAGGGGAGGCATTGTACGAAAGAATAAATTCAGAATGGGATGGGGGTCTATGGAGATGCACTCAGGAGGGGCTGCAGGTGGAAGCTTATTTGAGTCTCTGAGCTCATGCCCGTTTCCTAGAGCTGCACAAGGGGGAATGTGTAGGAACAGACTGCAGATAGCTGAGGTCACAGCTATGGAGCAAAACCAAGTAAAAGTGAAGTACCACAAACAATCCCCAGATTCCCTTTATCTAAACACTGAGCCAGCTCTGAGGAGAACAAGCTAAAGAACAGATTTCTGATTTTTAGAACACCTTTGCTTATTGTAGGTACCTACTAAATCTGGTGTTTTCCTAAGATGGGAAGCCCTCTCAGACTGGAATATGCCTCATTTGACATGAAAACACAGCTCCTATGAAGGGTTATCCTAAAACCCCACCTAGTGCTTCCAGATACTTGAACATTACGCCTCTTCAGGAGTTATGAATCATCCTTTTTTTTTAACCGTATTGTGGTTGCAACACAAAATGAAACAGAATAAGAAATATTAACTCAGGTATTAGAGTGTCAGAAAAGTTAATTTTGTGGGGAGATTTTCCTGGAGTCAGACTTTAGTAGGATCTATGCAGTCATCAGAAAGTTATGTGAAGAGGAATAGTCAGGGTTAACACTAAAAAAGTTTTGGATGGCTATAAAACCTCGAGTTGAAGCAATTCTCTGTGCCCAAAGGATATGTTGGAGCTTTTGCAGTGCAGTGGAGATGAATTATTCCATTTTTGCTTAGTGAGTGGTTTCTCATATCTTCGTCCAAAGTAGTGGACCCGTCCCTTCTGTCAGGATGGAGTTACACAGCCCACCATCCAGAAAGGCAGACTGCAAAAAAAGAGCACAGGCACAGCCTCTCTACCACCAGATTTGAAACAATAGCTGCATCAACCCAGCAAGAAAGCAGAGCTGGGCTGTTGGGATCAGCCTGCAGATAAATCAAAGTGAATCTGAGTGATACTGATGGGATGTTGCAATAATAATTCACTCCTCATGCTGATTTAGAAGAGGAAGCCAATTCAGAGCTTCACAAGCACCAGGGCCCAGTGCAGAGCCCTGTGGGACAGAATGAAAAAGAATAGTCAGTTCATATGGAAACAAAGTGGAGGTTATCAACTGCATAAAATGCATACCTGGCAGAAGACAGATGAGAGAATTTCTGGAAATGCTTTGGATTATAATCTGTGCTTCAGACAACTGATACATGAAATGCTGGATTCTTGTGTTTTATTCAACCAATCTGAAAAATCATGTTAAATATGAAGCCTTTGTATGTGAGAGGATTGCAGCAACAGTAATTTAAACAGGATGTTAGAGTACGACAGAAAATGCAATTTCATCCTTACAGTGATGAGCCAGAGACCTCAACTTTCCTCTTCCTGTGATGTGACTTTCTTAAGTCAGACTTGAACTTTAGGTACGGTCTCAGAGGGGGGCAGATCGCCCGTCTGATGGTGCATCTCAGGATAAACACTTTTTGGGAGCTCAATCTTTGTGGACAAAATAAAAAAAATGCCAATCACATTGGCATCAGACCATTTGGAGGCTTTAATTACATTTATTTGGTTTTTATTCCTCACTGCAACTCTACTCATCCATTTCCAGGCACAGCGGAGTCAGTGAAACTTGATGTTGTTTTCAATTTACTAATATCTCTTTGGAAAACAGACTTATCTCACTGTGGAAAAGTTCTGAAAACAAATTGTAACCATTCCTCCTACCCCCCACAAGTGTAATCAAGTGCCAGAGCTTTATTTTACACTTAGCTTTGATAATATTTGGACATAAATGGTACCTGGTAATTGTATAGTCACTGACATTGTATCTTTAACACTTCAGGTGATTATGCTGGAGTCACAGACATTTAGTTTTTAATTTTAAGAAAAAACTTTCCCACGGCAGTGGAGTGCAGAGTTTCAAGATGAAATCCAGCCTAGGGAAGGCCTACGGACTGGCACAGAAAGTGAGAAATACCACATGAGCTCTGCTAATAGGTCAGCACAATTGTAAGGAGTCAATGCAGTATCAGCGACATCTGGGAGAAGAAAACCACAAACAAGACGGTTCCCACTGCAAAGCATTTCCAGCACACCTTAAGCCTGTGAAAGATGCTGGCATGGTGAGCAAATATTGCTGCCCATGGGTTAAAGTTCAAATGCATCACTTGAGCAGATGAGGAGTTCAGCCAGGGCAGAACAACTTGCCATTTCCTTCGGGGAGTGGTGGCTGTGGGGTGGGGAGAGACGTGGGTGTGAGAGTAGGATGCAGACAGTCACAGCCCTTCTAAAGCAATTACCATAAAGATTAAATAAATACAATAGCCTAATTTCACATGGAAGTACACTTTAATTAAGTCTCTGCAGAACAATGAGCTGCTTCCATAAGAGCTGTGAAAATCATCACTAGGGACTGTCCAGAGGAAGAGAGAAACAAACAAGAGAAGGCCTCTTTGTATAGAAAATATGTACAGGAAGTATTTTGAAAAGCTTGTCCCCAGTTAATTTACCCAGGAAGAATTAATGACGAGCTCCAGGGCTTTGCTCTGGTTTTACAGAAGTTCCCCATCCCAGAGCCTCATGGTGCTTCCCAGTCTGAAGGAGACAATTCATTTGCAGACTGATGCTAATTTTTGCGTTTCCAGACTATTGCAAGAGCATCACAGCTTATTGCGTGTGATGTACACCAGTGGGATCAGCTTAGCTGAAATGCTTCTGGGAGGCAGAGTTGTGCAAGGTGAGCTCCAGGTGTATAAAAATAAATATCTATTCTCCCAACTCAGTTAATGATGCATTCCCTGTGTTCACATGGTCAGAGTTCAGTGGGAGGTTTTAGGGCAGCATCACCTGTAGAACCTCCCTTCACTCAAAATGCATTTCCCATCATTTTCTTTATCTTCCTGTGTGATCAGGGTTCCTAATGCACACAAACTGCATGAAAATGAACCAATTTGCCATTATCATTTTTACAAACACCTGGATGCATTGCTTGAGTGCAGGGAAGCTGGGCCAAGGTCATCTCTCTTCCTGAGACTGGGAAGTCCAACAGAGAGCAGTTCAGCTGCTGGCATCACATCAGCCACCCCATGGTTTGTGGTGAGTTTGAGCTCAATAACACCTACAGAAGAGGCACCTTCATTGTAAAGGCAGAGCTGAGATGTTTCCTAAACCCCAGCCAGATACAAATCTTAGAGTGCAGGTGACAGGGCAGCTTGATGGGCAGCTTGATGTTTCTGAAGGAAGATTTTTCATTGAAGCTTGGATGTGTAGTGGGTGTAAATTACTTTCTTCCCCCTTAGAATATATTATAGACTGCTTTAAAAATTAATATTATTGCTTTAGAAAGTGCCAGCTGGTAGCTCTCAGCTATCAGCTCTGCAAGGCTCAGGCAGTTTAGACCTGAGGAAGCACAAAATCACTTTTGTGCTTGATGCTCATCTTACACTCAGGTTGTGGGGGCTTTTGGTCAGGCACTGCCTTTGTTTGCTTTCTTTGTTTTTTGCAGCTAGGTAACATAGCTGGGCCCCGCTCCACAGAGGGTGTCTTGGGTGTGACTGCACTGCAACCCAAAAATCATTACAACCGGACAATCAGCTCTCAGAGCATGCCAGGGTCTGCTTTTTCTTTGAAAGGGAGTTGAAGCACTCGTGGAGGTTTAATCGAAATCTGAATACATGTGACTGAAATTGGCTCCCTGTGATTATTTATACAAGTAAATCTCTGCTTCTCACAAGTTCCCAGAAATCAAATGCCAGACTTGTATGATCATTTTTTTTAAAAAAGAAGTAAATATTTGTTGGAAATTCTTTGCTGTATTAATTTTCCTCTGCCTTCTCTCAGGCAGCCCTGATAGCCATGGAGAGACTCCTGGTGTGCATCAATCAGCCTAGGGAAGAGGGACCAAAATAGCTGATTACTTGCTCCATAGTGTCTTACCCTCAGAATGAAAGCAGACTTTTCAGTTAGCTTTTAGAATGGCTTGTTTTCCTCATACATCTGCATGCCCAGCTAAAATCTTCCAGGAAATGATCCTTATTTCAACACTAGGTATGTCAGGTACAGGTATTTTAAGGAGGAGGCAGTTTAAGCCAAGGGCTGCATATTTCCATGTTTTCCTAACCCCCAGTCAAAAGCCCATCTGCCAGTAAGTGGTTTATAACTTGACAGTCAGCCACCATTATTTTTTAAAATGTTCTATAATGTTTATAATTTTGTCAGCCCCTGTTGCTAACCTTTTTTTTTCCCTTTTACTTTCTTTACTTTTTTTTTTTTTTTTTTTTTTTTTTTTTTTTTTTTTTTTTTTGTGGTAACCCCTTTACCTTCTTTTTCCCCGCTCAGACCCATTAGCAGGATGTTGTGCAATATGGTGCTTGTCATCTGTTTCAAAGACACAGTGATGAGATACAGGTATGCCAGATGGATAAACCTAGTGTGACTAATTATTGTGTATTTGCCTTTAATTATTATCATTTATTACCAGAGAAAAGACAATAGATGTTCCCAGACTCGGAAGGGAATGTCGGCAGAAGGGGAATTTTTGTCTTTTTGGTTTTTTCTTTTTTTTTCAAGAGACTGGCACATCAGCAAGAAAAGTTTTCTTCTTGGAGAGAAATACTGCAAAACATCCGAGACAAGAGGAGTCAACACGACCCAAGCAATACTTTCCTTTTCCTGGCACATACTTGAGGATCAGATCTCTCACAGGTAATAAATAGGTTTTGTGTAACTATGGAACAAGTATTCTCCTGGCTGGATGTCCACTCAGGGCATGAGGAATGTATGGATATCCCTCAGTCGTCTCACAGAGAGAGGTCTGAGTTCAAAGCAACTTCCAAAGATCACCCAGCCCAACCCCCCTGGAATTGGCAGGGACACCTTCCACTAGACCAGATTGCTCAGAGCCCCGTCCAACCTGCTCTTGGGCACTGTCAGAAATGTGGCATCCACAGTTTCTGTGGGCAGCCGGTGCCTGTGGGTAGGCTTCAGACATTTACAGCCCTGGCTCTGCCCTTTTGGTACCAGAAAAAAGACTGAAGCATAAGATGCACATTATCTCCTCCATGGAGAGGTGAAACCTGAGGTCCTTAAGCAGCAATTTGGGACAAAATTAGGCTCAGGGTAGCAAACGTTTACAAAGGCCTCTCTCTGTGCCATCACACTGAGCCCTCAACCCTCTAAATGCAATTTGCCTCCGTATCTGGCCCTAGCGCGCAACATTTCTACATTGTTTGGCAAAAATGTAGATTTTTGTCTTTTCAGTGTTATGACCTTATTTTGAATCAATACCCTCACAAACACACACACTTTTATAAACATGTGTTGTTATAAAACAAACATTTTAAATCAAAGGGGACATTTCAGTTGCATTTCAATAGATGCCTATTCAGGACAGACACTTCACTAAACTCAGAACCCACAACCTGGCATGCTGATTTTGAAAGAGTCTAGAAGGTTGACAATGGTAAGAAACTTTGGAAATGCTTAATACTGTGGTCCCAAAATCTGCTTTCAGGTTACAGCTGAATCAGCTGCCATTTACGAGTGCAAAGTAGGTTTATGATGGCTCATAAGTCTGATCTTGCTTATGGGGCACTGCACTTTAATTTGAGAGCAGCCGCACTGATTTGGTAAACAGATTGAGGAAGAGCTTCAGACTCCAGGCTTTAAAATTCATGAGGATCTGATTTAGTACATTTTACACTGGTATTTTAACATATTTGCTCTATGGCTCAATTGCAGCGTAACCTAAAGGACCAGTCATACACCACAATCTATCGGAGATAATACAAGATATAATCAATGTCACCAGGCTGCTGAGCTATTTCTATATTTAGTATTTGTCAGACAAACACATGCAAAGGCATTAAAACAACCAAGTCCGTACATGGATGATTTGTGAACAGGAGAAAAGGCTAAATTTGCCACTGTTTGCTCTGAATAGCTTACCCAGATTACAGGCCAATTTTGTTTTGGACAGAAATATTTTCCATCACAGAGTCTGCTGAAGTCAAGAGAGTACTGCTCCTTTGGCTGCAGGATGGGCTGAAGGGCTGGGCTGTATTTTGGGATTGGCAGCTCTGACTGTCTCCCTTTAACCCATTTGAACGCAATTTGATTGGGACTTGACTGAGCACTTAATAGTCTGTGATTGCCTTGATTGTGGACTTCTACTTTTAAACCAAATGCAATGTCATTATTGTATATCAAGAAAAAACGGTTCCTGATAACCAAAAAATATTACATTAAATTGGCACATTGAGAATTAAATATGCAGAATCAGCCTAATGAAATAACTTGCCTTTGGTTGCAAGAGCCTTCATCATTCTTAAGAAGATTTAATGCTAATCTGACTTGGAGCCGTTTCAGTCCAATTATTTTTCGGCAAATTTTTGAGCTTTATTTTTCTTTTCAGCAGCATTATTCAGCCTTGACAGTTTTTATTTTGTTATTTTTGTGGATATTGAGTAAATGGGAAACCAATTCAGAACCATTCTTAAGTAGAAATGAAATGCCCTGTAATCCAATTTTGATCAAAATTCATCTTTGCTTTTCGGGGACTGAGCAGGCTGTACAGTTATCTCCGCACTGCACAAGCTGATAATAACGCAAAGCAAAGCTCACATTCTTTTCCCGTTGCACGTGGTGGGAACTGGGCATTGTTCAGCTGGAGAACAATGTACTGCTCCCCCAGCATGTGGCAAAGCAGCAGAATGGCAAGAAGAAGGTTTCTCCCCGTGCTTCTTCGTCTGTTTCTCTAATGTCTGAAGTAAACCTTTCTTCCCACCTGTGGGTGGGTGGTTCTCTTCCCTCCAAACCTTCCTGTCTCCTTCTCCTGATGTCCTGTGTGCAGAAGAGAGCTCACTACCGCAACACCTTTCCCAAAAGCACTCTTTGGGAGCAGAGACACATCCAGCTGTCGTCACAGACCTGGTTTACAGCTCCTCTGCCTTCCACTTCAGTATCCATTGCCTTTCGGTTATGCACAGATACAGAAGCCAAAGTGCATCACCAAAATACAATCCCTGTCCAAGCAGTGACTGGACAAAGAGGCCTCGTATGTCTTACATGATGCGGGGAGGAATCCTGTACACCACGGTTTTTTGCTTTATGTTTGCTTCAATGATTCCAGCTGAGTTCTTAACTGGCTTTTATTCCACTTTGCCTGGCAGAAGCAATACCTCAAGGAAGGCTTTTCTGGTGCAACATCAGCAAAATTGGCGGCTTTGTAAGCGGCTGTTTGCAATCAAGCAAAGCTGCTCCATTCCGCCTGAAAATGCTCCTTCTTCCTTCCCACCACTCATTTCTTCACCAGCTCCTCCTACCTACAGGCCAAGCTTTTTTTCAATGTTCACTTCATATAACATTCCATGTTGTAATGCAGTGGGTGTTTTCCTAGGGTGAGACAGAATATAAAAATTGAATATCGACAAGTTTTATCGACTGATAGAGCCTATTTTTCAGGCATCCATCTACATGAGCCACACGGGCTTCTAAGTCCACAGGATCCTGTGAAAGGTCATACATCATTAAATAATCATCTCAACATTACCAGCACCTGCCACTTGTCCCCAAAAGGAAACGTTAGGAGAGGTAACACATCGGTATGAGAGATAATTAAATCCAAGTCTCCGGTATCCTCCCAAGACGCATAGAAATGCCTTGTTTTCCTTGGTAGCAGGAAGCTCATAACTAAGGGATACAAACTTTAAAGAGCTTGAGTTGTCTTTCCAACGTACCTTTATGTTCAGATACCCTTCATTAGTTATCTTGTTGTTTGTGTCTATTCTTCTCATTCCATCTTGAGATTCTTGGCTCTTTCACTCATTCTATTTCCTCACCATCTAACCTTAGAGCATTCCCTCTCTTTCTTTCTTTCTTTCCCCTGAAAATTTGCCTGCTGGTATTTTCCATGAATCCATCTGCATTGAATTATTTATGGATACAATAAAGTCCGCTTTTGTCTAATGTTTATTTTCTTTAATAACAAGAAACATGGGGAAAATGTTCCAAAGAACCAAAAAAGGACTTGACTTTTCCTGGACGCTAGGCAACAGTAGCCAAAAAGTACAAAACAAGCTGTAGGATGTTCGTAAGATGCATCTAAAAATAATAATCTTAGTTCTTTGGTATCTAATATGTTCTTTGAATTTGTTATATTTCCCAAATCGGAGCCTGGGTTTTAATGGTGTCATGGCACTGTGAAGGGTTTAATGGACAATGAGTCACAATGGAGGCAACCAGGAGCAATAAGCAGATGGATTACTGCTGGTGCAGCCAGACCTCTGCTACTGGTTTTCCTTGTCCTAAGTGTTTTAAATAGGTCACGGAGATCTCATACTGGTCGTTCCCAACCAGTGGGTGTATCTTGTACCTGGTAAAAATTAGAAAAAACAATATATCTTGCTAAATGAGTCATCGCTAGTCCTTTGTTACCTTTCACTGTTTGTTTGAATTTACTTTTCATCATGATTTAAAGGCTTTTCCCACCTCCTTCTCCAGTGGAGGGTTATGTTGCTCATTGCTTCTTTCTTCCCTTCAATTATGCGAGCCATGCAAGCATTTCCCCTTGAACACTTTCCAGCTCCCCCCACCCCGTACCTCACCCACTCCGTGTCCTCCCCCTCGTTTCCACAGCTCCATTCTCCGCCGTGTTTCCTGCGCTGCCTACACTAATTGCACTCAGCATGGATCTGGTGGGGGAGGGAGGGTGGAAAGGGAGAAAGTGAAGAGAGGACTTCTGAGGAATCTGTGTGACTTAAAACTGGAGACTCCTCTGCACATGGGAAAGATGGAAGACATAAAATAGGCAGTGGAAGGAAGAGGAGAGAAGAATGGATTCAAGTCCAGGTCCAGAGTGACCAGACACAACCTCAAGGTAGGAGCATGTTGGTTCTCACTTTTAAGAGGGAGTAAGGAAGCATCTGGAAGCTGCAGAGATGGGACCCCAGGAGTTCCAGCCCCTGCTCTCCACAGCACCCACGTGATGCAAAATCCAGAAGGTGAGGCTTATGGAGCTCTTCCTGCCACCTCTCCTGGCAAAAGGTTACCCAGCATATGGGAGATGTTGCTTTGTTTCTTACTCATTCTCTTTCCCCCAATGTTCCATACCCCTTGACCAGTCACTCTACTGCAATTGCTTGTCTCAAGCACTGTTCACTGACTCTCTCCCCACTCCCATTCCAAAACCACAGGAAAAAGTAGGACGCTCATGCTGCAGAAGCAATTTGCTGTACGTCGGGGCCGTTCTTGCAGGCTGGGGATGAAATCTGCCTGGAGGACTTGCAAAATTCAGTCCCTGCACTCCTTACAGTGGGTTGTGGATGTGAACGTCGCCTCTTTCTCAGAGCAGCTTTTAAGAGTGAGTATTTGTCTCAGAAAGAACAAACACACACCATCAAACAACAACCCAACTAACAAACAAGCCCTCGGAGACCGGCAGCTCCCAAAAATCAGCACTCTCTGAAACTTCACTCATTTGGATTCAAAGGTACCTGGACACAGAACACTTGAGCTAGAGAAACTGCACATCTGTGGCATGTGTTTATTTATTTATTTACCTGTTTTCCAATCTTGCACCTGCCTACTTTAGCTGATCTCTAGCTATCAAACTGTGATGGAGCAAAAGTAATAAAATGCCTGTAGGATAGAAAAACCCTGCCTGAAGTTCTCCCATAGCTCAGCCAGACATAGAAGGTGCACAATTCAATTAAAAGAAATATAAAGTTTTTCTCTCTTCACCTTGCCATTTTCCCCTTCTCTTCTGTGCAATTCATATATCCATAAATATATATATATATATAAATAAATACACACACTCACACACACACACATATGCACACACACAAACCCACCCCTCCCCTTCCCAATCCTTCCTTTAAGGTTTAATTTAACAATAANATTTTCCCCTTCTCTTCTGTGCAATTCATATATCCATAAATATATATATATATATATAAATAAATACACACACTCACACACACACACATATGCACACACACAAACCCACCCCTCCCCTTCCCAATCCTTCCTTTAAGGTTTAATTTAACAATAACATTTGCGATCGGGGTCCTGAGCATCTCAAGGGCATTGCGCTTGAAATTGCACACACTCCGCACCATTTATCATAGCCTGACATGTGTCATGTTCCAGACTGCAGCTCCAAGAGGTTACAGCTCACGACTGCTCCTTTGTTGATCAGCTGCCGAGACAACTGAGGCACCTTTCTTTCTTTTTTTCTTTCTTTCCTTCTTTCATTTTTTTTTTTCTTCTAATATTAAAGCTGCACCGTCCTCTTTTCAGAGCGACACAATGGAAAAAGAAAACGAATTCTTCTATGTGCAGATCTTCATCAGCCCAAATTCTGATCACATTTTATTTGGGCTCGATAGCAAAACCTTGGCTTGTTAATATGACTGCTTAATACTGACTGTGAGAGGGATAAACTATTTTCAAGGTAGTTCTGTGCCTGAGGAGAAGAACAGGGTGTGTAACTGCTAAGGATATCGGGGACAGTGCTAAGGGAGTCCCAAAGTGCTTTTCTGTGGCAACATCCGGGCTTGCCAGGCCAGTGAGTTCTCTCCATTGCTGAACTTCAGTCCTACAGCTTTGGGGAAATGAATTTTTTCTTCTCCAGAACTTCTATTTAATTTACCTCTCCTCCTTCCCTTCCCTGGTGCCTTGCAGATTTCTTACTGTATGCAGAGCACCTGAGACCAGCGTGTATCTTTGCAGGAATGATCCGTACAGCAATCCAGCAAACCAGGCTGTTCATAAACAAGAGCCACAGAACTGCATTCATAAATCACTTGCAGGTCCTACTTTTGCCAGTCTTCATCCTGCCAATCAACATTTGTATAGGGTATGGGTACAGGTGTCACTGTAACTTAACAGGTACAGGATGCAAAGTGCTACTGATAGAGGGGAATGGGGTTTGAAAACTGGTCTAAAACCTGAACTAAAGCAGACTTTGTATTGTTCTGCATTTTCAAGAAGGCTGGCATATCAGGTGAACAAATAATTTCTTTTTTAATTATTTATAATGGAGAGTTCTTGAAGGCAGGAAATGCAGAACTGAGGCCGATTTCTCCATTTCCTCTCCCTGTTTTCATGTTCAGCCCTGTCCTGGAAGACCTCAAGCCTGAAGGTTCAGGTCCCAAAGTCTGTCAGTGTTTTGGAATGATACTTGATCTTTCAGATTCCTATTCCCCTCTGAGCTCTAAATCATGCAATGTTCGTCACCACCTGTTAGCATCAAGCACAGCCTCTGCCGACACAGTTGGAGTTGTCTTACTTTCTCTCACACTCTCAGCTCTTGTCGATGGATATTTTCGGAGGTTTCCTCGGTTTAGAGGCACTTGATTAATCAGTAGTGCCAGATGGGAAGGCTCAACTACTACCACCATGTGTGTGTCACACGCCTATTAGATTCACAGACAGAGGGTTTTCTTGCCATTGGCCAGCAAGATTTTGCACTTTATCCTTCATTATGTGTTTTTTTGCCCATGTCAGACCTCCTTGCCTTCCAGTTCAGCACGCTCCCCTCTAGAAGTCTGATCCGAACAGCGCTTTGCTGCCTGAAGGATGCCTCTTTTTCTCCCTGCCTCTCAAGGAGAGAAAAGCCCAGTTTTGTGTCTGCGTCTAGGTATCCTCTCTGAGCATCCTCTCTGAGCTGCTCCTGGGCTCAGCACGGAGCCTGTGATGCATTTCCCCGTCACGTCGCTGCTCGTGTTGCTGACCTTGACTCGAGCTCCCTCCCTTGCCCTCCCACCTTTGCCAGCATCCAGGCACGTGCCTGGCACTGCGGGGATGAAGGAATGCCACCAGCCGGGATGGCGTAAAGCACCGCCGGGACTCGGCCAGCTTCCAGTGCCGTCCCTCCGCCTGCCCTGGGGAGCGCAGCCACCTGCACAGCCCCGCTTCCCCCCACGGAAAGGTGACAGTCTGGCAAAAGGAGGACCAGGCACAGAGCACAGGGAGGTACGAGGGCAGAGACCACTGTAAACGCTGCTTCTCCATCAGTTTGCCACCCTAAGCAACCACCTGACACTGGCGCTGCTCCTCTGCCCCCAAGCAGCAAGGAAGCTTAAAAGAACATGTTGTCTCCCTAAAACTCCTAGGGAGGCTCACTGAGGATATTTAAGAGGGCTGGAGTTCTGTTATTTATAGAGGGGCTGTGCCCAGGGTGTGCCTGTGCCTCTCTCACTTTTTAGGACACTGCTCCCATGAAAGCTGCTGAGGTGTTTTAATTCCTCACTTCAGACCGCACAGGGGCCAGTTTAGCCCCCAGCAGTTTTAGATGAAAGATGAATAATTTTAAGGGTATTCTGTGGATTTATAAGAAAGAAGTAAGGCGTCTACACAAAGGAGAAAAATAAGTCTTTGGCAAAAATATTAAAAATAACTAAAACCCCACTAAAAATAAAAACATCCCTCAGCTTTCCCTCTCCAACCATGCATATTCTCATTGCAATACTACTCAGAAATGGGGTCTCTTTGGGCTGTGAGTGAAAGTGATACACAGATACTCTGAGTGCAATAGAAAAGCGACAAGGAAAGAAGCACACACAGTAATCAGGCAAGCTGAGACCATCTCAGTCATGGAGGAAAGCTAAGACTGGATTCAGAACTGGCTCAGCATCCTGGTCTCCCTGCGTAAAGAATTATGTCTACAGCAGCCTCTGTTTATTGGGATGGCATTGGAGGATGCTGAAAATTAATTGGCTCCTCGGATACAAAGAATAAAAGTAACCTTGGGTCCCTCTGCTAAAAAGAAAAGGGGATAACCACCAAACCAAGCAACATATAAATAATAGGAGAACCAATAATGACTTTAAAAAAGTATTTAAATGCAATCAGGAGAATGGAGGAAAGAATAATGACATGTGTACAGTAGATACAATGTAGATTACAATTTATAACAGGATACAGGATGGAGCCAGCACTTGATTAGGGGACCATGTTACAAATTTTTCAGCATATGTCCTCTGTTTTCCTTTGCCTTGGCATAGAAGGCTGGGCACTGCTGGTAAGTAAATCAGATCGTCAGAAAATGCCCATGTTGATGAGAATTGCAGGATCCAAGGAAATTAACTTGACTTGTATTTTAGACAATTCTGCCATATCCATTCCTTGCCCAGAGCTGTCAAGTGCGAAAGAGTTGTGCCTGCTTACAGCTTTAATCAGAGATAAAAATTACCCCTAGTTCATGAATATGTTTATCATGGGGATATGTCAATGGCAGAGAATAGATTCTCAGCACACAGTTCTGCATGTCTTGCACTAAAACATGTCATCATATACTGATGTTTTGCTCTACAAATAGCAGCCTCGTACTCCACTCATTGTCCAGACACAGACAGAGCCTGGGCAAGGAGAAGTCCTCCAGAAGGAAGCACAAGGAGTTTTTTCTGATGAGCTTGGAGGGCCTTAAAGCTCCTTGGGTGTCCACTTGCTGTGCCTTGGCCACCACCCATGAACCATTCACCTGACAGCTGGGGGAGAGGTGAAGATGGCAATTTTCATTTGGTCTGACCACAAAGGCTGTTGGAGCTCCTTTGATCCTCCTCTGTGTCCCGAGGCTCCGTCTCCCTCCTGGATGTGTTCCCAGCTGCTGTTGTCTGGACCCAGCGCTTCGGAATGGCTCTCGACCATCGACACCAGTAAGTCAAGCTCTGTGGTGGGGTGAGGGGAGGCTGTGGTGTGCTATTTCTTGTGGATAGTCAGCCTCTGATAAAAAGGAAGCTGCATTCATAGAGTAATTTTTTCCACTTCTAAATGTCTTTTTCCTCCCAGTCTGGTAACATCACAACCCTCAGAGTACCCTAAATTAAAGAAAGCAATACCAGAACAACAACAAAAGCAGGAATGGGAATGACACAGCAGCAAACCAGAAAGCAAATGGCTGACAAGGGAGGTTTCTGTGTTGCACAGTGTTATTTTGGCTGCTGTGTTTGTCCAAATTGCCCTAGAAAACAGAGAGAGCACAAGCAGCTAAATGAGACCTCCTTGATGCCGGGGGTTTGCCCGATCCCGATGTGCGTGTGGATTCAGTGTGGGTGTGTTTGTGTGTGAGGTGGGGAAGAAGGAAGATTGTTATTGTGGTCTCTTTCTAGACAGGCATAAACACCCCTGTTTGTTTCCAGCATGCCATCTAAATTCAAAATTAGCATAAGCTGATGGTGTTAATTGATTTATATGCATGCAGGCAGTGGTTTATCAAAGGTAGAGGGACATAAGGTCACTCCCCTGAGGGCCTCCTGGGAACGAGTATCCATCTGAGATAATATTGAGATTGGCATAGTTGGGGATATAACTGCGTCCAAGTATGAAGAAACTGAGTTCTTTGTCATTAGCAGCAAAATAATTTTCCTATTAATATTGTAATTCTCCTTTTAATAAAGGCTGCTCTCATTGAAGGCTAGGAAAGTGCCCTCCAGGTCCGCTCCGAGGTGGCCCGGGCTGCAGCTGGAAGGCTGGCTGCCTTCCCAGAGAAGGGAAAAGTCCTGTCCAATTTGCCATCTGAGCAAGGCTCCAGGAATTTTGTTCCCTTCAGGTCAGTGTACTCAGCCATTGTGGAAATGCCAGAACACTTCCTTAGAGGAGATCAGCAACGACACAGAGGCAGCAGGGACCAACAGGGAGTTCTTTACTTTCTGAGGAAATTTCATGAAAAGATTTCCCCTGAGATGTGCCGAGAGCAAAGCCAGAAAAGGGCCTTGGCTTGCAAGTGTCAAAGGAGGAAAAATACATTCCTTCTGGCACAGCCACCACCGCAGGAGGGAGGAAAGGAGAGCAGACTGTCCCTAAAATGCTGTGCCCAAAATGTCTCCTATTGCTATTGGTTTTCACTATCTATTTTAAAAAACCTTGTTTTCACCCAAGCATGAAAATAGGTTAATCTGAACTGACAGTTGATTCCTCTCTTCTTCCTTTCTCTCTCTTTGTGTGTTTGTGTTTGTTTGTTTGTTTGTTTGTTTGTTTGTTTGTTTGTTTGTTTGTTTCCCCCACTACCTTTTCCTGGGTGAGTTTTGGGAACTCAGATGTGAAATCCATCTAAAAAAAAAACATATTCCACTTGTAAGCAAACCTCTCCTGCGTGGCAAATTGAGAATTTTTTCCCTCTCCAGAAGGAGCTGCAGTATCTGATTGCTCTCTGACTAAGTAGGAACTCGACAAGGCCACCTTTACACTGAACAATCCCATACATCAGTGCCCACCCCTTTGAATTCAATGGCTTTACTGGTGCTAAGGGAGGATATTGGAAACTTAGTCTTAAATCACACCTTCCAGGTAATAAGCAGCAATGAATAGAAAAGAAAAGGAAACAGGAGACTTACAGGATTTCAGGAGTTTCTTTTGAAGAAAGGAATCCACCCTGCTGCTGATGGCCAGACGCTCATGTGGGTGTTGGGATGTGCAAATAAAGCAGGGTATAAAGCTGTTAGCAGTGGTTCACAGCAACAGACCAACTCCTGTCAAGGAAAAGCAGGTTAGGTAAACTTTTCAGGTGTTTGGAGGTGAATCTTTTCATTCCTGCACAGCCCTTGTTTGACCCAACGATTTCACATCATTACCAATTGCTTTGTTCGTACATATCAAACTTCCTTCTTGTGCTTTATTGGTTTCTGCTCTTGCTGACCTCTTCCAGCAGTTTACTTTCTAACATCCTGAATGCTTCTTCATGACTGTTCAGCACACCTCACCGAGGGCTGAGATTAAAAGTTAAAAAAAGAGAAAGAGTGAACACAACAGGAGAGAAAACAGAAGAGCTTTTGGCAGCAGCTTGGTGACACTCTGGGGGGAGTCAAATGGGATGAGTAACCACCTGGAATAATGGCAGAGGGGAGAAAAGAGAGAAGAGACTCAAACAGCAGGGCCTGAGTGAGAGAATTAGTAGGAACATCAAGCTGAGCAGAGCAGGGGAGGGGAGGAAGGCAAAGTCTATTTCTCCATCTCAGCTCTCTGTTCCAAAGAGAGACACTGAGCCCTGTTAAAATAGAAAATAGGATCATTTCATTTAGCACTCTGGGCCCAGGTATCTTGTATTCAATGGCTGCTTCCCTCCTGGGCTAACAGTTTGCTCTGCTCTAAGGTAAAAGAGCAGTCCCAGGGAAATCTGCAGTGAGGACAGGAAGGGGAGAAGGTGGGAATTAAACAGAGGTGGAGCAGATTTTGTCAGACCCAGCTTCAGTGGCTGCAGGACACTGGTGCAGCACAGCCAACACAGCATCAGCAATATCCTCCCTCCGCAGGTGCCACAGAGCTGCATTTGTGTCCCCTCCCTGAGCACGAGACTGCAGGGACATAGGGAAGGTGGGAGGACATCAGCCTGACCAGGGCTCACTCTATCCTGGCAAATTGCAGGGGGGTTATATTTAGGCTGATCAGTTTTTAGTGGAGGATAAACATTTCATTTAACAACAGGGAGGCTGAGATTTGGGAGCCTGGCTCCCTTCTGGATGGAGTGACAATGGAAACAGTCAGTACTCATGCCAGGAAACATCATAAGATTTATTTGGTGTCAATAAAAGAAAGAAATGTTTTGACAAAACCAGAATATTTTGCTTGGGTTTATATATATATTTTTAATAATTTTCTATTATATGATAGAAAATTAAAATGTAAAGTCAAATAGTGTCGTGTCCCCTCAAAAATTTGGCATGGGTTCTTTAGCACAGTGAGAATTTTTCTTCTAGTTTTCCTCCAAAAAGAAGCAGTGTCAAAATCAGTTTGATGTTATGAAGTGTTCTAGTGTTGATGGAAGCACCTAAATAATAGTCAGGGTATGTGTGGCTATCTCTGCCTCCAACATTACAAAAATCCTGACCTCCAGGTGCTCGTCTCTAAGGCTTTCAACTCAATTTGCAAAATTCAGGCTTTACTTTAGGTTTATAGTACCGTGAAGCAACATAAAGTTCAGTGATGATTGGATTAGGTTTTGACAAATATGAGAAAAACATTGAGATGCAATGTTAAAGCAGAAGGAACTCCAGGAAAGAGCAACTAGAGGTCTATTTTGTGAACACACAGAATACGCGGCTGCAGCTGCAGCATATTCAGACTTTATAAAGTCTCTAACAAAAGACATTATGTAAACTTTTTATTTGAACAAGAAAAAGATTATTTGACCTGCATTCTCTTCTCATTAAGTATATTTTTCTGGGCACATTTTCCTTTTTATTTATTTATTTTTTTTTTAAATGCTAATGAAGAATTAAATTGTTACATCTTCAGACTAATGACTCTCATCAAGATTATTTTAACAATTCCTTTCCAGCCTTTCCAAGTCCTGTTTCATGCTCAGGAGACACAGAGAATTTTAGCTTCCATGTCAGCCTTTGGTATTTCTACCAAGTGTAGATTTGTGACATGTGCTGCCATGTCCCAGGGTACATAAAGCTTCACTTTGGTGTCCTTGACATCTTTGGTCCTTTTTGTGGCTATCTCATAATTCATGCAAGCGATGCCATACAACTGTAAGTTTTTCATGAGGTCATAAAACTGATTTATAGAGGTTTTCCCATAATCTCCAAGCAAATTAAAGAAGGTTGATGGAGCTATGCAACTCACTGTTGCCTCAACAATGGTCTCATTCAGAAATGACACTGAACAAGACTGAGGTATTAAGATATCAGGAATGTCCTTAAGAAGCCTTGTCTGTCTGTAAAAAAAAAATGTGATGCCTACAAAGCAAGAAGGGCTGTTTCTTCTACGCACTTCGTTGATTTTACCCATGACGCATACCTTAAGATTAGTCAGGTAGTTTCCTCCTGCACTTTCTGCTTCCAAATGGAAAAGTCTGATTAATCCATTGCAGACCAGTGCTTGCAAAAATAATTTGAGGTTAATCTCCTTTCCCTTCTGAGATACTTGAAGTTTTAGATTATCTGTTTTACAAACAGTGTTCTATTTGGCTTTTCAGCTTTTAAAAGAATTTTGCAATAAGGGAAATATTCTAATAAAGGAAAATTCTAGTTCCAAAAATTCTAATAAAGGAAAATATGTTTATATATACATATACATACTTGTACACACATGTATATAAACCATATCTATCAAACTATATATTTATATATCTAAAACTGTGGGTGTTTTACATATATAGCTATTAAATTATTTAAAATACACATATATAAAAAACAAACACAAACCTCAAACTCTGTTTCCAAGCTGTTAAAAGTGGACCTTTCAGAATTGTGGGAACTTTATTCTTCCATCTTTATTTCTGAAGCTGTTTGTGAAGCGCTTGCATTTTGACAGAACTATATAGTCCAAGAAAATGAGCTTTCACTAAACTGCCTCCAACTTCAATATATGCCCTGTGTCAAACTCAGAGAGAGCTTCGATGTAGTTCCAACCTCTGTGGCTGGGGCCGAGTGCCAATTACACTGCACCCAATGGCCTATAACTCTCTTTTTTGCTTCTGTGAATATCACTTTTCTTGTTAAAACCTTCAGGACAGCTTGCAAAGTATTTGCTACTATTGCTCTGGAGTTAAAAGTAACCTTGAAAACGTTTCTCCATGGTAGTAATCGAGGTGATTCTCCCATCCCTTCTCAAAAATGGCAGTATATCGCTCCTATCTTTCCTCCTCAAACTCTCCCCAGCAGGTTTCTGAAGACCTTTTCAAGGTAGGTGTTATCCTTTTGATTTTCTTCTTATTTGAATATTTCATCTCAAACTTCACAGGGAGATGACTATCTCCCAAGTGCGTGAAACCAGGCAGGAGTGTTTTATACGTACATTCTAAGGCATTTGATGCAATCTGTGCTGTGATTACACATAAATAAGAAAAGAAAATCTTTTTAAAATCGCCTTTGTATTGGAATGAGTGGGCCTTTACCAAAGAGATCATGCAAACTAAGAGAGTTCTAAAGGTGAGAAATTCAGGTCCTTTAAAGAGTATTTGAAATAAAACCCAGGAAACACACACATTATAAGTATTAGTTCTATTATTAGAGTGAAGAAATAATTGTTAGAATGGTTTCTTGAGTGATTTAAAAGTGCTAATAGAAGAACCGAGCCAACTTCTGACCACACAGTTTTGTAAATTGGAAGTAACTTGATGATATGAGTTCATTAAAAGGGAGATGGCATCAGCCTTGCCGTGTTCAGGCACAATACAAAGAAATGTAAGTATTTAAATAAAAGACAGACACATTACAGAACTATAGTTCAAGGCAATACTGGCTTATGGCCAGCGTATTGCAACAGGCTTTAAAAGAAAGTAATGAAATCATTAGATACTGTGGCCTTGCATTCTATTTTCTGTTTACATGGTAATAAACCCTTACTAATATCATCATCCTTATCATTGTTCTAGTATTGTGAATTCTGGTAGTTTTCTCATTATTTTCCTTAAAGCCTCAGATGCTGGAATCAGGTGATCATTGGGTAAATTTCCAATTTTTTTTTTTTTTTTTAAATTATTATTTAAATGTAACATCCTAGTTTTCCTAGTTGGGGATAGGAGTTCAAAAGCACATTTTCAGTGCAACTCAAATCACCTAATTTTATGTAACCACATCAGATGAGTCAAAGCACAAAATTTCTGAAATCCATGCAGTGTGTGAAGCACAGAAGCTGCCCTAAAAGTCCCAGCATTTAAATTAAACTAACTCCGTTGTCACCAGTGCCAGTAATTACAATAAGCCTGGCATTTCTTGTTACCCTGTGAAATTACCTGCAAGGCCTTTTCATATTGTTTCCATGCTGTTGTTTTCATGCTCAGTAGAGCATTAAGAGTCAATGACGGGCAGCTCTTGTGTTAGACTGTGAATCGTGGGGCATTTTCCTTTGGACTCTATAGAAAATCCTCAAGGTGTTTATTGACAAATGCTTCCTACGGGCTGCCATAATAGAGAATTCTCTTCTCTGCCTGCTCCCCAGTTCCTGCAAGGCCAATCTGCTCCACATCCAGGCGCGCTGTTGCAAAAAATATATTTTTTTCAGTACTCTCCATAATGTGCCTTCAACGGGAGCTATGGATCAAGCGTGCTCCAGACCAAAGGCACTCAGTCCTCCAGCTCGGAGCTGTGCTGCCATTTCCCCTCCATTTGTTTCTATGGAGCTGCCTGTGTGTGCGGTCATCCATAAGGGTGCTGAGATACCCTGGAGAGGGAAGGAATAGCTGCAGCTATTTTTCATTATTATATACTTCACTTCGTAATAAATGAGATCCACAGCATGTGAACAGCGCTCTTGTAGATCATCATATCAGCAAGCATGAGGAACCTTATGTGCCACAAAGCTAAATAAAATAAAGTAAGTAATCCCGAGAAAAATAGGCTGAGGGGAGACGGCTGGGTGTTCAGGACTGCACAGTGCATCCTCTCAGCCCGAGAATGACCTCAGGACTTGCAGCAAGTGGAGAATGGGTAGTTCTAAAGCTAAAGCCGTGGTCTACATGCCTGACTCATCTCTATCTCTCTCTATATATGTAGCAGAAATGTGTAGACTTGCACTTCCATCGTCCTGCAGATGTTGGGATAACGGGACCGGCAAACAACTCGGGACCCAGAAAGGAAATTGCAGCAGTAGCAGCAGGACTCTTCTCCAATGCTCGTGATGACGGTGAGTGTTGAGTGTCTCTGTAAAGCAGAGCAGATCAGATGTGGAATTTTAAGGCCAAGTTTATGACAAGTTTGGGTTTGCAAAACCCCCATGGTCTTGCAGGTAGGGAGGGTATCTGTCTGCAAAGCAACACAGCAGAGCTGGATGGTCCTGCTGAGAGTCCAGAGTGAATTTCTTAGCTATTAACATTCTGACCAATAAACCAAAGATGGGAACTACTGAATACCTAATCAGTGCTAAGAAAATTATAGATATTTATTTCCTGAATAGAAGTTATAATTCAGGAGAGGAACTTTGGTGTTATTTTTATAGACCGGTGATATTTTTGTACTTTCTGCCTTTACCAAGTGATCAATTTATTGGGAGGCATAAAGACCAGTCCCAAAGCTGGGCTTGGTTTTATGGATGTAGACAAGTGTTAGCAAGACACTCCAAAATACCAAAACACCAAAACTTAGTTCTGAAAAATCACATTTAGAATTACAAAAAGAATGAAAGAATAGAGATAGAATAGAATGTAGGTCTTTTCTGGAGGTGAGAACTCTACCTTACAGTTTCTTTGGCTTCATAACATTTGTAAAATCATAAACAAAAATTTACACATATATATGCACACAGTTCTCCCACTGTTTCAAAACACAGTGGTTTTCTTCACTGTTTGCCTTGGCTGTGAGTTGAGAGAATTCTGGTTTGGTTAAACTTTCTGCCTCTCAGATAAAAAACAGCAGCAATTTTCTGCTTGAATTTCTCTGTGACTAAATCCATTGATCATCCTTTCTCTCTGTGAGTGAGGAGTGTGTTTTCTCTTTAATAACTACTATCCTTCTCCCTGAATATTTTTTTCTCTCCCCTTCACTTGTTTGTGTTGTGTTGGTCAGTCCACTGCACTATTCCTCCGAGAGACAGAGAGAGCGCAAAATTGAAGTTATTTTATGCTTGGTCTCCCTCGGTCCCAATTTTCAAATCTTCATGTCAATTTTCACACATCAGTGTCATATGGCGAATGCTATGGAAATTTCTGTGGGGTCCTTGGGAGACAATTTATACATGACCCCCTATTCCCTCCCCCAGCCAGGCTGCTGACCCTGCCTTTACAAAGAATAAGTGGATTTATAATTAATGTGGATTTTAAAATATAAGTACGTTTCGAATTTTCCCCATTTGTTTGCCTCTGTTGCAGCACGAGTTCAAAGGAATACAAGCTCTGTCCCTCTCTTTCTCCATCCCCAACCTTATTAATTGGCTCAAGCTAAGTTAATAAAAATGACATCATGTTGAAGTAAAAGATCAACTCATCATTAACTTTACTTCTTTCCTAAAAGTTCTGCTGATGAAGGTTTATCAATCAACTAATTTGGTAATTACCAGTTAGCAAACGCACTCATTGCCACCTACTTAGGTGAGCAAGGTTAGGAGGAAATGGAACATTGGATGGGTAATTATATCTTCTTTTAAACTAATGAATGTGCATGGTCTTAAGAGTCCTTGGTGAGTAAAATCCTAGGAAGAGACACAAAGGCTGAGCTGACACCAGCAGAGCATTTCAATCACTGACCTTAAGATGGGCCCCTGACATCAGAATGGGGTGCAAGCCACCTGCTGCATTTTACAGCGTTAATTATCCTCTCTGTGGGTGACACAGGGATGACAAGTTTTCCAGATTACATCTCAAAACATTTTAAAACTTAAGCCATTCATGAGGAATGGCTAAACTGCACCCAATCCCCACTCTTTAGATATTACTTGGAGATGGTACCAAGGTACCGCATGTACCTGATTCTTTGCATCATCCACCAACAGCACCTAAAGAAGGATTTTCTAACATTATCAGCCATGAAGTTTTGGACTGTTTACTTTAGTTTGTTCTTTTTTTTCTTGGCAAAACCAGAAAACAGTAACAGGGAAAACCTAATGCCATCTTTTCTCCCACCCTTTGTGGGCACTCAGTATCTCTTGTAGGTCCCCTGCTCTACCAAAAGGAAATTTTTAATCCTTCAGCCCCGTATATATCATTCGCCTCATCTTTGTCTGATTTTTTTTCAGTTTTGGAAAACTGTGTTAGGAATTGCAGTGGTAGTAGAATGGTTGAGGGAGTTTTTCTTCTGAAAACTCTGGGGACCAGGTTTGGACTTTGCAATGCAACATCGCATCCAGGAGATGTAGAAATCAGAACCACACCACCCTCCAGTTTGTCTGAGTTGCTTCAAAGCCAGCTGCAATGTGTACAACACCACATTGAAACCCTCCACCAAGCTGCCTTCCCTGGTGATTTTGCGAACAACCTCTGGATGAGATAGTTTTATTGGAATTGTTGTCCTCCTACAATTTGTCCAGAGGGGAATGAACTGGATGAGCATTCCGCTGTGCCACACAGAGACCAGCCAATGCACTCCACGTGTATGCAGACAACAACACACTGTAGTTTTGAAGTAACATGACCCTCGAAAGGGCTGTAGAAAATACATATTTTTTTGGCATGCTGCCATTTTACTGTTGGCTGCAATCTTATCACCTCTCCCCACCTCGGTCAGGGGAAGCCCCAAAGAACAAATGAAGAGGGGGAAAACAGCATCCTGTAGGTCCTGGGGCTGCCTCCGCCCTTAAGGTGCTGTTGTCTCTGGAGGCACTACTCAGGCAGAATCAGAGAGTTCCTCTGAGATACTGAGGCCTGCAGGGAGGGTCTAATGTGAAGCTGAAAGCAGTAGGAAACGTTCACTGTAAACCATGTGAAAACCTCAGTTTCATGCCTTGCTAGAGAAATTAATCTTGGAACAGTGACCAAGATTGTCCCAGTTTATCTGGGACATGCCCACAGCACTCTTCTAACAAGTCTTATGGTGGTGGATGAAGCACAAACTCTGGGACAACTTTGCACCACGCAGTCACAGGACCATCAGTTGAGAGCTGCAAACCTGCTGTTCTCACCAGCTCCACTGAAAATCAGAATTGCCCGTATCTAGGGTTAAATGAGGCATTTTCACTGCTGGAACAGCCTGCCTTACGCTGATGTAGCTGGCAGAAGGATAGAGCCCTCAGCTCTATTGTATATACCCCTGTAAAGACAGGGGTAATCCACCAAATCGAGGCACTCTAGCACATAACTCACAGAGTGGGCACGTGCCTCTGCGTGTGTGCGTGCACCTGGGTATGTGAGACGCAGAGAGAGAGATGAGAAATATGGGGAAGTGCGTGAGAGACGAGACTGGAGAGATAATTTCCAGAAAATACGGCAACCATCAGAAACTCTGTCTTTCCAGCTGGAGGGTTTTGCAGTGCTGGTGCTTCTCTCTTAACTTGACAGCTCCGCTCTTAGCCCAGCTCGTAGTTGCTGCCTATAAATTTAATTAGAATGGGGGTAGGGGAGGAACAAGCCTGCACGGCACTTGGCACAGCGCTGAAAATAACCAGCTTTAATACCTTTGACATTGAAGCACCTGCTAAGGGCACAGACTGCTGTGCAGCTGACCCGCGCTGCTCTGGTGACAGGATGTGTCACTCACTTACCCTCAAAACGTGCAGCCCACCCCACAACCCGGGGGATCGCACCATGGCCCTGGGGCCAGGCATTTCCCCGAGCACCACGAGGCTGCATTGCACCCTGGAGGCACCAGGGAGGGAGGCAGAGCATCCCTGGCCGTGTGAGAAGGGAGCTGCTCAGGCACTGTGGTGGCAGCGTGCCTCACATGTTTCATTTTTCTCTCTCTGATGCACCGGGCTGTTTTCTGTGTTTGCAGCTAAGGGCTGCACTGCAGCCAGCCGTGAACATTCCTGTTGGCCCAGCTGGCCTCTTGTTTTAACGCCGTTCTCAGGGCTCTCCCTGGGTAGAGCGGGGAAGTAAACAGATTGGAACTTTGCCCACACATATATATTTAATTGTGAGCTGATTTTATGCTAGGGAAATGTAATAGACCCGTCAGTTCAGGCAGACAAGTCCCAGCTGAGGCAACAGGTTAGAGATTTCCCCCCACTTCTGGTGCTTCCTGAGATGGAGCGGCTCTTATGGATGTAGGGACTCCTTGACAGAGATTGAACCTTTTATCCTGTTTCTGATAAGCTCTAGGCAGTGTGGAAGCAATTTAGGGATTTGAGGGATATTTGACCTCTTTCCTATGCATGCTGCAGGGATCTGCCTGTGATCGTGGCTTTGGGTCATGTTTGGAGATGTCCCAGCTGAGAAAAGAAAGTCCCTGAGCTTCTGTCACAGAGTCCAGCAGTGACACAGTGTCAGGATGCAAATGAAACCTGGGACCACATCTGACCTTTTTGCCACCATTAAGTGGCACCAATGTTGCTACTAGAAATGCTTTTCAAAAGTGTAATTTGATTTTTTTTTTTAATTGTGTTTGAATCTAACCCAATTTTAGTTCCAATCAAGTTAGCCAAATTCAAATCAAGATCAGATTGAATTCCCCTTGAAATCTGAGGGTATTTTTACATCCTTCAGGGAAAGACTCAGTGGACCTGAACTTAACTTGAGCAAAAAAAAACCAAAAAGACTACAAGTGTCTTGAAATCATCTTCACAGAATCATGGAATAGTTTGGGTTGGAAGGGACATTTAAAGTCATCTAGTCCATGAGCAGTCAGACAATGAGCAGAGGGACATCTTCAACTAGACCAGGTTGCTCAAAGACCCTTCAGATCTGACCTTGAATATTCATCACCTTCTTTCTTTTTAGGGCCCCTCTGCCCTGCACCACCCTGCCTGGCTGGATTGCTCTGTCCCAAAGCCCTGGCAGAGGCTGCATTTGCTCAGTGCCGAGGATGGAGCAGCACAGGCAGCCTCTGAGCAGGGCACCACGCCAGGCAGTGGGGCGCACACAGCCTTTGCACACACCGCGTGAGACCTCGGAGGGCAAGACAAAATCCATTCTAAATATGCAATTGAGTCGTGCAATTTTCAGCCTATTCAGGCTTAGCAAATGCCTTCAAGGGATCAGACTACTGAGCACCACAAGTACAGTTGTGGCTATGCAACAGCCTGTAATGCAACAGCTCTGATGTGAAGTTATTACCGGAGGCACAGTGTTGATACCTGTGTTAAGCCTCTGAGCATTGCCCAGTGTGAACTATGTGTTTCCACAAGACTGAGCAGACCCAGACAGAGCTGATTGCTCTTGCAGTTAATAAAAAGCACTGCACTTTCTCTCCTGACAATCCCGACACCTGAGTGCTTCCTGCGTATGACAGTTAGCACATTCTGGTTGCTCAGTGGCCTGTGAGAAATGAGCCTCTTCTCAATTTAGTTCCTATCATCAGACAAGCAGTACACACAATAAAAAATGCACCTTGACAGTCAGCCCCCAAAGTAGCCCTGGGGACTGCAGGTCCGAACTTCCCTTTCTCTCCTACGCAAAGCCATAAACCAGGCGGGATTTATCGGGCTGGAGTCTGCTGTTTCCTTCAGGTAAATCAAGGTAACTCCACCAAGGTCAAAGGAGTCGCTCTGGTCAGTGCAGAGGAGCCTGGAGGAGGGGAACCTCTGCTTTTCTTCTCCAAATGGAGCTCGTCAAGCCCTCCTGACTTGCATTGGTGGCCGTGGTCTGTCCCAAAGTCCCCTCAATCAGAGCAAGGGAAAAGCCCTGCATCCCCTCATTAGCCGAGCACTTGGCCCAGGAACTTCTCACAGCCAAGAGCACTAGGATGGGTATGACGTCCCTTTTGTCCAGGAGGGTGAGGAAGGCACAGGGCAGGGGGGCTGCAGGGCTGGACCAGAAGTGGGTGGATGGTGGCTGCTGTGACAGGCTCTGCTCTAGCCAAGCCCAGCTCATCAGGTCATGTCAAACGGAGCTAATATAAACGTCAGTGTGCTGCTTTCAGTTGTGAAATCTTTGTTTGTTGCTCTGCAGTTCATTTTCAGTCTTCCAGCTCTACGGATGCCATCAGCTGACATGTCTGGCTGGTATCCTCTGCCAAAAATACTCGTGCTCTCAACATTTCTCAGGGGTTGGGGTTTTTTCCCCCCTCCCTGTGACATACTGATGTCAAATTTCTCCCTGGCTCTGTGATACACAAGACTGTCCATGCCGACCAGAAAATGAGTTTAGCATTTCAACGCCAGAGGCGCTCAGTCTGAGTGAGGCACGGGGTGGGTGTGCAGGCCTGATTTGGGGTAGGTACCAAAGGTGGCAGGGCTCTTTTAAGCTTCTTTGGCATGTTCTCTTCTAAGATAATCCAACCCAACAGAAACAGATGTGTATAGCTCAGAATGCCATTGGTATTCTTGTTACAGTTAAATGCTACATTGTTATTAACAGTAGCTTAAATTCTTCTCCCATTGTTCCTTGCCCTCAGAATAAGTTCAATGATCTTTTTGGAGGCCAAGCTGGATTTGGAATCTATTGTGCTGCCTTCCCTCAGTTTTGTTCCATCCTGGCCCTCCACTGGTGCAATTATCAGGTCCACTCCATCTTCACTTTCTTCTCCACATCTGAGTTATCTGCCTCCTCTCTCCCGGTGATGCCCTCTCTTTTCTTCTCTTCCAGCCCCTGGTCCTCATCTCTTGTATCTTCTTCCAAATGCACGTTTTACATCTTCCTCAACTTTCCCCTCTTCCTTTCTGTTTACAGTAGTGTACAGACTCCCGCTTATTTTTCTGAAGAGCAAAATTAATCAGGTTGTTTTGCCGTTCTTTCTCCCTTTCCCATCATAGCCACAAACATTTTTCTTCTTTTTTCGCCCTTATAACCCAGAAGTTTAATTTCATCTCTTGATCTTTAGTTTCCTCTCTCATTCCCTTTCTCATGCTACTGAACTTCTCACTCTTCTGTGTTCTCCAGCTCTCATTAATACAATGCTCTATTCTGTTTGAAAACATTTCTCTCTGTCTCTGCCTCTCTGGCAAACCTGCCCCCTTTCCTATCTAGGCTTGTTCAATGTGATTTCTCCACCATCTTTGTCCTATGTACATCCCACAGAAATTGCTCTCAAGAAAACCTTTCTGTATTTCTCAGGAGAAACCTGACAGCAGTTTGCCAGCTGCAGCCTCTCGACCCATTAGCAATTTTTGGCATTACTGCTTACTTTTTGAAATCTGTTCTTCTGAGCACCTGGGTTTCAGTCTTCTATTGCTGCTCTGGTTGACTGCAGGTTCTTCATCATCTCCCTGCCCTCCAATTTTATGTTGGCTTCACAAATAAAAATCCTTACTCTCTCCTATTCTGCTCCCATAGCTTTCTCTTAGCATCCTTATTCGCATATCCAAACTCAAGCATCACAAGGACTCACAAGTCTACTCCGGACCTGTTTCTTTTTGTCCAAAACTGAGGTTTCATGCAGTGCCTTTGACTTTTACTCACTCATGGTGAGCTGTCATCTTAAGCTGACCATAAATTTCCAGTTTCCTCCCCAAAAAATCTTGCACCTTTGCCTCTCTCTCTTTTTTTTTTTTTTCCCTATCATAACCTGGAGCTTGTATTTGTTACTAAGACTTCAAAGGTAAGGAATTTTTTCAACTGGCTCACCTCCCTCTAATTTATTACCTACAGAATGTGCCTATATGTTTCTGAGTTTTAGTTATAACAAACAGAAAAATGCTGAATTTCCTGGCGCTCCACACAACTGAAACTCTTACTGAGGTTTAGAATTACTTGGATTTTATCTGTGGAAACATTCTCTATTTTTCTGAACAAATTGGATCCCATGCACATTTTTCAAAATTGCTCTGTAAATGTAATTTCCCCAGCTTATCGGCGTGACCAATGTGTTGCTGTTTTGGCTTCCTTCTTGCAAAGGAAGAACTTTCTTCAGCTCTTCAGCAGAAAGGGACAGGAACCAGAAATGCTGCTCCAAACCTCGTGTTTGAGACACCCATGGTTTGACCTTGGTAACTGGTGGATTAAATAGGAGCTGGACATCAGTGATCCTTGTGGGTCCCTTCCCACTAAGGATCCTCTAAGATTCTGTGATTGTTACACCCATGTTTGCAGAACTGTGGGGTCATCAAGACCAGAATCAGTTCCTCTGGCCAGTGAGTGACAGAAATGCTTTTATTTTGGCAGGCCAGCATCATTCCAGCCACCAGCACAGGGGAAAAACATGCACACACAGAGCACCCTCAGAGGTCCCACCTCACCTGCTGACACAATCCTTCAGCTCCCACCAAAATCAAATGCAGCTAATTGGAAGGTGATGACAGCCATGGCACTGCTGGATTTGCATGCTAACTCCTCTATTTTAGCGTCACACAGCCCAAGCACAGGTAAAATGAGACTCTGCACTTCATTCCAGACAATTTCCTGCCTTCTCCACAGTACACATGAATACACACACACACACACTTTCTCTCTTGGGCTGTCCTGAAGCCAAAAATCAGCTGGGGATTGCATTACACGTGCTTTCCAAAAGGCTGGCCAACAACTGCAAGGGGCAACATGTTTTTGTCCTCTTGTCAGGACAGGGCTGCAAACTGCAACTGTAGATGAGTCTTTAGTAATCCCAGCAACCCAGCTCACGGTGGCGAGAGCAGAGCTCTTTCCACAGGTTGGGTTACAGCTTCCTCATACTTCTTCTGCCAGGGCTTAGGATGGATTCCTGGCTCCTGTATCACATGATATTTAAGTTTTGTTTCGAGTACCCAACCTCCTCCCTTGTTCTACCACTGGCGTCTGCCCCTGCTCTAAGTCTACCAATTATTTCCTTTAAGTGTCAGCAGCACACCAGACACCGAGATATAACCTTTCTTCTAGTTGATGCTGTTAAACTATTACTTGAAACTGAAGTCGCGGTTGACAAGTGCTACTTCAGTCCCTAATAACTACTTCAGACTTGCTAGTGGTGTCTTGGCTCTTAAAGCTGTGGCTCAGGGCTCAGGGAGTGTCTTTACAGGTCACTTAGAGCCGTCCATCTGATCTGAAACAAGATCAGTCAGTCTCTCCTCTGGCTCTGTGCCTTGCTTGCCAGGAGCTTCTCTCTCCATCCCCCCAGGGCTGCAGCAGTGGCATATCTGGGTGGCTGTAGGGGCTGCCCAGATCTCAGAAGATCCCACTTTGGGATGTACCTGTGAGCCACAACCTGAGTTTTCCTGTTTGCAGCAAAAGAAAAGTGAGAGCTCCAATTCATTGAGGTTGAATACAGCCCTTTCAAGGGAGAAATATCTGTACTTGACTGCATCACAATTTACTTTTTGTTTTAATCTTTTTTTTTTTTTTTTTTTTTTTTTTTTTTAAAGCAGGTTGAACACCTTCCTGAGGAAAACAGGATTTCTGCATGGAAGGAGGATGGGCACTCAGACACACACCTGAGTTCAGGAGCAGCAGGTAAGGAATAGCTTTCCTTTCCTTTCCCGCTCCCCTTTCAGGCTCAACTCCTTCAGTCTAATCAAAGCATCTGAGGTAGCTCAGACACAGAAGATTCACAATTTGGCAGAGGTCACAAATATTTCCTTTATGTTTTGGCAGGTTTTCGGCACAGTCTAAGGATAAATTGGGAACAGAGTAATATAAGGCAAGGCCAGATGATCTGGGGCACTGATCCCTATGCCCTGTTACTGCAGACAATCCTGTAAGAGATGTTAAATCCACAGCAACCTCCACTTTTCCTTTGTCTCCTGCACGTAAGAAGCTACAACGTGGTATAACAAACTAGGTCTGGCTTTTCAATGGAAAAAAGATATGTCAGGTTTTAAGTCTCCTTGACATGACAACATCTTCGTCTAAATCGTGAAGCCATCCTTTGGATAGCCCAGCCTTGGTCTAATGTCTTTTAGAAAATGATGCTCATTTAATTCCTGAAATGTGAAATCTAGGTCTCAGGTCAAGAGCATAGATGTTGTTTAGCTGAAAAATTTAGATCCATCAGACTGTCTGCAAGAGTCTGCAACTTTTCAAACTTCAGATTGCAACTAGACTCTTACTGCTATATATAGTCTTTTGAGGACTAGGATCTAAATAAAAATACCCTTGAAGTACAGGGCATTTTTTATGCTCCCATCCTCACAATTTTTTAGGAAACAAAAGGCTTCTTCAGGGCCACAACTTGTCTGCACAGAACAAATAGCCAGACCTCGGCTAAAACTTGATTCCTTTTTCACTCTATATCCAGCTCGGAATTCTTCCCTTAGGCAGGATTTTCTGGGACTCAGTGGGAGAATCCCTTAAGACAGGCAGGGTCAGATCACACAGATGAAGGGACTTGACAATGTGGGAGATATGGAAGCACCGCAGCCAGAGTAGGGCAGCTACTTCATGGAAAAATAAACCAAGTTCTTATCTTAGTGATTGTATGGACAAATTAAATCCAGTCCCAAGCAATCAGGAGTCACCCCTTCACTGTTACAAGATGACAGACCTCCGGCCAAGCCACACATCCTTTGGTAGTAGAGTGATCAGTTGAATCTCTTGCCAGGCTGATTTCTAACCCTCAGATGTGTTGGTTCTGAGCAGGGTATTTCCACAACACAGGGAAATTTTCATCCTCAATGGGAAACACAGCTGGGCCAAAGGAAAGCTTGTGTGGTACCTGTATCTAGCACAGATCACACACACCTATGAGCTTCCAGAAGGCAACAGAAAGTCCATTCATATGACAATTGTGTCTTTATATCCTCTCTATGAGTATGAATTTATGGTTGTATGAACAGCCATATCCAGTTATTGAAGTATTTGATGATCCAAAGTGCTCAAGGCCTTCTTATTCCATCTCATTCACCGTTAAAGTTCTGCACAACCTTTTTACTGGCTTTCAGCCTGCAATAAATACAAATGACTTGCCAATAAAAGCTGGTATCTCCCTCTGTCAGGAGGACTATAGCATCATTGTTATTTAAGAGGTGGCAGTTTTGACACAATTCTTATTTAAAATTTGTAAAAGGAAAAAAGATGATGTCATAAATCTGCATGTTCTTCCTAAGCAGCCATTGAAAGTGGATGCTCTTCCCCTTTCCAAAAGCATCAGCCATTTAATGTTTCCTAAGTTGTTTTTGCATGAATTAGGGCGTTGGAGTGAAGCACTGTCAGTTACAAAACCACGCTGTTGTCTCCAGCTAATTTTGCGTTAGTAGCTCTTTTAAACTGCTAAATCTAGTTTTTAGTGTATGATGATTTTGTTTAGTGATGGTGTAAAACAGCTGCTACTTTTCCGATGAGTTGCCTGCTTTCCGTTTTATGTCTCTGCAAGATGTTGGGTTCCATCGTGGCCCCGTCTGACAGGCAGCTGAGAACAACCTGTGAAAACCCCCCCAAAACACAACAAAAAGCAAAGACCCCCAAATCCAGGGGTTCAATCATGCAGCCAAATTTCAGAGTGATCAGTCCTCATCTGCCTTTATTGGTACCCTCAGACCATCTGAATGCTACACCAGGATGATGTAAATGAGAAAAGGAAACAGGGTGAGCAGGAAAGCAGGTAACTTGCTGCTCTAAGAAGACAAGTGAGAGGCCATGCAACACCCCCAGGCTGTTTCTGGGGTGCTGGTTCAGATTAGGATTGCTGTGCTTTTTGTATCCTTGCTGTGCATGCTGCTGCTCCCAGCTCTTTGCCTGGTTATGGCCAGAAGGATGAAATTATGGCTTGGATGAAATCATGGCTTGGGGTGTTCTTTCCAAAGTAATTAATCACTCCGCTTTCCTCAGATTCTGCTTGCCAGCCACTGCTTTTTGAGTGTTGTTTAGCCCCTGAATTGCTTGGGTGCCAAACTCTTCCCAGGATGAGGCTTTTCGCAGCCATCAGAAGAAGGGGACAAGGGCCAGCCTGACCATGACAGCTTCCCCTCACTCACATTTCAGGGGGCCTCTCTCAGGCAAAATCCTCACTACCTTTGTGAAAGGTGTCTTGTATTTGGTGTTCACCAGAGGTTCTCATGAGGAACCACTTACTGTTCACCCTGCAGATCCTTTGCTACTGACTTTCCCATACAGGCAAACAGCCCTGCTTTACTCAGTGGCAGAAAGCTGGATGATTTTCTTTGATCTTGTCTTATCCCCTGTATCCTGTGGGCTGGCATTTTATTCCATGTGTTCCATGCAAGAAAATGGCAAAACACATAAAGGAAGCACTCAGAGAGCTCGTCAAAGAGGTAAAGACTAAGATCTTTCCAATAATAATCCACACCCCATAAAAAGATCTTAGATTTTGGATAGACAAATTGGAAGCAGCTTGCCTCCCCGATTCTTCCTTCCCTTTGCACTTATGCTCTTCCCCAGGCTTTTCCAAAAGCAGTGCAGCCCATTGAACAGCGGTGGTCTAAACTGTTATGGAGATCTCAAACTGCTGAATTGTTACAAGATAAAATTGATTGCAACTGAGCCTGTGAACTGAAGTGCTGGAAACAGCACAAAGAGAAGAGAGGAAAGAGTACGAAAGATTTTGCTTCATATTTGGGGGTTCTTTCTCTTTTCTTTTGCGTGCAACACCACCCTAAGCTTTCCAAACACTTTTGCCTTGATGAGCTCTGCATCTGTCTCAATAATCACTGGACAGTTTTTCCTAGTGTTTTCAACCATAAAGGTATTCTTAGTTTGTCTTCTAATTTGCTTGTTGCAGTGTCATTTCTAAAGAATGCTAAAAGTCTGCTTCAAAGCCAGATCCAGAGGGAAAATCAATGATGTCAGATCCAGAGGGGGAAATACTATGATATTTACTCCCCCTCAAGCTAAAACCCCCCTTTTTAGCTTTCCAAAACTAAAAATCCTTTCTTAGCCTGTTTCACTATATTCTGCCTTGATTTTATTTGCACCCTCATCACGAGAGCATCTGAACACCTCCAAGTAGTACATTAAGCAACGTGACTAACATCTGTCACGTACAGTTTACTTGCCGTCTCTCAGCATCCTTAAAACGAATTTAGTGCTTGTGCAGGATCAATGGTGCTGGAGACAGACAGTCTCTGCTCAGCCTCGGAGCTGGCACAGTTTGGGTGAGCCCTTCATGGTGGGTTCCCCCAGGCTGCGGCCCCTTTGTCCCCCAAATGCCAGTTCATGGACCGGGGAGCACTTGTGGAGAAGTGGCTCTGCACCAAGGCTGTTTCCAGTGGGACAGAGAAGTCCAAGTAATTTTGGGGAATCAGTCCATGTTTCCCTGCTCTCAGCTGCATGCTGAGGGACACATGTATGGTCTGGGGTGCCTGCAGTACTCAGAAGCCCGGATATATCCAGTATCACTGATTTTCCAAGGTTTTCTGCCTTCCTCGGGTGGCTTTGTTGATTTTTTAGCACCTCTTACACTTCATGGCTATTGATGGACAAGAATGTTGCATTTTCTCACCATCAAAAGGTTCTCTGCCAGATTTCTTCAGCAGAGAGTGGTCTCAGCCACTTGAAATCAGGTCAATACAGGTCCCATGCTGAACAGAGCTGAGAGCCCTCTCCTCCGGAGGCAGCACCAGGAGCAAGATCTAGACATCCTGGGGCACTGTAATTTCAAGCAATATGTTTTCTTAATGGACCAAATACGCTTTGCTTAATTTTGCTTTCGATGCATGGGATTGTTATTGCTCAGTGGCCCCACGCAGGTGTTTAAGCAGTTTTGTGGCAGGATTTTCCAGCAGCAGCATAAGGTTTTATTGACTGTTACCTCAAGAGTAACTTCAGAGGAAACAACATCCCCAGCTGCCTGTGATGGATGCATGTGGAGCTGTGGCAGAAAACTCAGGAGCCAGTGACCTCTCTGTCATGGTCTATCATATTTTGGGTAAGAATGCAAAGCAACTGTAAAAGGACACTGCTTTTCATGCAGTGAGAAGAACTAGGAAGGATGAAGTTACTAATTTACTTGTTTCCCCTGAAAACTGTTGGCTTGTCAGCTCTGATAGTATGAACATACCAAGGACAGGTCAGTAAGTAAAATAAATCCCATACTTTGTGAGGATTCTAGGTTGTGGAGTTTAATTTGGTCTGAATGTGCATTAAATGGTAGACTAATGGACTCTGGTCTCTGTATGGTAACCTAAATTTTAAATTACACAGGTTTTGACACATAAGAGACATCTGACCCACAACTTGCCCTTGTTCCAGTTCCATAGTAGGTCAAAGCCCAGGTGAGCACCACTCATTTCTCCTCAGTGCCACCAGCCTGTACCTTGCCATCCATGAAAAGCAGACCCAGGTACGTGGCTGTTTGGAACCCCTGCAGGCTCCGGCAGCACCCACCCAGGCATGTTCCAGAGCCTGCTTCTCTGGGTAATATCCGAGACTGCAACGGAAACATGAGCTATCTGATCAAGAAGGATAAATACATCTATTTCAGAATGCATAATCTTACCACATATGTGAAGTAGTTTAATCATTAGCAAGTTGTCAAGCATTTATTGAATGGAATTAGCCTCTTTATTTCTGGTCAGGATCAATCTTTTTTTCCCCTTCCCAGTACAATGAATGCTTATATGTTACACATTGCAGCGTCTGGGGCAGATGACACTTGCCAAAGGGTTTGATGATCAATTCTGATACAAATCTGACATGAAGAAACAGGAGAGAATCTGCATCAGATGATCAGTGGGAGAGATAAATTCACATTTAATGCTTCTAAATGTCTGTGCATGTTGTATCCATCTCAAACACAGTATCCAAAAGCAAGCACAGTTCACAAGGGCAGGGTTTGGATGAGAACATGGACAGAGTACAGGGGTGAGGATGGTATCTCACATGCCTTTCTCAGTGGAATGCTGTAGGATTGAGAGCCTCTTAGGACGAAGCATGATATTAACTATAAAACCGTGGGGCAGAGAAATGGCCTCTTGCCCACCAACTCTGATGCAGAGGCCATGGGCAGAAAGGAAAGTCTTTACACATTTTTTATTCACTAAAAATCTCTGTTAGATTTACACCTCCAATTCGGAGATTAAAGAGAGACCTATTACCAGTCCCAGACCTTGGAGTCAATGCCTTCATTTACCACCAGACTGCTTTGCTCCTCTCCCTTTTCCTTTCCCAACGGGACTGTATATGAGTATTCATGAACACTCCTTATTATTTCTCCCCTCACAGTTGCTTTTTTCTTCCCACACCTGCCAACATTAGTTCCTTTCTTTGACTCACGCTGCTGTACAGCCTAATGCATGTGATCTCCATGCCAAGATGTTATTTAATTTCCCAACAAAGTTCTTTTGGTGCGGAGTGAACTGAGCAGTAAGAGCACAGGAGGGGAGGCAATAGGCAGGGGTGGGAAGGGGAACGGGAAAGAACAGGGGCTCAGATTTATGTTGCCTCTGGTTTCCCACAGCCAAGTTGTGTTGTGTGTGTCCCGGGAGCAGCGTGGGTGGGGTGGAGATGGCAGCAGGGGGTTCATCGATGGCAGGCTGCTGAATCAGGAACCCTGACACTTGTGAAGTACTCTGTCAGGAACATTAAGTATCCAAAAGTGATAAAGCTTCAATTTGCTAGTCCATTAGACTAATTACTGCAATAATTAAGTAACTACTTGATTAGAACTAATGGGTACCTAATTATCCAGGAGAAAAGTATCAGGTGGCAATTATCAGGTGGCAATTAATAGACTGGAGTTAATGTCTTAGCACTGTCTTTGTATGAATTCATAAGCAAGGTAAAGAAAACAAACAATAACTTATTAATATTTATTGGTGCCACAGTGTTTTTCAGCTTGTTTCATTTACACAGAACCAATTAGTGAAAAGACAGTTAGTGTTGCAAAGATGTAAAGTGACTGAAGCAGGAGTTTGATTTTAAAGGAACAGGATCACATTAGCACTTATAAGCAAAGACAAATGGGTATCAGCCAGGGACTTGATTCTGGTGCTACTAATTCATCAACACAAGAAATCAGAGTAATTGAACTCAGTATTAATAATGAAACACACAGGAAGGCAGCTCCTGTCTTAATGGGGTTCACTTTAGTTTTGGTCCCTCCCTGGGTCTTCATCAGCGTTTTCTGCATGGCCCAGGAAATGCAGGAACACCTCGGTGAAGGAACGGGAACTTCCCGCTGGCAGGGTGGGAGGCACGGCAGCAAAACCCTCCAGACCAATGCTGCCAGCTCTCTAGAGGAGGCACATTTCCTGCACGGCCAAAGCCCGGCTGCAACACAGGTTCCATCATGAAGGCAAGGGGATACAGCTGAATTCGTGCCTGTCACTGTGTGGGTGTAAATAAACCACAACAACATCTCCGTTCCTGGTGATTCCCCCTCAGCTCAGCACCCATTGGAAACATCACTGCAAGTTCCTGTGGATGAAGTCTAAAAGTAAATTTAAGCTGCTTTAGACTTCAGATTTGAGTGGGATTTTGTAGTTAGTTTTGGGGGGGGGTTTCTTGTTTTGTATTTTCTTTAATTTTTTCCCCACATCCATGCAAAGGTCCAGCTTCTCGTGTTACATAATTTGCTGTTGTTTCTTTGAGGTCAATCCAACTGCAGTGATTTTTGCAGAATGAAACGATTGGCGTAGGATCTACTTTTCTTACTCTCTTCTCCAAATCCAAGAAGATTTAAATTTCCCAGTAGAAAAATGAAAAATCCTAGGGTTTTGTTTCCTACAAATCTTTATGATCCTAATGATCCTCTTAAATGGCTTCAGTCCAAAAGTAGTTGTGCATGCAAGTTGTCTCCTTGTCTCTCTATGGGAGAGCTCATATTAGCCATAATTACTCTCCTGAGCAAGGGTTGTTAAAGTCTGATATACAATGAACTTGTGACTGATTTTAGAGCACAGAATGAAGGGCTCCCTTATAAGCCTCAATCCTTTGAAATTCGGTTGTTAGTAAATGAAAGATCAAATTCTAAGATGGCTTTTGCGGCTCTGCACAGTACATGGTTTTATGGAAGTTGAGGATCCTGCCTCCACAAGGCAAGCTATTCTCCCCCCCAGTCTTTTTTTCCATGTTATAAATAAATGAAAGGTATCCTAATCATATTTTAGACTGTGTGCAGAGTCAGACGCTAAACCATAATGTCTGTATATTAGAACATGTGGAATGATAAATGGAGATAAATCTAAAATTTATAGAACATGAACATTTGCATAAACTGCAATATCCAAACACATAGGCTGTTAAGTAACAATTGTCACAAAGGGCATAAAAAATTCAACTTTGTTTCATGGAAAGAACTCAAATTCCTAACATGATTAAGATAATATATCATTTGTTCCTATCTTATTAAAGGCGTAATTGTTGTTAGACACAGAAGTGGCATTAACTGTAATCTGGCTTTATATATGTACAAATAGGAGGGGAGGTGGATCTGAAAATTGATGCTTTTGGTGATCCATAGGCATTTTATTAATGTTTGAATAATAACTGCCTGGAGGGCCTGTTATAAATTAAAGGGACGAATTGAGATATAAATTTTTATGAGGACTAGTTATACATTTCCATTATGTGTTTAAAAATGAAGGAATTACTGTGAACACAGCAGAACTCACATTTATTTGAGGTGATTTGGATGGAAGGGAAGGTGCAGTGAAGGAAGCTGCATGCTGGCTGTAAGAAAGATGTATCTGTCCCTGTGAAAAGATATATCATATGTCATGCATGAACTCTCTTCTACAGCAGACTTTTCTCTGCAGCTGATTTCGCATGATTATTTATTTGACAACAGCAGGAGATGATATAGCAGTGAGTTTTAGGCCACTTAGAGAAGAATTCTTATTCTTAAATCATAGAGGATTTCCCAAACCCAGCCACTGTCAAACTAGAGTTAATCTAACAGAAAAACCCAGTAATCTCTTCGGCATATATTTCTCATTATTCCTCCTGCCTGGGTATACACATCTTCATTTGCAGTGCATCTGTGGGACCTGCAGTATTTCAGCGCTTCCTCCTGCCCTTTGCTGAGGCTGCTTTTGGGAGCTCAGCTCTGGTAGCTCAGAGAACACCAGCCCCTCTCTGTTCTCCAGCAGCACCGACGCCCTGGGAGATGCTCAGACAGTCCCGTCCATGCGACAGCACAGGCGATGACAACCCAATACCTTCACTCAGGCAGGCTTGGCCCAAACCCACGTCTGTTCACCAGGGAGAGGAGGCAGGATGCCAGTGTTTAGCCAGTCATTTAATATGTGGGGACCTCTTTTCCATTCCCTGATCAGTTGGAGCTGACCACCGAGGGCAAAGCCTCCTAGATGAAATTCTCCAGTGTTTGACTCCCGTTTAGAGGCTTGATTTTCTCTGGACTTCAATAGGTGCCAGCAAACTGATGCCTTGGAGGTCTTTAGCGGTATTCTCTGTGCCTCAGTTCCCTGTCTGTCAAACAGGAAGGCTCACAGGAGTGGTTTGAGGAGGAATGTGTTCATTGGGATGATATCCAGAGAGATGACAACGTTGTATCATCTACAGACATCCACACCAATGCAGCAGCTGTGCAAGTGTGTGCCAGGGGAGCTTTATTATAAGACACACAGCACAGGGGCTTTCCATTTTGCAGCCTTTCGTGTGAGTCAATTAATCAATTTAAATTTTAGAGGGTTTTTTTACTGTTGTTTCTCCCAACCCTCCCTTTAACTAGACTTACAAGGGCTGGGCAAGTACTTTCTTTTTGGTCTAAGCTTGATTCATTGGGAAATAAGACTTGAGGATGCTCTTGGCTTGCAGAGACCCTGAAGCATTAATAAAGTTGATAAAACATTGAGACCTAGCTCAACTCATTTTCCATCTTTGAAGCATCACCCTTGGCTCTACCAGTCATGGAGATCACTGTGCCCACTTGGAGGAGAGTGGTTGGCAGTGCTTTCTGATCTACAAACCGTGTTATTGTTTTCTCCCCAGTGTGGAAATGAGGTGGTCTACAAGAAATATGACAAAATGTCCTCATGGTTCTCATTAAGGTTCCTACTTTTAGCAGTGTTTTGAATCTGGCCTGTACAGTAAACCTCAGTCTGATCTTTGTGACAGTGAAAGGAAGGATCAGCTCCACTTGGTTCCCACACATTTGGTTCAGCTTTCTACAATCTCAGTGTTTTGTCTCAAATCTTTCAGCTGACAAACACAGTTTGTGACTCTCCCAACCTTACTCAGATCAGCCTCCCAGTGTCTGTTACCTTCAAGGATTGTACCATGGTTGTGTCTCTCTCTTTTCCCCACAAAGTCATACAAACAAAGTGACTGTTGTGAAAATATCATCCAACAAGCACTGAAGCGGCAAAAATTATTCTCCCAGTCAATTGGAGCCTTTTCTAAATGCATTACAGTGCTGGACAAGTGACTAATTAGGCAAGACTCGTACTGTCTGTTTCTCAAAATTATGTTTTTTCTGTATGTGTTATTGAAGGGACAGATTCACAAGAGTTTCTTTAGGGAAGATGCAGGGGAATGTTATAGAGAGTAAGTTCTATGACAGAATTAGCAAATGTATTAAGTACAGTGCCAATCTGGTATAGCAGAAATGACTAAATACCCATCAGGGCCTGTCACTCGTCAAGAAGTGAAATCTTAGCCCCATTTAAGTCAATGACAAATGTTCACAGAATCTGGCTGCAAGTTAATAAATGTTTGGAGCCTGTATAGCTCAAGCTCTGATATTTGTCAGATTAATTATTTGACTGATCTTATTGTGTGTCAAACAATTTCTTTGTGGAGTTAGAATGCTTTGTGTTGTATTATCTACAATTCTGATTAACAAAACATCATGCAAGTATGGAGATGTATCATTGCAAGTTTTATATTGAGTCATAGACAGTTATTATATATAATATTAAATAATATAACTAAATATGGGATTGTAAAATGTTCAAAATGGGCCATGCTTGAGGCTGTATTTTCTGCCTTATTTTTTGACATTTCTTGATTTAGGAGTACTTTAATATTCAACCTGAACTTTTATCATATTCTTCTCGTTAAGCTACATTTATGTAAAAGGAAAGAAAATAACTCTACATGTACACCAATTCCTTCAGCTTACCCTTGCCTTTAATACAAAACAGAGGATTTCAGGACTATATACATCAGGTGTTTTCAGCAAAGTAGCAGCAGCAAATCATAGACATTTGTCATTCCTTGGAGCTGTCTGACAGTTCTGACAATTCATTAGGCTGGGCTGAAAAGAGGTTTAGAAAGCGAAGGAAGGATCACAGGTAGTGGAGTTGCCTTTGCATGATCCAGTAATAGCTGATTTGTATCATTTTTGGTGATGGATACACTCTTCAGATTAAACTCAGCTGAATTTTCCCCTTATATTCTTTTCTTTTTTCTTTCTCTTTTTCCTTCAACAGGAGCTTCTTGGCACATTAGTCTAGATTTAGACCTCAATTTATACCAGGGAATAGATATCCAGGAAATTCTTCCTGGAACTTCCTGATATTTGTGGCTCACCAGAGCTAAGGAGAAGTGAAGTGAGTTTTGCTATTCAGTTTCTACCCCGTGAGGCTTTTCTTTTCCATCATAGTTGAGCTACATTTTTTTGCTGTGGCCATACCATGACATGTACCATTCCTCAAAGTCAGAGTCAGTCCTGCCAGGATCTATGCAAATCAAACTTGTGACTTCGTTCAGAGATAAGTGCCTCCATTATCCCACTCCTTCCACTTACTGATTTTCTTTTGAGACTTGTACACAGGCAATTTTTTGACTTTGAAGGCAAATCCTTTGCAATAACGCTGAACCTGCAGAACAGGCCAGCTGGAAAATACGTGATCTTCCATTGGGAAGCACTTCCCTTTTCCACATTGGTGGGCTGTTCCGAGCCACACGACCATGTAAAATGCCTGGGTCAGGTTCTGAGCGGGTGAGGCGATGCTGTCTGGCCAGGGAGCATCCCCGGGGTCAGGCAGATGATGTTCTCCAGGATCAGCAATATCAGGGAGCCTGCTCATCCCTGCAGAGGATGAATAGTTTTCCATCTTCATTCTGCCTATTTTATAGCTGCCACAGAAGCAGTCTGAGATTGAGCCTGACCCAGTAGTGTTATATGTAGGTCTTACAAGAGCAATATTTGCTCTTGATGACCATTGGAACTTACTCCTTTAAAGAACTCTAAAATAGCCCTAAAAGAAGGGCTTACACACTGGCTT
>VZRN01001468.1:655042-667843 GCA_013397935.1 Dasyornis broadbenti | reverse complement strand
AATTTTTTTTTTTTTTTTTTTTTTTTTTTTTTTTTGCAGGACCTGCTAAAGAAACACAGTGGCCTCGATTCACAAGCTGGTCAGCCTAGGACAGGTCTCTTTTCCAGGATTATAGAGCAAGCCAGACAGTATGATCTCCTCTGCCCTTAAAACCTGATTTCTGACCTAGAAAGTTCATGGAAGAAAATTGGAGTCTTGCCATCTATTTTGCTGTGCTTGTGAACTGTTTGAAGCCCCTGATGTCCCAATAGGAGAAATTAATTGCTGGCGCTAGAGCAGCTTCTCTGATCACAAAAGACGTGGAGCTGCCTACGCTGTGGTGATCATTACCGCCTCAGAGAGACGAGGGTTGGAAAGGCACAGGGAGGAGATCCGAGGTCTGACTCCCTCTGTCTCACAGCTGAGGGGTGTTAGGAGGGCAGGAGCAGGGCATCTGGCACCACATACCTTTGCTGTGTCTGTTGTCCAGGAAAAAAAGTAAATCTTCCTCTTGCTGAAACACTTGCAAAACCTTTACTTTGGGGAGAAGTAAATTAGGGTCCCTGTGCGGGCTTTGTTAGTGGCAGTTATTTTACCGGGGATTTTGTTTGTTTGCTTTTTAATGGAAAGGGGGGAAAAAAACGAGAAAAACTGAAAACATGACAATTTTTTCTCCTGACAAGTGGGCTGAAGACAGACGGGGAGAAATGATATTTCTCTAATGTATAGGAACAATATTGCATTGTGAAAAGTAACTTTCTGTGGAACTGCGATTCTTACTCAACCACAGTATTTTGAGAATACCATTCCCAGCTGTGATTTAAAGACAGAAAAATCTAGTGCTACACTGATGGTTAGTCAAAAATCAATGCTTAAAAATTGCTCCTAACTTCGACTTTGAGCTATGGGACTACGAGCTATTTTGGCTTTGAGTATTGAGTAAAGCTCACATGTATCAGATATAGCTGATATTTCACTACCTACAAAATGATCAAAATTATTTCATCTTTTCTTTTGGTAAATCGAGCTTTTATTCTGGTCACCATTGCTGCCTATATTTCATAACTAGACCAGAATACACATGCAAGACAGAGCACCTATTTTTTTTTTCCCTACCAGATACCCAAGCAGAACCAGATACTTGAATTCAGTGGGAGCTGAGGTGCTAAAACCTATTTTTGATCTTAGCAATTGGACCCTATTTTAACTAATACATTACATAATAATTTGGGAATAAAAACAACATCTCCCCATGTCTCTGGGAAATTACATTACAACCCAGTTTTCGGATGTAGAAATGGAGTCCCTGTGAGTCTGAGCTTTTTCCATAATGCCACAAAATGTGTCACTGGAAAAACTTCACACAAAACCTTAGCAATATCTGCTCTTGTTTTAAGCCCACACCGAACCATTTAATTTAAGATTTACCTCCCCCACCTGCAATGCCATTTCTGGCACTGTACATGAGGAAATTTAACAATATTGAGTGGCCTGAGTTATGATAATGAAAGATGGTTGCTAAGAAAAAGCATGATGATAGCCAAGAAATTAATATTACAGAGATGAAAATCTTCTTATAGACCCAAAATAATAGATGTTCTGTATCAATATATGACTAATCAGCACTCAAGGATTTATCTTTCAAATTACAGAACATGGTGGAGACATTTAATGCAATATGGTCTCCCTTCAGAGAGATACAGTATGTGACTAAATATCTCCAGTGAGTAATATTCACACTTACTCAAGTACTGTAAATATATCCCTGATAAATCTGGAGAGCGAATTCTTGTAAATTCTTGTTTAACACTGCAAGGAAGCTTAATAACTTTCCAATCTATCAACATGTTTTAATTTCCTACTGAGCAGCTTCTAACTGAAACAAGGCATTTAACAGAAGAGATTCAAAACTAATGGATAATGGACTGTCATGTACTAAAAAACCTTACTACCAAATGTGACACTGAATTGTGTGGGTTTGGGCAGGACATTTCCAAATGGGAATGTTTCATCGCTGCTATGCCTAATTATGCATGCATTTTAATGTAAAGTTAAATGCATGTGCAATGTGCAGATTAAAATAAGGAAAAATCCTCTCTACTAATAAAGTGGGAATGGCTAAGGACCTGATAGAGGGTTGCAGCCAGGTGGCTACATCAGCAAGTGACACGTGTACTTCCATGTGCTTCCCGAGGTCCAGAATGCAGGCTGAGCAGAACACTCAGTAAAAATCATGTCACACTTAACAAAAACCAGCCTGTTTTGAAGTGGGATTTAATAATGTTAACCTACATGTGTTTTACAGGGCTTGGAAGTGTGCAGATTGGCTCACTAGTAAATCAAGTTGATGTGATGTTTCAAACCCCTAGTTTTGTCTTTCCCCCCTCCCTTTTTTTTAGCAGGTACCTCAAAAAATTAAACCCAACAAACTCATTGACATACACAGAAACAGGCTGGGCTTTTTTGTGGGGTAGAAGAATCAGGTTGATTTCTGGAAAAGCAGACCCTGAACTGGTGCTCAGGGGAGGGTGCCTGGTGTGTCCATAAGCTTGTGTCGGTCAGAGAGGAGCAAGGGAATTTTGTTTTGGGATTGAAAGGAAGCAGATTTCAGAGTGAAGATACCATCACTGAGACATCCTCAGGACAGGGTTCATCTCCCTTGAAGCATATTTCTGCCATGAGAGGTAAAGGTCTCTAGCCAGACCCTTGAAATAGCTGGGACATGGGCCGTGTGAGGCTGTGAAGAGCACTGAGGAAATCTGCACTGCTCCTTAAAACCTGCTGTTAGCAGCCACACCACCCAAAATCTGAGCTGCCCGGTAGTCTCCAGATATTGCCCCAGGAAGAAAATTCAGAAATAGTCAGAGCTGTGATAGAGAGATGCCTGAATCGTAACTGCTACTTCTGTGTGTTGCGTCAATCAACCCTTACCAAAAAACTGAAATTCTCTCAAACATTTTATTCATAGGTGGCAATTGTCTTTAGCTATCTACATTTTTTTCCCCCCCATAAACATCAGGACATTTTCTAGGCAGAGATTTGGTGTGGCCCTTTACATGAGCAAATGCAGCAATACCTGCATACTGTTTTATAAAATGTGCAAGGGGTTTTTTTTAAAATATAAATTATTCAGTTATTATGATGCTGATGCTGCTGCTACTGTGTATATAAACGTTCCCAGTCCCAGAATGGACATAAAATACTTACTCTGAATAGCAAACATGAAAGAAAACAACTGAGCTGAGAATTAATGATTCACTATTTCCTCTTTCATTTTGTTTTTTTTTTGGGGTTTTTTCAGCTCTGGGGGTCTCTGCAAAAGAAACATCTTCCTACAAGTGATAATATGAAATCTTCTTGTTCTTCCTACTTGCCTTTTCCTCCCTGAGGTCTTTAAACGTACTTCGAGCATTTGAAAAACTTCCTTAATTTTTCCTATAGTCTTCCAAACCAACCTTCCACCGTTAGTGGAAGATGTTTTAATCTCCTGCTACGTGACAGAACTATCCAGTATTCTCTGTAAAATTGATAATATGTAATTTTTTTTTCTGTCCTTTTTTTTTTTTCCTGCCCAAAAATATTAGATGGGGAAATAAACACAGAAAACCAAGTACTCAAAACATTACCAGACACCTGCAACAGGCCAAGGAATGAAATCAGTATTGCCTGATCCCCTCAAGTCACCTTTTGCCTACCACAGTGCAAAGAAATTAGGAGTACAGAAAGGTATCTCTTTTTTGCCTGTTACTCACGTGATGAGCAACATTAAAACAAGTCACAGTGGTCTTTTAAACGTGAATATGATCAATATCAGCACTTCCATTTGAATAATACATTCCCAGACATCTCTTGTTATGGTTCACAACTGTCTGGTGTGATCGAGCCTCTGGTAACTCTCTCAAAAGTTCTTGAGACTTTTATTTGTATTTCCATCATTTCAGGACACTCTTTGTAAAGATGAATATCTTTTAATACCTCTTGCCTGGGTGCAAGGGGTGACCCTGATTTTTGCAAAATCTCATTTTGCAAAACACATGCTGAGTATATTAAGGCCCTGATGAGATAGAGTGCTGGCAAGAGAAACCTTCAAACATTACTTTTTTCTCCTCCATAAAGTGGAAAACTCTAAATGATATTGTTGATTAGATACAGCATATTGGTAAAGGTCTTGCTAGCTCTCCTGAGCGTGTCTGCTTGACTTCTAAATTCACAGCACTAAAATGTTTTCATTCCCTTTCCCTTCACTCCCCACTTAATCCTTAAGCATTTTCACCTTAATCCAGAAGTTTTCAAATGCCCTGACAAACTAGCTAAATGTAAAGAAATAGCTGCTTCTCATAGCTTTTTTTTTCCTGTCAATCATCTAAAACCCAGTGGAATGTGTGATGAGGATGACTCAGTTTGTAGAAAAGCAGCAACTTAGCAGTTGGCTAATGTTTTGTGAGCTGCTCAGCTTAAACAGATGGAATACTTGTATTTCATATTTCAGCACCATCCCTGATTACGGTTTTTTAGCAGTCCCAGGTACTAACTACCTCTGCATCAGAAGAGATTGGTGGCAGGCTGGTGTTCACAGCTTACTTGTGATTCTGGAAGGTTTTCTTATTATCTGCAATAGTTCTGTCAGACAGGTGTTGCAGGGATGCAGTTGTGCTTTGGGGAATAGCAGGTAAATTTATGCATCTTTAAAGGACTGGCAGATTTAGCTGCCTACATATGATTTAAGGGCCTGATCCCAAGCCCATTAAACTTAATGGGAGTTTTTCATTGACTTAGTTGGCTTTGGATAAGCTCCTAAGTGAATTTCCAGTAGAAGGCAAAATCCCAGCCAACAAAGCTGTCGATTTCTTGGCACCCTCATCTCCTTTCAGTGAGCAGTGGCAGAGCTAAACCTTCCAGAGCTGCCTGGTGGAGTTATTCTGACAAACCCAATGTTCACCTGCAGACACTTTTGTCCTGTACCTGGAACCACCAGAATATTTGACCAAAAAATGGGGGAAAAAAAAAAAAGTAGACTTTATGTAAATAAATTTGCCTCTGTTGCCTTAGAACAGAGAATTGCTGCACCATGTTGGACCTAAGAGCTCTATAATCCCATGTGCTCTCTGGATTTGGGTATAAGCAGATATCTTGGGAACAATGCAAGCATATTTTTCTAAACTATTGTACTGTTTTTCAGAAAAAAATCCCTGTGGCTCAGAAACTCCTCACACAAAAGCTTTCTATGCATCGAGTAGCTCTCAATGTGTTTTTCTTCCATGGATTTCTCCATAGGTTGTTTTTGAAATTATACAACCACCTCTAAATCTTGTTGCAAGGAATTTTGCAAGTTGCCTTTGTGCTACAAAGACAGAAGTCTTGTTCATTTTGAATATACCCTGTGCTAGTTTCCTTTGATGACTTTTAAATCTTACATTACTAGAGACAGTGAGGACTCATTATCTATTTGTCATTTCCAGGCCAGCCAGGATGTTAAAGACCTATCTCTGACCTCCTTATACCTCTTACAGGTTGTTCTTCTACAAGATAAAAAGTCTTGATCTATTTAGCTTAACTCAGAAACTATAATATAACTTTTCCTAACCTCAAATAATTAAGGACCTGCAATTAAATGTTGTGGTCAGCTTGGATTCAATCAATACATTCGGCTTACTGGACATGATGATATTTGTTCTGACTTTTTTTTTTAATACCAAAATTAGTCTGACTCAAGCTCCCTCATGAGATATTGCAGGGGGAAATAGTGGTGGGGGTGGGCGGGGGATCTGTGTTTTGAGGATTCCTGACATTGCATTAGTTAATAATGAGGGGCATATTAGTATTCTTTAAGTTCCTATCGTCTCTATGCTTCATACAGAGCTGTAAAATAAAACAGCCATAGCCATTAATATGCTAATGTTATATGCTATGACCATGTTGCTCTCTCTCTTGAGTATCTCCCCAGTCTTCCTATCTCTTTCCACATCATATTAACACTCCCTGGGTGAAATCCTGACCCTGTTGAAGTCAATGGCAAAACTCCCATTGACTTCACCAGAGGCAGGATTATCTCCTCTGAGGAGCTTTATGGCTTCACTCCTGACTGCTTTGCTGTTTTCACATCCTACTGTATCCCCTACTTGCTCTCCCTCTTTTCTGATAAATGCTCACCCTCTTGCTATCATTTATTTTGGTCTTACACTCCTGGTTCTGCACCTTCTTGAAATGAGTCTGGCGGCGTGGAAAAGTCTTCCACTGCTCTGCCTGCCCATTGACTCCCTCCTCCTGCTATCAGATCCTGCTTAAATTTTGTATGCTAATCTTTCCCTGCTAGCCACTGCATTCCCCTCTCCTTTCCCTGCATCCCATCATGATATAGTATATACTAACACTAAGAATAGGTGAAAATTGCCTGTCTGCTTCCTCAGATGACTTCAGACAACGTTTTCATATGCAAGACATCTATAGCAAGGGAAATGCTTCCCAGGCATTTTCTTCCTCTCATTTTTCCACCTTGTATTCAGTCCTTGCATTAGATAGACCTGTAATATTAATTCCTTGTTGTCCAGCCTTATATTTTTAATTTAATTTTATTAGAGTTATGCATAGTTATAGAAAAAATAAATTACCCTAAAATTAGCATGCTGAATAGGCTAAAAGGAGTATTTAGAAATGAGCAGAGAACAATGCTCTCTAGATAATTTATCATGCAGGCAAGAAGAAAGAGTTGCCTGACTAAGGACTTCAGATTCTCCATGAATATATAGTGCAATCAGTAAAGAGTTTGCATGATCAAGTACTAACCAGAAAAAAATTGAAATACAAATATTAAATCAATAGAAAGTCTCCTGCTGTCTTGGCTAGAGGCCTAAGGAAGGATTTCAGGGTTTGACCCATTGCATTGGATTGCAAAGAAACCTTGTAATGCATTGTGGTGTTATTTTTTAAATTTATTTTTATTTAATTTAAGTACATAGGCTGAGCAGCTTTATACTGTTGACTCTGTATAGTTATGAGCCTAAGCTGAAAGATCCAAGAAACTATTAATACCCTCCAGAGAAATATCAGCTTGCAATAGTGAGTATGGATCCCTCTTGTTGACCTAGTTTATATCTACAGAATCAACCTACACAATTCCTTTCACCAGCTGCTCTGTGGCTTAGGGAGATGGGGTGTTAATTAATGAGACATTTGTTGAAACTTATAAGGGCTTTTCCTATCCAGGTTAGACATAAATTATGAAGGCTCTGGCAAAGTGGGCAGAATATTGTTGACTGTAACTGTTCTGCTTATTTTAGCCAGTACTGGAGAAAATATGTCTTCAAAGAACAATTTATGTGCAGGAACAAGCTTGATGAGAAAAAGAGAACATTTAAAAAAAAAAAAAAATAAAGACACAGTATGAAGTGATTTGTTTTCGTATTCACTGTGCTATTACTTTTTGAAATTTCTATTTTCAGTAAGGCCCTTTAGTCCCTGATTTGTTAGGAAAAGCATAATCGTATGGTGATGAGACTGTGATCTGTTTGAAATGCATATGATGTCATACAGAATTCAGTACTATCTGCTACTTGGATTTTACAGAGATAAATATATTGGAAATGCACATGCAGGGAAAAAATTAGATAGATTTGCTTTGATTATGTGTAGTCTCCATTTTAATGTTAATTTCTAACAAATATTCTAGCATGGGAATTTAACAGCAGACGTGTTGGTAGAAATAGATTCTTTCAAGTGAGTGTTGGAATACAGTGGTTTTCTTAATAATGAAAAGCAAATTTCCATTTCTGAATCATAAGCATTGTCATCGTCAAGCTAATTCGAAGCCTGACATTTTATCAGTCAGGAAAAGAAACATGTTACATGCATTTAATTAATATCTCCCTCTGAGGGTTCGCACACGCACAGGAGTCTATAATAGCTGTTCATTTAGGAGCCTTTCAGCTCAAGCAGTAGATCCAGATCTGGAGGTCCCTGTTCCCATTCACCCTCAACCCTTTTCATTTCTTATGACATGTGCAGGATTATGTGCCAATGGAGCAGACATTTTGCAATAAAATGTATTTTCATCAGAAAATGCTGATTCACTAAAAGCAAAATGTTCCTTGGAAACATATTGCTTTTGAGAAGCTTCTAAAAAAATACAAGTGGGGTCTGCTGATTGTTTCTGCTTTTTCCATTCAGCTTGCTTGTTTTCCTAATTTTTGAAAAAATATTTGTTTCTTTCAGAGACTAAAAGAAAAAAAAAAAAAATCCATCCACGATTACTTTCTTCCTGATTTTTCTCCAGAATTTCAGGCAAAATCACATCTTTTTTGTTCATAACAGTTTTGTTCATGAGCACCAAGCACAGTAACCCCACAAACCATTCTCAATACGAGAATCCAAACTGAGTCATCAGATAATTGTAAAAGCTGAGATCTGCTACAAGCTGAAAGAAAAGAGTTGAATCTATCAAACAAATATCTTTCTGGATTACTACTATGGCAAATTCTGGCAGGAGCAGCTTTCTTTCATGGTTACGTAATCATTAGGAAAAAACCCACAGTCTATGTCCTGAAGAGAATGGTTCAGCCTTGGAAGACATTTCATGAGCTACCGCAAATCTTATTTTCCTGAGAGACCGTAGGGTTATCAGAGGCTCAGAAATCAAAAAAGGCCCGGTGCTCAAATTGTTTAGATCATCCTTTTCTCTTCTCCCTGGGACTGTGTTTCCCCAGGAGCCATGTGAGCTCCTCGCTAGTTGTGGTCTGTAGCGCAATCAAAGAAGCCATTTCATGTTCCTCGTCACTCATTGGGCCTCCTGATCTCTTATCAATTACCTGTCAAAAGACGAGGGTGTTCTTCTTCATTAACACATTGCAGTGTGGTAATTAACAACCAGATATCACAGGGCTTAGAAAGTGGCCTCTCCTGACCACTTGCTCAATAAATATTGACATAAGCACCAGTAAAAGTATGGCATGGGCCTTTGCTAGAAACAACAAGCAAGAAAAGAGTAGAAAAGCAAACAAAGTGTATCATGACTTGTTTTTTGAAGAAACCTCCACCAGGTTTTAGCAGCAAATGGGAGCAATTTGGGCATTATCCAAGCCCAAGTTGCCTTGTTTCTGGTTTCTCTCCTGACTGAAGATGTGTCCCCCTCCCCCTGCTTTTGGGTGGGGGGCAGAAAGGGGAGGTTACCTTCCCGTTGAAATAAGCCAGCAAGAACTTTGTCAAGGAATGAACTCTTTCTGTAACCCACACCTCATTTGTCACCCTGATGGGCTGAGGAAAAGTGACATTTACAAACTGAGAATGAAAGTACATCCATTTCACCAGTCTGACACCCTGATATAATAACTATTTACCTTGAGAAAGAGGGACTGAGATTTCCGATTCTTGTGAATCTTCTCACTTTGGCACTTATTTTCTCACTCTGTCAAACAGCCCCAGATTAATGGAACAATTTGTTCAACAAATCATATTAGCAGAAAGCGCACAGGGTAAAGAGAAGGAGGCGGGGGAGCAGGAAATTTTTACTCATTCATAGCAGTGGTATCTCTGCAAATAAAAATGTAGTTATGCCTGACATTTACAGAGGTACAATGTGAAAGGGAAAAAGTGTAATGACTTTGGGCAGTTGAGAGATCACTTTGCAAGAACAGTAGTGCTCAAAAGGGAATAAGATAAAGTTACACATAACATCTAGATTGAGCTTCTTTCTGGAACATATTTGTCAAACACAGCGGGATCCGTCTGTGTTTAAAAAAGAGTTTTCCATTAAAATTAAGCACCGTGTGCTTTCTTAACTATAAAGAAATTCTCCCTTACAGTCTGCATTTCAGAGATGTTAGGTAAAGAATTAAAGTAAGTTGGAGCCATAGAGTGGATGCTATGAATCGTTCTGGCTGGCTTGATAATATTCCAGGGACTGATATAAACCCATCTAAGCCAATGGAAGATTTTTCATTGACTTCACGGGACCCCAGATTTGGCACAGAACAATCAGAAACCCAACTCTTCTGCATTTACTCCTCATTAACATTTATAAACAGACAAACAAGGTTCCTTTTATTTCCCTCTACATAGATAGTTCCTACCATGAAGTCAAGAGAATGGAAGAATGCAACAATAGTTATTCCAGCTTTACAGGGTCACAGGTATAACTTTAATCAATCCTGAAAAATTATCTTGGGTACATGTTTTGTTTGGGAATTGGTAATGACTTAAGGCTGTATTGATGAGTAATACACTGGGCAGCAAACCATACTTCTTCCTCTCAGCTCTTTAACCCAGAGCTCCTTGCAAAACTGTGTGTTGGTATTTATAGCATATACAGAGTAGATTATCTTTAAAAAGTGTTTATTTTTAAGTCTGAGCTGCCTGTTTCTGCTAGCCATGAAAATATACAGAGCAATGCAGCATCATCCCCCTGCATGCACACTCACACACTTACAAACACATTTTAAGAGGATACTCTCAGTTTGCCATCACATTAATTTATTTCTGTTAGCTTGGTACAGCAGCACTGTACCCTGTTCTCCAATGAAAATTGACGCTCCCTTGTTCCACGTTTCTTTATGCCATGACCTTGGGTGTCAAGAGAAAATATTGCTTTGCATCCTTGTGTTGCTTGAGTCCTGCTTCTCTCTTTATAGCTTATTACTCGGCACACTTCAGAACCCCATGTACTGCAATGAGATATGCACTGTACCGCTGGAAACACTTGGAATACTTCAGGCTATGGAGATAAGGAGAGCTGAGTCTGTTTTACACACAACGTTTTGCCCCAAATTCAAGAATTTAAATGAATGGTTCAAAGGTTTCTGGTGGCAAATTGGTACTTTCTTAATAAAAGGAATCAGCCTCCTACGTAGCTGAAAAAGAAAAAAAAGCTGAACTGCCGAAGTCATTACTTATTAATTTAACTGAGTTTTACCTGTGACAGTGAATGAGACACATGCACAGTTTGGTAAGGATCTAGACAAAGGGAATCTGGCACAATTAATGCAGTTGGGATGTACAGCAGCACCACAGAGAGCGGAATCTGTTCTCTTCAAAACACAGTGCAGGTGAGGGTCACTGGTGACATTTCCTGAGCAAGCACAGCAAAGGAACTAAAACTAACCTGATTTTCAGTGGCTCAACCTCTTCAACCTATTTCGGTAAATGGAGAGCTTCTGAGAAAACCTTGCCCTGGTCCACCCACCCCATGCTGAACAAGCCCCAGACATTAGGTAGGCTGGTCCCTCTGCTGACCTTTCTCCTCCCTTTTCCCACTCATACACTGGTTTACTCTATATTGATTTTGTGAATTCCTGAAGTCCCCTGCTCTTGATGGCCCCGAGGACAAAAACACCGCCATCCCCTATGGCTGGAACACGGACCAAGAGTAAAAGTAGTAGAGACTTGGCTGCTCTTCCGTGGACATCTCCAACCTAGGACACACATCAGTAACAACATAATTAGTTCAGAACAAAAGAAGCTTTGTACGCTTTAGTGTTTACACCTCACTGATCCTTCTGGATGCTTCCCTGTTCCATGGAAAGTAAATTACAGCACAAGGACTCGGCTGCAAGAAGAACTTGGCACATGCCATGCTCAGATGGCAGGTTCTCCTGCCAGTCTGCAACCCCCGAGGTAAACAGAGATCAATCCCAGCCTGGAAGGAGGAGATTATGGGTATTTTGTTGTTTGTTTTTTTTTTTTAAAGACAATCTCTTCTTTCATTTTAGAATGCTGCCACAAGGGGGAAAAATAAAATCTGGTTTTGTATCTTGAGTGTTCCAAAAAGTGTTGGATTTTTTCGGCAAAACTGAAATTTTGTGGAGCGTCTGGACAGTTTTTTTATGCAGATACTGAATTAATCTTCTGGTACAAGGTAGTTTTCCTTCCAGAAGCAAAAAAAGAAGGAGAGAGGAGGTGCCAAGGTGGCTATATTGGAAATACAATATAGGGAGGCTAAAACCTAAACAAAAATAAAAAAACAAAACAGCCTTCTCTGTCCGGAGAACTGGAAAAGAAAGAAACACAAAGCACTGATTGTTGGTCTGTCCTTCCCAAAGCATCTCTGTTTGCCAACACATTTGTATTCCAGAAGCAAATGCTCTCATCTTTTCCCAACTGGGGATTCTCCATCTCTCCAGGCCTGTTCACTCCCATTTAGTCACATATGTAAAGATGGACTAGAGATATTTAGCAGATTTTTCTAATTTTCTAGAAATTACTAGTAAGTATAAGGACCCTATTTCAGAAAGGGGCTTCACAGCAGAGGTCAGTTTGAAGGTATGTCAACAGTGAGGGATACTCCGAAATATGGTCCTGAATAGAAAAAAAAAAAAAAGGAAAAAAATTCTAAAAATTAATCTGAAAAAATAAAATCCACAAGCAATGTGTGTGTGTGTGTGTGTGTGTAGCACTTTCTTTGTGAAGAGTAAATCATGTATTTTAATTTTGACCTCTTTGAATATTTCACATTTTTATTGTCATGGCAACTGGTGTTTTTCCTTTAGAAATATCAGCAATTCAAACCATAATTCCCTTTCTCTTTCTGGTTTCTCCATATCCCTGGATTATTTGTCCTAAAAGATCTCCAGTAAATTGTCTGTGCTCCAACTGTAACAATGAGCTGAGGCAGAGGGTGCATGGGTACAAATGCCTAACGGGGTACTAGAGTAACTCTCCAAGTCAGAGATGGATTTTGGCAGGACCCAACATTTCTCCAGGTGCAATCACAGCTGTTTGAGTTGGATTTTCTGTGTAAGCAACAACACAGCCCAATTCTTTGCTCTTAGTGTCAAGCCCAGTGCCAAGGTTGTGTGTATATATATATATATATATATATATATATATATATATATA
>VZRN01001468.1:597849-651086 GCA_013397935.1 Dasyornis broadbenti | reverse complement strand
TTTTTTTTTTTTTTTGTGGTGTGCAGCTTGGCTGGTGACTTGCACTGGTCTCACTTGAAGTCTCTACAATAATGGCCATGCAAAGGGAATGGCTCATTATTATTGAAATCTCAGGGACTGGGCAGGTCCTTCGAGTATAAATATGAGGACTGTGACTCCAGCAGCTTGGGGGAAGGGAAATTGTCCCAAAAGTCTTTCATGAGAAAGGACAATGTGTTTTCACTGCTGTATGTCTGAGAGGAAAGCTGAGTATTCTCAGCAGTTTTACTCTCTGGCCTGCTCCTGGTGGGTGGTAGGAATTTGGGCTGTGCTGACTTGGTCCAGCATCAGAAAATCCCAAAACCATACTATCTCCATGCTCTAGCCAGTCCATTGAATAATTAAAACATCAGCAGGTGCCTGTAAACAATTCCCCACAAATGTAGACTCTCTTGGTACTAACACAGATTTGAAATTTCCAGCAGAGATAATGATTCCTACAGTAAATTTAAATGAAACTTATAAATACATAACTGAAAATTGGACAATGACAGAGTTAAGATCGTTTCTTTAGGTGCATCACTGGTGCTGGTGCTTCATTTTCTAGAAAGCAGGACATGGTAAAGTGCAATGATATATCATTGTGAAACACTGTTTGGAAGCTCACTTGACCTTTCAATCTTGGTACTTTCCATATTAATCCCATGCTGCATAAATTATAAGAGGGAAGATAAATATTTAGTTTCTTACTGTTCTGAACAAAGTCCCACAATGTTTTCTTTGCTGGCTGGAGTAATTCAGAGCGACCAGGAAGGAGGCGGGCAGCCCGGTTGTCTTCCCAGGATACTGGTAACACAGACTGCACATCTAATTGCAAAAACAGAGAACAAGGAATGGAATTGCAGGCAGGGTTTTTTTCAGCTTTTCAGAGACATAAATACAGGAGACTGGAGGAAGAAAGGGAAGTAGAAGACTAGGGAAAACTACTTTATTCAATTCACTGACACTGCAGTACCTAAATTTGCTGTTGATTTATGGAAAGGCTTTCAAAGCCCCCTCCCTTAAATTAATATTCGGTACAAATTACTCTCAGAGGCTTTGAGCATTTCCCCACCAAGTACTTCAGAAAAGAAAAACCCAAAGATCCTTCCAAATCAAAACATACAGCTCAGAATCTGATTTTTATTTTTTTCTCTGATTTATCAGCCTAAATTAAGACTGTTTGGTATGAAAATTTTGCCCAGAGGACTTAGATATATGTAAGCAATTTTCCTCTTATTCCCACCACAGTGTTGGAATCAAAATCATTTCAAAAACTTGATAGAGTTACCCAGTAGGTCTAATGGTTAACTTGAATCGATTACCCTGAGTAACATCAGTGCTTTCTTTAACTAATTTATCCTTGGCTATCTTCAGTGAGCTAAATCTATGTCCTCAAGCCTCTCACAAGTTCCCATGAAGTTTAGCTCCAGTTTTTGGCTTCAGCAGAAGCAGAAATTTCACAGTGCAGGGACTGAGTTAAATCACTATTGCAGATGACAATAGATCTACAAGGGAAGAGGTCAAGGGTGGGTCTTTATATATATAATGTTGGTATCACTTGTGAAGCTGGAGGAACAAGTTAAAGCTGAGAAGTGAGGAAGCTGGGAGACAGCTGATCAAAAACTGATAGCTTGTATTTCTAGGAAGTTCGAAACTGTTTAATTGTCTCTGGGTTTTTTTGATCTTGCTGGCAACTTGAACAGCTGATGTCACAGACTTCCTAGTTTCCAGATTCTAACAGAATTGACACACATCAAATAAGCAATCAGTTTTTGTATGGAGCAGGCTTGGAATTTGTAAGGCGTGTTCAGCTGCTGAGTTTCCTGGCCCCTTACAACCTCTTCATTTCACTAAAACCACAACAGACTGATGGTCCTGAGGCATAAAGGACTCCCAGAGCCTTTAGAGGGAGTCCTATACAAAGAGTACGTGTAAAACTCTTGAAGTCTATCTTATCCCCTCATCGAGTGTTAATGGGATTTGTATTGATTCATTGATGGGAGATTACACTCCTTAGTGTCTTTGTCATTAATACTTATTGGTAAAATGTACAACATGTGGAAGGTCAATATCTCATCCATATCCTTTTTTTTTTTTTTTCCCAATTTGGTTTCTAGTAGTTGGAAAAGCATCTCTGAGATAACAGCCAAGTGCAACAGGGATTGCTAAAGAGGCCCCAGCTACCAGCAACCTAGAGGAAATCTTCAAACATTGATTTTCACAAACAGATTGACTTCACTTCTTCCTATACATACAGTACCAGAATGATTAAAAAAAAAAAACAACCAAAAAGACAAATATTTATACATATGGCTAATGAGAACACCTGGCATAGCAGGCAAACAAGCTAATGGGAAAGAGATGGAATGGATGTGGATCTCGTGGGGTGTGTTGCATCCCAAGCAGCTTGTTTCCTCTACTGATGTCTCCTTCAAAGGGCCTTTTGCTCCAGAGAATGAACGTGCTGGAGCTGCTGCCCTTGAAAGCAGCTGGGCTCCCACTCTACCTCAGGACAAAAAGGAAAAGCCACCCCTCTTTGGAGGAGAGCTCATTAAAACCTTCAGGTGCCAGTGCCTTTGCAGGGATGTTGAGCAGGCTGGTGATGGCATTTGGACAGAGACATTTGTCTCCTAGGACCTGGGCTGGCACCACCAATTTATCTCATGCTGACCACAAAGCAACCATCACCTGATAAAGACTTTTATTTATTGCCAGTGACTGGTGAACCTCTGGAGGTTTGCTTGGGACAAATACCAATTCAGCTGCCAAACCTTATCTGAACTATCTGAACCTCTCGTGTCTAAAAAAATTGGGCTGGAAATCTCATCAGATAAGGATTTACTCTGTGATTGACTCTAGTTATTGCTTCCAGATGGGTTAGTATTACTGAGATAACTGCCCCTTTTGCTTGGTATTTGGTGTATCCAATTCTGGCTCAGAACATGGGAGAAAAGTATAGGTGACCAAAAAATATACGTATATTTTATATTGTGTAAATTTTGATTGTTCTTAATTTTTTTTAGTTTTTATCCTCCAGTCTCCATTTCCTGATTGTTCCTGACTAGTGGAGAAATCGGTATTTTTTCAGCAGAGAGCCCTCTGATTTCAGTGAAATCTTTGAACATTGGCCTGCCTTGTTTTGTTAAGTCATAATAAAAGTAGATAATCAGGAAGGGTGGGAGATGATCCTACCACCTCATTTAGGACAGATGCTGAATGAAAAGCCAGTATGCATCCAGATAACTGAAGAGCCTCCCTGTTCTTTTATTCTTTTTTTTTTCTCCTTACATAAAGAAGCCAGATTAATAAAGTATTCTGTTTGAAAGATGCTCACAACAATTTCATTTCTAAATATTTCCTTTACTTATTTACATTTTTACAGTGTATTCACATGTGTAAGTGTAATGTTTCATTCAATCAACAGGTCTTTCTTTTTTTTTTTTTTTTCCTAATTTCTTGATTTTCTGACATTTTGAGAAATTGTTTATTGGTGTTGATTGACAACAGTGCCCACCTCCTTGGCCAGACTTTTTCTGAACAAAATAAAAACTGAAAATTCCTGCTACTGTAGCAGAAAAGAAGTAACCAGAAAGACAATATCATTGGGATGAGGAGCACTGACAGTGGGCCAGGACTGTGTGAGAATGAGAAAATTGAACTTTACATGAGAAGAGATCCAGACAGGAACTGAAGTTGTTCAGATGTTTAGGTTTTGTAGTGTCAAGCCATCACTTGTTAGGGGCTGGCAGATGCACCAGAGGAGTTGGGATAAAAAGGGAACAGAAGTAGGTAGGTTTGAAAAAGCAAAGTTTACCTTGCAAAAGAGGAGAAAAAATGTCCATTACTGTAAATTTGTGGTATGCCCACAAGCACCATGTGATTTTGATGGTGCAGCTTCTTCATGCAGGGTCATCCAGTGATTAGGAAGGGATGAATTCCCAGCTGACTATGGGTCAATGGTCCCTCCAGTTCTCTGGCCTGTCTCTGACAGTGCCAGTTTTGAAAGATGAGCTGTGGAGTCATTTCCCAAGGGAAACAGTGGAAGTCCCATGTCAGGGGACTTTTGCAACTAGACCAAACACTAGAAAATGTGCTGTAGCTGTAGCAAGCAATTCTGCATCAGCAGGGAGATGGGTTGAATGATCTAATATGGCTCTTCCATCTGCAATTCCTGTGAGTCTATGAATCACATTTCTCTGTGGCAATGCAGCCGAGTAAATACAGTGCAGAGCAGTAGCAGCAGCTATCTTGGTATCTCTGTAACAGTAACATGAGTAAATTAGGCAGACAAATTCCAAAAAGGGATATATTTGAGTCTCCAGTTCTAAATCCATCTGTTCAAACTGGCTATAGCACAGTATGCAACTGCTAATTCCTAAGTGGTTCAGGCTGGATAACAAGATATTTTGTGTCAGGTATGCTATTAGCAAAGAACTAACCATTATTCGTTCCTGTTTTGTTGTACAGAGGTAGTGTTCCCTATCCGGGCACATTTTGGATTAATACAAAGCTATCTATAGCCTCCATGAATTTTAACTTTAACCATATGGAAGGATCTTACAAAAGTAGACTACAAAAATTGAAAATATGTCAGTTTAAGATGCAAAGTGTCTTCTGACTGGAAAAGCAAGGGTGGAAGGATTGAAACATCTTATTACCAGACAAATGTGCTCAAGCTTTATCCTGGTCCTGTGCCTAGATGATCCAGACATAAACGAATTCATGGACAGTTGGGTGGGTGTCAAAGCTGACCATATGTCAGACTAACCAAACATTTCTTTTGTGCATCCAGCCAAGTCCAGTCGGTCAACTAAGCCTAGAAAAAACCTCTAACTTTATTGATTGATTTGGGAAAGGGAAGTATCAAACATATCAAACTCCACTGTCAACAATAATCACCACTGAACAGGATTACGTGGAACAAATTTTCATGATAGTTCTGTGGAAATAAGGGCCGTATACAGAGATGTTACACAGATGTTACACAGTTGACAAAAAGTCCAGTGTTTCACTGATTACTTCACAGAAGAAATTTCTCTAGCAGCCAGGAAGATACTTTTTCATAAATCAACAGGAAAGGAAGAGTTTATGACTTTTCTTGTTCTTTTTATTCTGGTTGCAAACTCCTACAGTCCCAGCCACCAAAGGCTTCTGTTTTCCATCTCTGCTCAATCCATCCCCTCAAGGCCATGATCTTTCCATAGCCCTTCTTAACAATTTTCATAAAGTGTTACTCCATTTCCTGGGATTGTAGCACGATGTTTCTGCCACGGCTGTGGGATCATACTTGATGCCTGTGATCCCAAAAAGTCTTTTCGCCTTAACTGACTACTGAGAGTGCAAGAAGGTCACCACCTCCTGAGCATCGCTTCTAATGGGGACATTTATATGGGACATCATTCCAGACTGTATACATACATTTATTTGTGTGTGTGACTATCTCAACCGCCACATGGAATATCCAGATTTTTAGCTGCCAACAGGCCTCCACAACAGGCCTAATGTGCTGAAGAATTCAGTTTGGTGACATCTAGACCTGGTGATACATTCATTCTGAACTGCAACATCATTTCTTCACTATTCTTCATTCATTTTCCCCTCCTTCAAAAAGTTTCATTCACCCAGTCATAAATAAGTAAGTAAATAAATAAGTAACCAATTCCGCACCTTTGTGGAGAATGAAATTGAACTGTTTATAAATAAACCATAAGCTGAAATATGTTTGCATAAACTGTTTGATAAACACTTAGGAAAAGAGCTGTTGGGAAAAGAAATCCATCTTTGTATTTTTCACTGGGAAAATGAAAACCATTTTCAGGTAAGGGAAATATTTGCACCTTTTCCTCTGTTTTTGAACTTACTTGGCATAAAATCCGTTACCAGAAAATGTTGAAATTGGTAACAGATTACTGTTTGAATGTAATAGTTAAAAAGTTTTTCCACTAATATTTAAAAAAGACTTGCGTTTGTTTATTACTGTTCAGGGAGAATGTCTTGTCTGTAGCTGTCTTAAGGTTTGGCACCTGATCTGGACAAATCAGCCAAATCCCCTTGACAGTCAGAGGAAAGAAACAGGCTCCTTTCCAGCCCAGCCCAAGAAAGACATCTGCAGTAGGTGCTACGAAGAGACAACCTGGACAAGAAGCTTTGACATCTAAATTTTGGCTGTTTAGCTGGATTAGATGAGTTCCCCCATAAGGTCCTCTCAAACTAAGAGAACATTTGTTTCCGATGCAATTTACAATTGTTATTCAATGGCCAGAGGACTTACAGGCATCAGATGAACTATATCTGTATAAACCCAGTAATAACAAAGTGCAGAATGCTTGCCATAGCTGTAGAATGAATGTCAGCATTTAATAATTAGGTGTGTATATTTACATTATATCTGTTTTGTATCTGGATTTACTAGAAAGGAACCTACAATTACAACAAACAAACTACTTAAATGACTTCAGAGCAAAATAAACTGCAACTAAATTCAGGAAGGATTATTATTACCTGTAGGTTTCTGGATGAAGCAAGACATTCACCGAGAGGTTTGTATAACAATATAGCCCCCAAACTTAAATGTTGTGACATTAGCAAGTAGCTTATAATTAAAGTATGTTGCCATTTCACCAGGCTTTCATTTATAGGATAAAGTGCACATTCTATTCTCTGTGAACTTTAGATACATCCAACTTTTTTCTTTGTTCTTTTCTTTAAAGCTTTGCAACAAATGCATCTCCATATGCTTATATTAGTTAATCTAGTATTAAACATATTGGCTGCGCAAAATGTTGGCATGCATTAATAAATGTTTCCATTTTTTTATTCTTTTTTTTTTCCCCCTTACTTTAAATTCTTCCTTTGACTACACAAGCAACAGCTGTCTAGCTTCCTGTTCAGTACTGGATCTAATGCCTCTACAGAAATCTAGGTCAAAACACTTGGAATGCATGAATATCAAACAGAGTTTTCAAAACAGCAAATGAATACATCTTTAACTGGTGACATTTTCCTGTAGCATATGGCTGCAAGCTCAGGGGACTGCATGCTTTTTTGATGAATATGTTCCGTCAAAAACTAAGGAATGGCAGTGGGCTTATATCACCTTCTGTTTTGCCTTATGAAATGATAATACAAACTCATAAATGGATACTACTATCACAAGACTCCTGCCTTTTGTCCAATCCCAAAGTAGTACAAGGCCTACTGGTTAGGAGCCTCACTCTTTGGTCGTGTTAAAGTATGAAAGATAACTGTCAAAGATGTATTTTTGTAAAGCACTTGCCCATGTCATGGAGGCCGTAAGATTACCTGCATTTCCATATGAGTGGAAAACAGCAGCATACGGTACCAGGAAAGAGGCACACATTAATTCTAGAATTCCACGAAGACATTAAACCCTGCATATAATTTCTGCAAAAGAATGGCTCAGTGTAACAAAGGTAATATTAATATAGTTTAGCTTGACAATGCAAATATGAAGGGAAAGTTGTAAATTTTTAATGACAGAAATAAAAGAATAAGAGAATAAAGAAATAAACTAAGATTAGTGCTGGCATCTCAATAAACCCCATATCAACATAAAAGCACCAGTCCAAAGAAAGCTGCTCTAACAAGCTTGTCTGCTCCTCTCTGAGAAGAAAGCACGGGTTTGGCAGCAACACCAGAGCGTGTTGAATAATTAATTAACCAACTACCAATTCTGACCAGTAGGAATTGATGGAGCAATTATTTCTGGTTATGTATTCATCTTCTCAAACAACAGGAAAATATTCCTGTCTAATACCTCCTCAGGTTGATGAAATAGGTAGAAAATCACCTAAATACTCTTGAATATTCCATAAGATCTAGGGTTGGAAATGCATGTCACCTGGAAGCACACTGGCCCACTTGCGGGATTTGCAGGGGATTGTGCAGGGGTTTAAAACAGGAGTGTGGCCAAGGTCTCTGCAGGTTCTGACCTCCAGTACCCTGTGAGATGTAGTGGGGCAAACAAATACTGAATTCAGGTTCTGTTTAAAGCAGCCAGCAGGTTTTTTCTGTGTTGACACTCATGGAGCAAATGTGAGAATTGAACCCTTCTAGATAAACTCTGATCATACAAAACTGTTTTCATATGGAAGTCTGATTTTAAACAACTATCGAGTGACATAAAGGCTGTGTGCTGCTGATTATGCATCAGGACTTTTCCTGTATTGCGGTTTCTTTTCAGTTATGTAAACTCCCCCCACTTTCTGCCCTTCTTCATCTCCCAAGTGCCATATTAAAACAATCCAGAATCTAAATTTCACTGTTCCTCTCAGATACTTCACTAGTTTCACACCACCTTGCTGGCTCAGCTTGTAGCTTCAGGCAGCGACTGAGGGAATAGACTCTGAGAGGGGGAAAAAAAAAGAAATCAGAATTCAGTGGATTTTGAGTAGTTCTTTTAACAGTTCTTGTAAACAAAGCCAGTTCACTAAAAGATGGATTCATGAACAAAGGAAGTGATCAAATAAAGAATGGTTATCATTAGCCTCCTATGCACTCCTCACAGCTTGTAGGAAACATATCTGTTTTCAAAGCTATTTAAGATAGATGCTTCATATATATATATATATATATATAAATTTGTTAAATAAAAAAGAAAAATATCAATCCTTTTGAAACAGATAGTTTTATTTCCCTGCATTTTTCTATTTCTAAGTGCAGCTTTGGAAACATACAGTCTCTTTTTAGCTCCCCTCTTTGTCTCCCTTGCAGTCTTTTATATATCTTGTTGTCACTTGGGTGAAACTTCACTACGTTTAACCCTACAAAGGGAACGGCACACATTTAACCTTCACACTTTGAGCAAGTGTCTTGCTTATAAACATCCCTATCAGCATAATATTTATAGTAGGGGTAAACTGATTAAATTATGGATGTATTTAGTCACTGGTGACCCCTTCTTTATGTCACCCAGTGGTCCACTTAATATCTTCTCCCTGGCTGAGAAATATTCAATTCATCCCATGTTATCCACTTGAAAGACCCTTCTTGAGTTCAGGAAAATAAAAAATAAGGCCATTTTCACAAAGCCTTTCTGAGAAGCTGGTTGACATATTTTTAAAATATTCTTTCAATTTATGACACTTTAAAATTTTATTGTTCAACTTAGGTACATTTTTTCTACTAGGAAAGGAGTCAAATTTACATTCACTCGATGTTGCGTAAATGAACCAAAATGTCTGGTTGGTACAGGATGTCAGATAACAAATTAAATTGTTTCATTTTGAAGATGAAGACATATTTTCTCTGAAATCAACAGAAAAAAAAAATAGTACAACTTAGTTGTACTTTCTTTAGTTCTAAAATTCCTCTATTTACATTAAACAGAAGGACCTGCATCAGTCCAGCTATGGGGAAGAGAAAGCCAGCAGAGCTACACAGCCAACTGAGCAGGGACAGTAATGTTTGAGCTGTGAAAGCAAAGCTCATTTATGTTCTAAGCTTATTTTATTTTTCTTAAATCAACATTAAGAAGGAAAAGTTGAGATATTAATTACCCGTTTACTGCCAATGTAGCGGAAAATGTAATTTATAGACCACTTGCAAAAAAAGAGCTTGCTTAATTTAAGAACTCAAATTATTCAAATAACATTTTGAATTTGATTATTCGTATAATTGAAATGTTGCTCTCGCAGCCTGAATTGCTTCTCTGAGTTACAACCTGAGCAACAGTTAACTAAGATCAGACTCACTGTGGAGATTGTCATAAATGTGAGCAGGAAAAAGAGGGAGATTAAGCCCATGTACAGCACTTACCTGGAGAAATTTATGGGCCAAGCATCAAGGTTTAATTGGAATTTGGTGTTTTCACAGGCTCTCTCCACACAAAGTCATTGCCACGCCCTTAATTTTCCCATATGGGCTGTATCAAATTAATCTGGTCCTGCAAATCTGCATTCCTGAAATGAGTGAAGTGCAGAAGCCAAATTTTCTACGTCTGAACTGCCTGTGCCTTCGATCAGGCATTGTCCACTGTGTTGTGACCAAGGCACAATCAAATTTATATTCTGGTTCATCAAGTTAGAAATTTTGGTACTGCAGCTGTGCAGATGTTGAAACTGAAGTTTGTCCAGTCCTCCTCTAAGCGCCTCATGAAACCTCTACAGTATGCTGACACTGAATACAGTCTGTGGAACATTCACAGTGTAAGAGGGGTCCCACTGCTGAAATTCCGACATGGATAATATGAAATGTATTTCCCTTTTCTGCAATGCCACGAAAAACAGGGCAGAATCAATAGATCCTGATACAGGCTATCAACTGACTACAATCTTCATTTTGCTTAGGAAAGATACCTTTGAACTCAAAGATATCTGCGTGTATCTTTGCAATTTCCAAAATAAGTGTTTCCTATGCATATAAGAGGGTGAAAGAGATTAAATGGGATGAAAGACAAATGCAACATTTCATCCTTGGTCCCTAAACCACTCATGGAACTAAACCTTTGAAGCACAGAGCACATGAAGCTTTAGTTAAACTGGAGAAGACCTACGTTATATTTCAAAAATGGATTAGGATATTTAAACAAATCTTTCATCCATACAGAAAGGGTCTCAACTGGCCTAGTGCAGGTTTGATTTCAAGGCACCTGGACTTTCTTAGTAATAGTATCTCAGCTCTTCCAGGATTTAGAAAAGAGATTCAGAGAGATGTAACACTAATTTTGAAATTCTCTACAGCAGATGCATTTCAATTACTTTTTACGTAATATGTAAAGGATATTATAGTTATTAGCTATAGATTAGATATAATCATTAACAGTAATTTATTATTCTTGGCACAATATCCATGATATTATCCTCCTCTGTCTACCTGGCTGTCAGTGAAGCCAAGGGGCTTCACTGCTTCAGGAGAAGCAGAAGCTCATGTTATAGACTACAGGAGAAAAACATTTTCTTCCCAACAAAGAAATAAGATGAGAACATGACAAAAATTCATAATGGAAGATATATCCAAAGAAGTTTCTCAATTCCCAATGTGTCTAGGTGGAGATGAAGGTGCATATTCTTTAACTTGGACAAGCAACATAAACTCTTTCAGTCTCTCAAAATGACTGAAAACTTTTTTCCTGAAAAATATAAACAATAAAAATTAATATTAAAACCTGAAGTTTACTCAGAAACACTTAGGAAGTGTTTATAAGCAAGCAAAAATAAAGTATTGTAATAAAAAGGGGCCCCATATCTTTTAGGTATAGGTATTTTTGCTTCTGTTACATATGACTTGAAGTTCTCAGGAAAACATATTAGTCTATTGTGAAAACTTTTTTGGCCCCTGATGTTATTATTTCAAATCTAATGACATCCTGCTAAATCCAACAAATCAAAACAGACCCCAGACTGTGGGATTTTCAAAGGAAATGTGATGATTCATGTCTCATTGAGTTTAAATATCTAACTTCATCAGGATCTAAAAATCCTATCCATAGTCAAAGACTTGGTGTATAACAAGTTGGAAGGATTTTAAATGACAGATGAGCTTTGAGAATTATGGATGAAATTAAGTAGAGGCTTTTTTTTTTTCCCAAATTCTCAATGTCTCCAACAACTATGCTTCATACTTTGCTGCCGAGAATATGAAACACTTGGACAGCCAATGGCGCGATGTTTTCTGGGTTTTTTTTTTCACACCCTTCTTTCCCAGCTTGTCTTTTCTTGTCTAGTCTTTTCTTTTCTAAACAAGTCTAATTCACTCTTCACATTTCAGCTTCCCCATCCTCCAGTCTTTATTATTCTTTCCTTCTAGTCAGCCTGCCTTTCAGCTAGGAAAAAGAGGGGTTAATCAAGCCATGATTAAGCTGTAAAAGGCTGACATTTAAATATCAACCATGAATCAACAGCTGAAGTATTAGTGAAATGATTTTGTAATTTTTTTTTTTCTATAACACGGGCACCCTGTGCTGCAGCTCTCTTATGTTCCACTCTAAGGTGCAAAGGGACAAATCACAAGTTGTGTCACTCCATCCATGGCCTTGCCCCGCTGTACGCTCGCCTGCCAAGTCTCGATGAAACAAAAATCAGAGTCTTCTTGCCCTGAAAAACTAAAGGTGGAGTTATTAAGCCCATTGGAGCATCTTATCTCAGGAACATTTTTGCCTGGCTCACGGGCAGCCAACTGAGGCGCGAGCCAAACTAGACAGAGGGAGATGGAGGAGAGGAGAGAGGCAGCTTAGAGACCCCATTAGCGATTCCTCCACCGCATTCTGAGTGGCAGCTGGGAACAAGGCACTAACTGTTTGCCCGTTGCCCATTCTTGTGTTATTGGGTAAAATAAAAGTTCTTTTCTCTGAGAATCTTTGTACAATAAAACAACTCTCAGTCATTCGCGAGTCAGGGGAGAGGAGAAAAGGGCCTCAGTGTAAAGTGCTGCAAACTGGCACATTGTTTCCAGTCATTTTCTCACTATTCACATATAAGGGGAAAGAAGAGGGGGGAAAAAAAGGGGCAGAGGGATGAGAAAGGAGGGGGAGGGAGGAGGGGCGGCTCAGGGTATCTTTTGACAGAAATGTCAGATGTGCTGGGCTGCCGGGGGAGGAGGGGGTGAAGTGTGTATCTAAGGAGGGCCAAGTTTTGCCTGAAAGTCTCCAGTTGAACTCATGGCCACACACTTCCCCCAGCCCTGACTCTTTGCCCGTCACCTTTTTCTCTCCTTGGCTAAGATGGGATAGCAACCAGCTTCTCTGAGACCTGGAGGTCGGAGTGATCCAAATGCTGCTGTGCAGAGAAAGGACAAGATGGGCACTTCTCTCCCTCCCCTTGCTGCATTTCTCATGGTTTTCCTAATAACAGACACACTTAGCAATTTAATTAGCAGCAACTCTACAGAGCTGAAGGTCTGACTCCTGCACATGACATCTTCTGTTTCCAGGGATCAACAGCATAATAAATAGCCACACAAAGGTTTTTAATGAAATCTTTTATTCAAGAGTCTTGCATGAACTTGGCTCATATTAGGTGTTTCCACAATAATAATAATAATTAAAAAACCAAAGAGCCACATGACACTTGTCAAATGCACAAAGTTGGGCACAAAAACTCCCTAAACCACAATAGCAAAACTCCTCTACTACTTGGATGAACCAGCACTTGGAAGCCCTGACTGCAGGTTCTCTACTCAGAAGTGACATAATAAGGTCTGAAATTTGGAGAAAAGCATTTTCCCAGCCAAAATTCAAGACCCTTCAAATAATTGTGAAGTAACAACACAAGCAAAGACAGGATTAGGGGCACTAAAACAGTTTCTGGTATTTCCTTCATGGTTCTTCTAAAGTAGTAAAGAAAAGCATCCTGAAAAAGGCAATTTAAATGTGAATCTGAAAGTGAGGAGAATTTAAAGGACTGATAAAGAAGTGATAGGTAAGAGTAAGGAATGTCAGCAGGAGACAGGAAAAATCATGGCACAGTATTAGTTTGATGACTAATTTATTCTCATGCCGAGACCTGGATGTAGATCCAGTCTGAACAGGGAAGCTGCTGGATTTCTTGAACATGTCCACATCCACATGGTCTGTGGGGTTTGTACCAGTGGGAGGCTGCAGGTCCCCAAAACCTTCCACTCAGAAATCCCATCGATCATTACACAAATCACGGAGTCCTCAGCAAATGTCCCGTGCCAGAGTTTCACCATGTAACTAAAGTTACCATGGGATTTTAATTCAGTAGAGGGAGCTGTGGGTGAGAGTGATGCAGCTCCAACCCAGGGAAGATTGATCGTGTTCATTCAGCCCCCACAGCCTGAAAATACTCCCTATTTATTTTATTCAAGTTCTTGTTACAACACATCCCTGAGTTGCCAAGTCATTTTTTTCCCACTAGCAAAAGTCCTTTCCTTTTTTTCCTGTTCACTTCTGTGATACAATCAATCCCAAGAGCACTCTGGTATTTCACTCTGGTTTTGCCCCCCTCGTGCCAAATCTGTTTTGTGATGGCTACATGTATTACACCAGAGAGAGCTTAATACTTTAGAGAGCACAGAGACTTGGCTGCCACTTGTTTTGTATTTAAACAGGGTACTGACCTGGATCAGATACATCCCAACGTTTGGGATAACCAGGACTTATCATCTGAGCAATTCAATCTTGGTTATGTCCAATACCTTTGGCAAGCTTTTTTAAAAGTAGACTAAAAACATGTTAAAAACAACATTTACAGTGATTTTGCATCATGATTACAACGATTTCATAGCTTTGTGGCTGCCAGTGAAGGCCTACATAATGCTAGAGAAATAGTTTTATCACTTGAACTGTCATCCAGTGAAAATAAAAAATTATTGGCCAGAGACTAAGTTCAAGTACTGGAGCAGAAGTTTGCGAGCCAGAACTGATCCAGCAGAAGCTAGAAGTAAATTTGCACATAAGCTAGTAAATTTTGTATTTGTCCCCTTAGTAAGTGTAAAATTGCCAGTCCAGTCAGCAAGCGGAGAGTGTGTTACAAGAAGTCAGGTGCTGATCCCTTCAAAGCACCCGAGGAGCTCCTGTCTTTCCTACCTGTCCATGGAATTGGAAAGGTTTATTTGAACACAAGCTGCACACTGTATTAGGCCAGGGCTTTTACAGTTCACCTCTCAAGTCTCTGCTCAGCAGAATTGAAGTCTGTTTCGATTCATGGGCTCTCATCTTCTGAAAGAAGCTAGTTTTCTGATTTCAAAACTGGGCTGAATCAATAACATTGTCATTAACGAGCTTCATAAACCTTTTGTACAAACTGAACTAAACCAGAAAACAAAAAATGGCATGGGTCCAACAGTTTATCTGCACTACTTTTCCACTAGTTTCCATTTTTCCTTTCCCCTTACTTCACATCTATCAAGACTGATAGACAACGCAAACACACTAACTTGCTCTGTGGGTTCAAGGCAGTGATAACAGTTGTCAACAAAAAATTGCAGAGTAATGGTACATGTAAGGACACCCTGTCAACTGATACTACTTTTTGTCATGTTCAAATTTGGAAAAAATGCTTTGACACTGAGTTTCCTTGGTAATGTTCCTGTGCTGCTCCTAACCTCTACTTGAGCTAGAAATGAGTTTTGGAGCAGTGGAAATAGTGGTGGAGAGAGCATCATGCTCCAGCTCTGCAGCTGGAGAGGGTTCTACTTCTCTGTAGATAAGTAGAACAGATCAAACACAGGTTTAGAAAGTTTCATAAAGTTGTCTGTGGAGCAGAAATACTCATTGAAGATTTATCCTTGTTTAGTGCTGGATGAAAAAGATCCTTTTTGTGATAGTTTACAATGTATTTGAAACTGCTTTGTCCCATCAGCCCAGTCAACAACCACTTGCTTATGTGAGTTAGAAGAAACCTTTACGTTCATAAGCAGTGGATTCAAATACACAAACATGGGGATGTTCCTTCAGTCTCATTTGGGGCCACTAAAATTATCACTTCTGTCATTACTGTTTATTATTATTATTATTAGTAGTAGTAGTAGTATTGTTCCATCACGTTGTCAAAAGGCTTTATAGTGTGATAAACAGGAAATTTACAAACCACTTTGAAATCAGTATGGAGCTCTTAGAAAAGTCTGTAAAACCTTATGGTCCTGTTAGTGCAGTGTTTTGTGGAAAATTTCTTAGAACCGTTTTTCTTGCAAGATTATCATGATAAGCACACAAGAGGTTCAAAATCATGAAAGTATAGAGGATGATGAAAAATAATATTTGGCCACTGGGCTGAGAGAGTCAAAGACTTTCCAGTGTTAAATTTTTACCTGGCTCATACATATATTCAGCTGTGTATCAGCATGGCCTTCAGATATTCACTTCTAATTATTACTTAAGCATTTGCTTTGTTATTTAAACCTGTGAAAAAAATCTCCTTTTCCTGGGTATTTGGGGTGTAAAGAGAGTGAAATCCACTGGAGGTGTCGAGTCTGTGACTAGAAACCCCTGACTGCTGATCCTGCCCCTGTGGCTGATTGGAAACCACTGTTTGATCTTCCTTAGGAATAATCACCCTCATCCAGCAAAAGTAGTGGCTGTGTCCCTATTACTCCCATTACTTCATGCAGCAAATGCATTGCATGAAGGTACAGATGACGTACAATTTGTTGTGTTTGTCTTTGCTGTCCCATCTTCCAACTAGTTAAAATTCAAAGGCCACAGATAAAATATGATGGAAATACCAAATTCATCTTTTCAGTGTGAATTGCAGCAGGCAGAGTTTTCCAAAGGCCTTTGGATTCCAGCACAACTTCATGATTTCAGAGGCTTATAAATGACAGTAGCATTTTAACCTTAAAATGTGTCACGAAAATGAAACTGCAGAGTTTTCTCTGCAATTCTGACTTCAGAACATATGCTACATGGAATAACCTTCCAGCTCAAACTTCTTTGCTTTTAACAGCCACAGTCAGAGCCGTGACTGAGGGAAGAAAATGTGTCAGTGCACCTCTGAGCAGAAAGCTGAGGAGCTTCGTTGGGGTTCCCAATGAAAATATATGTCTAAAAACAAATAAAATAATTTTTTGCCACGTGTAAATTATTTTTTATTAATCTGATATTCACATAAAAAGGATATTTATATTGTGATCATCAAATTGTCAAAGTGGTTCAACCTTGTCTCCTTGTAGGTCTCCAGTCAGGTTTTCAAATGAGTTCCACGTCATCTGAATGATTCTTTAAACGCCAACTTTCGAGTGACTTTCATTAATATCACTACAAATGTAAAAATGCTGATGTTCTCTTGTGTAAACCCGACATCTGGACCCAAAAGGAGTCATTTAACTGAATGAAATGAAAATCACGTAGCTGAAAAGCGGCTTTTGAAGGCTCATCCTTTACCACCACTCATCTTTCAAGAAAAAGAAGTGTACACAAACACACATCCATGCAGCTCCCCAAATCTCTGAATAAGCTCCTAACTCTCTGTGTACAGTGTTACTTGACAGAGCTATAGGGCTGCATAATTACCCCAGCTCCCGCATCAGGCAGGGAAAGTTGGTGACATGTTGAGTGAAATGCTACACTGTGTTAATAACGGTTTTGAAAGAAATCAGAAAAGTTAATCATGTGTGGACACAGGGTTAAGAAGCAATGTAACAGACTATTAAGTTTAATATAGATATGTGATATAAGCATATGCAGACAGCCATTAGCATAAATTCATGTTACAGAAGAGCAGTGCAGCATCGTGCGCGATGGATTTATTGCACGCGGTGTGCGGGGCGGGCACCAGAACGAGGGAGAAATGGGTCAACAAATTCATAGGCAGGTCTTGAGTCAGATTGGCAGAGCCAGGACAAAAGCAACCAGGCTGCTTTTCAGTGGTGATGTTGTCTCAGAGTGACTATCTATCACACAACAGTCAAATCGCTTGGCTGCTGTTTTCTAGGGGTTTGAGCATGAAGACGTCAAAGTCTGGAGTGCACATGAGGTCCTTTGCTTTGCATTCTTACTGTGTGATGAGGACAGCTCTCACCGATCAATTTCTGCTCCCTGGTTCTGTAATGGATATGCTGACAAATTCTGCAAAAACAAAAAGTCTGATGCTGCTCACCAAGAGTAAGCATTTCAGAAGCCTCCTTATATTTGTCCCACTTACCTGATTTCAGGGACCCTCATTCATACTGTATTGATTTTGCCCAGTTACCAACAGAGATGAGTGAAGAATCTGTAACAAGTTCTGAGAACTTGCCTCCTTTTTTCTCTTTGCGGAATGTCAAAATTATTCATTACACAAATCCACTGAAGAATTCCCCCAGTTTGCTAACTGCCTGTGCTGCTATTTGGCATTATCTAAATATATGTGATTAAAACTGGCTCCTGCTAACTATTCTTTCTTGAAAAAATTGATTCAGACACATTTCTTGAAGCTGACTGAAAAAAAAAGTTCAAAATAATTTACAGCTAAATTGGCCACAATGAATTGTGTCATATCCCAAGAGACTGCAAGATGGAATAACAGGAACTCCTAAAGTTTGTTTATAACAACCAGCATTTTCCCTCCTCCTCTCTGGTTAGTGCAATACAGAGTAATTGGGAAGAGGCTGCGACTGGACTTTTGACAACATTTATAGCGAGTATAAATTGCACTGAACCACTTGTCCTTCATAATCCCAGAAAGAGCTTTTACACTCAAGATGCTTCCTGCATTCTGTGTTCCTCCTAGCAATAAAAGCCCCCAACAAAACAGTGGTAGGGCCTGATTCAATTTAATAGTGGTGTCTTCTCAATACCTACAACTGTTTAATGTTATGAATCCTTAGAGTTATGCTACTCTTTCATCAAAAAAAGGAAGGGTTACAACCTTCCCCATGTACAATGTTTTTATTGTATTTTGCCTTTGGGAATTGCCAGCCCAGTCTAATCTCTATCTAATGGTGTGTGAGGGAGAAAGTCTCCCATCAGCTCAAACAGTCATTGATATTCAGGTGAGATCCAAGCTGTTTTCCAAAGTTTGATCATTCCTTCATCTTCAAGGGCTGTTTGGCATTTTATCATTCACATGTGAAATCAGGTTCAACGGTGATTGTCCTTTGTGAACTTCAGTTAGGTCTGAATTTTGCTCAGCATATTTGCAAAATTCTCCAGATTTCAGATTTTTAGCTGTCCTCAACATGGAGGAATTTGCAGATTGTTTCAACAAATTACTCAGTTAAGACAGTTTCCGTTCCTCCTGCAACCCTGGTGCCAAAGACTGAACACCTCAAAATTGTCAGTAGTGCCTCTTATTAGGACTTCCCCAAGAGGCAAATTTAAAACGAGGACAGGAGCCAATTTAGTGCTGAAATGTGAGCTTCCACTCTGGAACACAAGTCTTTGGCTGGAAGAAAGTGGTTTTTATGGATGCAAAGTTGTCTGTAACAATTTTGTGATATTTGGCCTTTCGTGCATAAAAAGTTATTCTGCATCCTAATGAACTCTTGGGCTCTTTATCTGATTTGCTGTCTGAATGCTGCTTCTACCACTTGAATTGAAAGAAAGAAGATGGAGAAGAGCTTGCTGATTAAAGGACACTAATTACTGGACTAACCAAGAAAGTTTGTGCCGATTGTACGAGGGTGCCAAAGGGCAGTTTGAAGCCAGTCTTCTTCAGGGATGGAAATGCGGGAATGACTTTTGGAACTACTGCTGAGCTGCTGATTATAGGTCACCCACTAAAGATGGTAACAGCAAAACACTGGGGTACTGAAATCATGGTGATCTCATGGACGAGGTTAGCATACAGCAGACAAAGGCTTCCCATATTTGAGGAGAAGGAGAGGAGACAGAATGGAAAGATATACATTCTCAGGCATTTGTTCTAGATATCTTGAAAAATAAGGAGAAAAGGGGAACAGCTGAGAGAAAATTCAACCTCTACACTGGAACCAAATGCAATTTATGGTACTGATTGATTTGTATAGCGCAGATACTTTATAGAAAATCTTAACGCTGAATTCTAGCTATGATATTTAGAATATAACATTTTCTTGCCTTCTGTGCCATGCTGGACATCTCCAGTTCCCTCTACCATGCCAATCAATATTTCAATAAGGAAGGAAGGTAGATGACAAAACAAAGATTTCCAGTGGAGTTCAAATGTAGGGTTCATAGGAAGAAAGCCTGAGCATTGTACTTGCCTTTGAGTGGCTGAAGAACTGAGCTAACTGCTCTGTATTCCCAGCCTGGCTCCTTCCTCCCCACCTTAAATAAAGAGCCCTCCCATCATGCTTATTAACATTCCAATTCATCAAAGCAATTGTTGAAAAAAAAAAAAAAAAAAAGGAAAAGAAAAAAGTTATTTCAGCACTGATGGAAATTATCCTAACATTACATTTCAATAAAATACCCCCTCCCCTGGTCCCTCTGTGTATAAGCAATCAATGGGTTAAGTTTAGATCACTAACGTATGTTCCATGACCCCAGAATGCTTCATCAAATGTACTCATTACCAACTGAGCAAGTGAATGAGTAGTTGTGAGCCGCAGTTTAAGCGCTGATGGGATTGTGTGTGAGCCCCAACGTGGCCGAGGTATTTAAATTTTGATTTTTGTAATGGGCTTTGACATGTTTCATTTCCTCCGAGGGAGCACTCAAGACCTCTGAAAGTAAATGTTGCTAAAAAGTCATCAAGGCAGAATATTAAAATGCCATCAAATGAAAATTTCACTAATGCAATCCGGCTAGGCCTTCAGGTACCCGAGCGAAAAGGGGAGTGTCAAAGGTCCCGCTTCTTTTAGTGAAACATTATTTGTTCCTCTTCACTGACTGTTTCTCCAAAATAAATTATTTAAAGTCTTATTTCTTTTTTCTCCTGGGCCTTTTAAAGTTCAACTACGCTGAGAGGAAATGTGGGGAGGGTTGCCGGGGGAAGGAGGTGTCATATGTGGAAATTTAACAAATTGCTGTGCATACATCACGCTCTGGGAAGATTGGTTTACACTCGCTGGATGTCTGGAGCCTTGATACGGGCAGGGGACGGGCACCGACACACTCTGCTACAGGACTTCAAACAAGCACAAGGGCAGAGACCCACACGTGTCACCACAGGATCACAGCTCAAGGACGGGGTTCAGCCTGGAAGATATTAAGCACATTCCCTAGGAAATGGCAGGGATCGGAGGGCTGGCGAGCTCACTCAGCACCTTCCAGGGTTCCTCTCCTCCCCTGGAGACAAGAGGGCTGTTGTAAATTTTTCGGACCCGCTCCCCATTGAGATGGTAAAGCATGAAGCATTCAGAGAAGAGTAATGAGGTGGTAGGAAAGCAATGTGGTGGTGGGTGTAGGGATCTTTCCTTTCAGTGGAAGACAGAGCAAAGGCAAAAGGGCTTTGTGCTCGGGATAAAAGAACTGGAGACTCTGGTTTCACTTCCACTTGTTTTATGCCTGTGTAAATCTGTGATTCTCTGGCTGTTCCTCCCGACTTACAACACTGGGCAAGACTTAAGCCCCTTGTTTCCAGTAATCTGGAGGCAAATCAGAAAAAAAATAACAGACACTTTATTTAAAGAAGCGTCATTCCACTGAGCTTCATTCAGACTTTACGAGAAGGATGAAACAGAGGCACCCTGACCTCGTGCAGAATCCCTTCCCAGCTGACTCCACCAAGGATTTTGGAACAATGAACTCAACCAGTGGAACAGTGAAGAGGAGAACTGCGCCATCAGGCCAAACACTGATTGACCGAGCACAGGCAGGAGGCTTGCTACGGTCAAACTTCATAAAGCCGATTAACACATCTCTGCCTGATACAGACACCACCAGGAAGAGGGCAGGCAGCAACTGTCAGGGGGACAAGCAACTATTAAAAGATGGCTGAAAAACAAAGAGTTTCCAAATGATTTGTAACTACCCTTTGTAACCTTCTTACTGATGTTTGTTTCGAGTGAAGGGAGCGACTGGCGTTGTTTTTCCCTTCTCTCAGCCATTTGTGTATTGCTTTTGACTTGATGTAAATTCTGTACAATGTAGTTAATAAAAGCAAGTGAAAAGATATCTGAAGAAATCTCCCCAGCGGCTCCCCAAGTTCAGGGGAAAAAAAAAATCTCCTCTGCACACCCACAAAGTAAGCAATCTCATTTCAAAACCCATTCTACCAGTTCCTGACATTGTCTGATTTCACATTAGCACAACGGATGGAAATGGCATTCAAGCTAATTATCTACAGGAGACTGAGCAAGAGGTTGAGGTGAGCTCCAAAAATTAAATAGGAAAAAGAAAAGAAACTAGAAAAACACAAGCAACACTCCCCCAAAAGGCCTTGTAAAATCCTTTCCAAAAAAATTCAAGGCAGAAGACAGAAAGCACTTGTTTTGGAAAATCCCCTGAAAACTAAGCCCAGCCTGGATGCCTGAGGAGAGAACCAGGGGAGTGTTGGAGTTTACAAAGCATACACAAATACTTCCCACTTTTAGGGGAGATTTTGCAAACACCTGATTTGTGAGCCATCTGCCAAAGTTGTGGCTCAGATGTGTTTCATCTCAGCTGGGATTAGGGTGAGTGATCCAAAAATGTGCGTCTCAATCTAAACGTTGCGGGTCATGTCCCACGACATTGGTACCTTGTCTCCGCTGGTATTCAGTATGCAAATGGGATGCAGCATGAAGTGATCCAACAGCGAGATGTGATTGGGAGGCAAAAGACAGGACAGTGTGGTGGGGAAAGAGAGAGAAGTAGCAGGATGCAGAAGAATGGAAATGAGAGATTGGGGCAAAGCTGTCATAAGGAATTGAAGGTTGCGGTGCTGTGTGATTGGGAGACGTGATCGCTGTTGGAAGAGCATGGCTGGAAAATTATACAGAGACTGGAGGTGACAATATCACATCTGAGGTGGGACCTCAGGGACAGAAACCTGAAGTCAATGGGAATATTTTTCTGAGAAGAGAACAGACCTCAGACTGGGAGAAAAAAGGGTTATTTCCAAATAATGCTACTTCTTTTTCTACTTGCAAGGGGTTTTGTTTGCTTGTTTTCAGAGTTTCAATTAAGCTTGAAAAACTAGAATTGCATTAAAACAAACAAATATAGTCTCCCTTAGGGCACCCAAGGTTGCTCAGAACCCAATCTATATTTTCTTTCAGGTCACTCCTAATTTCAATATATTTTGACATTTAAATTGAGAGCTCAAGATCTGATAGGCAAAACCAAAGACTTTAAGAATAACAGAAATTACAGAAAAGACAATACTCAATTTCATCACACTTGGCAGTCATTTTCAGCAATAGTTACAGCTAGACAAATGTTTTGGTTGTAAAGCTTCTTTCAAAATGTCTTTTTGGTTTAAGAGCAAAGAAAAGAAAAAGTCAAACTGACCAAATTGTTTCTTTTGAAGAAGTCTAAGAAAAACACCAGTGTTTTGTTAATTTTCTTTTTCAAATTGAATCGCTCTGTTCTCAGTACACTTTAAGTTGATTAAAATTAAGACTTCCCAAGAATAAAATATTTCACTGTGGATTGTTTTTTCTTCAACTCACTGAGGCATTCAGGACATTAACAAAGGCTCTTTTTCAGCTGGACTTTAAACAGTTTATTTAAAAAAAAAAAAAAAAAAATCACAAACAAGCTGAAAAATCAATTATTCACACAAATCTAGTATTGACCTTCTCTATAAATTACTCAGCCATCCAGTTCTGCCCACAAATTCATATGTAAGTCACAGTGAAACCAAAGGAAATTGTGAATATGAAACTGGCTGTAACTAGGCTGTTTAGCAAATCTTACAAGAAAACATATCCTCAAAAAATAATCTAGCAAAGAAAACATGAGGACTAGCAAAAGAAGTTACATTTCCATTGCTTTTGAAGATAATTTTTGAAACTCCTGAAGAGTTCTTTGGCAGTGAACAAGAAACCCCAAATTCCCTTCTGCTTCACAGATAACTCTTCTTTATGGTTTGTATTTTAAGATTAGATTGAGGGACTGAGAGCCTCTGTTCTCTGCTGATTTCTAGTGTGATTTTTAATATGCCTGGAAAACAACAGGGAGACATCTGGAAGCACGGTAAGATGAGGAAGCCTAGGAACAGGACACGCAGCCTGCAGGTGAATTTTAAGCTAGCTGATCCAAGCAGACATTTGACCTTTCCTAAAGCCTGGTAGTTCCCATCTTCAGAGTTTCAGTGTCACACCACATTCACTGGGATGATGGCAGAAGAGCAATGAGGGATGCTCAAACTCCATCCATTCGTATTGTCCAATTCCGTGCTTTAAATTCCACATACACTCGGAATTGCTTTGAATATGAAACAGTTGGAAACCATTTGGGACTTTAAAGAGAATCTCTGTTTCAAAACCAATCAAAACTTCTTGCTGTTGTTGTTGTTTTCTCTTTGTGAGGTTCTTGCTTCACGGCAAATGGCACGGAAAAGAAGGAAAGCCTTCTAGAGGCGCTGTTTTGGGAAAAACTTTCAGTTGTCAAGGGGAGCATTTGACAAACTTCTCCTATAGCAGAAAATCCTCTGGCCCTGTTTTATCTAGCTTGGCACCATGAAGGTATGATGCTTACAGAATGCACTGTGTTTACTTTCGCTTCTCTTCCAAAAACTCAATCAATATGGCAGCCTCACCGTCTTCTTTTGTAATTGGCAATTACAGCCTGGCTGCCTTGACACCCAAATATCTTCACGTGTGTTACTCTATTTCCTGCACAGGCAGCTTAAAGCAGGGCAGCAGCGTGTCTGCATCAAGGAACGGGGTCAGCAGTTTGTGTTTAAGCCACTGACTCCACACATGAACTTCCCCCACATTTTTTGCCTTTCTTTGACCTTCATGTATCTAACTGGAAAATGACTTTTTTGAAAAAGGAAGTGCTATTCATTGGAGAAGATTCCTGAACAGCAACAACAAAAGAAGGGTTAATAAGGCCTTCCAAATTTTCCATTGGGACTTTTGACCTAAAGCTCGGGATCATGAAAGCTTGATGGTTTTTCTTTTCCCCCTCTGGTTGTATCTCTGAATTTCATAGCACAGACGTACTGCAGTGTTCTGTGCATCCGTGCGGTTTGGGAAGCTGCCTCTGACTGACAGCTCCTGAAAGGCCCATAAGACACACCATGTTGATTGCCTCAGAACAAAAGCTTTAGAGTCTCTTCTGACGAGCCTGCCTCCTCCACTTAATAACTGAGATCTGCTGAGGTGGGTTCTGGAACGAACATTATTCAGGAAGCACTAACAATGCACTTTAATTTTCCCTGGACTTACTTGCTGCTGAAACACTCCCAGTTTGCTTCTGAGAAAACTACTTTCTGATGAACATTATTTTAAAAGTTGGTGCCTTCTCCAGGAGAAAGATGAAGACCATTAGTTCTGGCTAATAATGAGAAAAATACTCAATGTATTATTTGTACAAATGAAACGTAATGGCGAACTCAGGTTTTTCTGGGTAAAGAGCCTCATTACATTCAATCTGCTAAAGCATCCTGATTTCAAAAGCAAAAAAACTCCAAAAAACCACCACCACCACCACCAACAACAACAAAAACAAAACAAACAAACAAACCCCCCCCCCAAAAAAAACCACCCACAAAAAAACCCCAAACAAAACAAAGCAAAAAAACCAAAAAAAAAAAACCAACCCCAAAACTGCAGCTGTTGTAAACCTTCATGTTTGGTAAAAAAGGAAATCCCAGATAAGCATATAGCTCTGATTACATAGACCTGTAGTTTCCAGAGTTCCCTTGTATTTATAAACTTTCAAGAGAGAAAAAAACCCAAAAGATGCAGAAGTTTCGGGTAGTAGGAAAAAGTGAATAAAGCCATAGTTAAATGTATAGCTGCAGTGAAAACAGCAGAAAAAAAGAAAACAACATTGGAACAAACCTGGTAAGTTAGTGGTACCAGTACACTGTATGAATGAGCAGTTTATGATCAATTTGTCTGCAAAATTATACAAAACAGAAATTCATAGAAATGCTACAAAAATAAAAAGCTGTAGTGAAATGCTTTCTTAAAATCATAAATGAAAACCAGGAGGACCCTTTAGCATTGGGAGATGGTGAGTCAGAGAGAAGACGAGTAAAAGAGTTTGGCAAAATAATGAACAGCTCAGACAATTAAATCAAGGAATGATTTATCACTCTTCCTATAACCCAAGAACAATGAAGTGCATTTAAATTTGAGAAAGTAAACAGTTTCCTTGGTGTTGCTATTTTACCCAGTGACTTATTAACCTATGAGATTCATTACCACAAAGCCTCTCTGGAGTCCAAAGCAAGATTGAAAAAGCCATTTGACATTTATTTTGATAATGACAAAAACTACTGCTCATTTCGAACATCTTTAGCGCACTTTTTCCAAGGGGTTGGGATAAACCCTCAGGCTCCCTGGCAGAAATCTAAACTCTAATTATTGAGGGTCAGGAAGAAACTTCTCCTCCTGGCAGGTCATCCCAGAGTTGCCCACTAGAGGGTCTCCAGGGCGTTCCTTGAAGGCATCTGGTCTTGGTCATCATTAATAGCAAAGAGAGGCCTTATCCAGGATAATCATGCCCATTTTCCCATGTGTCGGTGTATTCCCGTATGCAAACCCTCTGCAAACGTCTGTGTTTCGCAGAACAGCCCTTTCACTGGGGAGCTTTCCTGCAGGAAAAAGGGAAGTCTGCTTGTCCCCCTGCCTGGTTTTACCTCCCCAGTCCACAAGGCTCAGACCAGAACAAAGAGCCGTGGGGGAGCAAGGGGAAGACAGAAACCAGGAGTAACAATCCTGCATCCCTTTGCAGAGATTTTAATGGTATATGTGTGGAAAAGTAATAAATGGGACATAGCCCATTAGGCAAGAACAAATTTTCTTCCCATAATTTTATCTTTGTTTAATTGAATATTTAATTAGTATAAATATGAAACTAATTTTTTTTACGTGTTCAGTACATTTAGCAAGAAGTGTTGATCCCGGTCTGCATCTTGAGAGGCATTTATGCAGACACGGACAGCAGCCATGCCCTTCTTGTCCCCTTCTGTGTGCTAATAGAAGTGAGCGGGTCATTTGGCATTAGCAAAGGAGTAACTTAGCATTTGCACTGAGCTGAATCTTGCCAGACTGTGTGCATATTGGAGCCAGTAGACAGCGGCTCCTTTCACGTTGATGAATGGCTTTTTTCAAGCGTTCTGCTCCCTAGTTATGAGAAGGGTGACCCGGTCAGGAGACGACTTTATGAAGCTATAAAAAATGTATGTCACTTCGGACTCTCTAATGTCACAGGAAAAAAAAAAAAGGGAGAGAGAGAGGGAGAGAGAGAGAGAGGGAGGGAAAAAAAAAAAAAAAAATCCTGTGCACAAAAAAATAGCAGGGTAATAAGCCTGTTTTCAATGCTCTAAATAGCTTTCTGTCTACAGCCCCTGTGTATCCCTGTGAGCTGGGGCTGCCTCTTGCTTCAACAAAGCAGCGAGGGTTTTGTGTGTGTTTAGAAAGGTTGATTCTCTTTGCCTTCCTATCACAGTAAATGCTTATCATGATGACAAGGCATTGGGAACGCAGGTCGGGTGGCTGTTACGTCGGCTGCTGCGAAAAAGCTATAATGCACTTTAAAAAAATAAAAATGTAATCCACTCAAGGTGCCTCTGACTTTTAAGTATGCAGAACAGCTCGAGAGAAAGGCACCAGAAAAGCAAAGTAGCTTTGAAAGGGCCCTTTCATCTAGAATTTTATAAAGTATTTTCTCTGTGTCACAAAGAATAAAAAGTAAAGGGTTGCCAGGTATGTTTGCCCCCATGCCTTTGGTTAATACTCTGGAGTTTAAAGATACCGCCATGTAGATTTTAACAGATGACCCTCTGTAGATCCATAATTTAGCATTCATTGAATTTCCCTGTTTCTTTTTAGGCTTTGATATGCATATTTCATTGCATTAGATGCTTCCCCCTCCCTCATGTCCCCCTCCACCCACCTCCCAGAGATGTAGCACATTTTATAACTGATGTTAAAATGTTAATTTGCACAAGGTAAGTGGCCCGGAGGGTTGAGGGCAGAGGCCTTTTCTTTATTAGGATTTCAATTAGTCACGGGCCAAGCTGGGAACGCCCAAGTTCTGGCTTTGAACACCGCCCTTGCCAAAGCTGAGATGCAAAAGCTCCTGAACTCCTAGACCCAACCACTAGTTCTGCTTTCCTGTTTTTCCTGGTGAGATTTCCAGTTCTCACCCCACCCGGCACTGGAACAACTTGCATCACGGTAGAAGCAAGACTAAGCTGTGAGTCGAGTGCCAGGCTGAGATAAATCATGGACATGTCTTTGTAGAGACTTGGAAACCTCTGTGTTTTTTTGACAAGCAAAAATTGGCCTGGGAGGAACACAAATCAGCAGGATTCAATAACAGCAACATGCGAGTCAGTGCAAATGGGCGGAGGCGACACAGAAACAGAACTTGCACCTTTCTGGGATTCTGTGGGGGCACAAAATGGATGTAGCTTTAATTCATTTAGAAGTCCCTGGAGACTGAACTGAGTCCTAATGAAAGTTCCCACCAAAGTTAATGGACCTGATTCTCTTCTCATTGCAGGGCGTAATGCTAATTAAGTCAATCGAGTTACAGTAGCATAAAACTGGTGGATGTGAGAGGACTGGCAGGTCTTGGGAGAGTTGAGCCTCCTAATGACAGGACTGAAATGGAACCCTGAAAATTCCACACACTCTTGCGCTGAAATAAATTCAGCGTAATTACATCAAAGCCCATCCAGCAAGCAGTGGCCTGAATTCTGAGGGATTGTTCCTTGGTCACAACTGTGTAATCCTGCTCTCTTCCATGTGGAAGCAAGATTAGGATTTTGCTTTCAGTGGTTGGAGAACAGAAAGAAATACAAGTCCAGAGAAAGGAAAGCTTTTACTTTGATTATATTTTCATTGTTCTTGATTTTAACCAGTATATACTTAAATCAATAGTGGAGCTCTTGCTTCTTCCTCACTGAAGGAGACAGACCCTAAACAATAAAGCAAATGGAAGCAAAACACAGTCTCAAGTTCCAAAAGCTTTCTGTCTATGGAAGTACCTTACAAAATGTGGGATGGAGGGGGAGCTTACACTGACCTCTAAGAAGGTCTAGCAATTTGTGACAGTGCTGGCTGTCACCACCACAGCGTCCTACCTTAAGCCCAGTGGCACTTTTCATACCATGAAAGAAGGAAAACCATCACCTGGCATTAGCTCAGTGGCCCCCTTCTGATCCAGCTGGAGAGCAGATGACCCCAAATCACCAGTGTCTGAGACTGAGATAGTGCAGCAAATCCCAGGAGAGCTATTTAAAGCCACACTCTTTTTCTCCCGTAGTTTCATCCGCTGAAAATATTTAAGCTTGGTAATGCATAAAATATATATTTTTGCAGGAAAAAAAATTCCCTCCATTTAAGAATTTATTAACAATTTACATAATTGCTTAAGTAATCTGCATAATTGACAGAAAGTTTAATTTGACCCTAGTTCAAATGCAACACTTATGGTTTTAAATTGAAATGGGTATAATTCATTTATGAGAGTAATTAAGCCATAGTGTCTAACAAATACAATGTATGCTGCCTGAGGCCTTCAAGGCCAGAACATACTATTAGGATGTTTTATTTAAATATGTCAAATCTGTTCATCTGCAAAGTTGCCTGTGTTAAAATATATCAAATGTCTTACTTGACCTTTAAGGTGCCCTACTGAAAACAGGGCATTAAAAAAAATTAAAAGAAAAAAAGAAAAAAGAAAAAAAGAAAACACAAAACCACAGGCTCTTCTGTATGCCTAAGGAAAGGCAGGAGTGGTGGGAGGAGTGCTCTGACTGAGATTATCCTACCTAGCCAAGGTTACGACTGTCCTGTGAGGACAAGGTCCACCAATCCTTCCTCAGTCTGACCAATGCCTTCCTTCGTCTTTATTCCCATTGAAATTTTGGCTGCCAAAGTCCCAGACCGTCCATATATTTGGGTATACGGAGTCTGATCAGCTGTGACCTTTTTGTCTTTAGGACTGGTAAATAAAATTAATGATTAATAGGGCTTCTGAATAGCAGGTCCTAAATCTGCGGATGTGTAGCACATTTTTTAATCAGGTCTGCTCCTTTTCTCTAGGGCTGTGGTCAGAAGAGTTGAGATTTGTTTTGAGAAGACCTGTTAGCTGAAAGAATTTTTATTTTCGTTGTAATATGTTATTTTTGCCATGTTGCTATGCTGAGATCCCCTTCTGGGCCTGCAATTTCCCAGGGTTTAGGACTCAGGCTGTGAACCCACGCCTGATTTCATCTGATTCTCCGTGTTGGACAGCTTGGCTGACTCATCCTCCAAATGCAGTTCCAGACTTGCTGGTGTATAGCAAAAACCTCAGCTCTTCAGTCTTTTCAACAGGTTGCCAGTTAGGTACTAAAATGCTGATCATTCTTTCTTGAAAGGACGTCCACTGTCATCAGGCAGAAAAAATCATGGCTATGCGGTACATGCTCTAACTTCTGATCCTTCTTCTGCGGTCAGAAGAAATGGAATATGAAACAGGACTTTGCTTTTTTTTTTTTTTTTTTTCCTCAAGAGGCATGTTCCCAGTGTATTCCAAGGCAGACCTACTCACTTTTCTAATTAAGATATGATGTGATATACATAGGAGGGAGAGATGAGATGCAGGATGAATGTATGCCAAGTAGCGATCTCAATTACCAGCCATGTAGATTAAAGCTGTCTGATATCAAGGAATTTATTAAATGCCTTCCATAAGCTACAAGAATATGCAGAAGAGCAGTTTTGCCCACTCTTGTAGTTGTGTCACTAGTTTGATGATGGATGGTTTTTTTTATCCTAAGGAGCAGCTTCAGAGAATGAGGGGCATGAAAAAAAGAAACCCACTTTCATTAAAAAAATAAACAGAAGAGATGGTCAAGTCCCAGCAGTTCAACAAGTTACCAGGAGTCAGCCAGGCTGCAGCAGCCATTCCTGGGCGTGCTTTTCTCTGAAAGCGAAGGCCAGCTTACAGGGGAAGGCTCAGCCTGCCATGCAAGAGGGCAAAGTGATGTGTATAATTTTGCATTTGCCCCAGGCAGAGGAATGCACTTGCAGGAAATCACTGCAGCTCAGCAGTTCCCTGGTAGCAGGTAGGAAACATGCATTTGAACTTGTTCATAGGCATGATGGATAATTGGAAACACCACCCTAATTAATCCTAAATAAATACGGCCCATTAATGGAAGCACATGCTGATTGATCGATTTTCTTAATTTAGAGTAAGAACTGGTTATCTTTTCCCACCCCAAAAATGCAACTTATGGTTTCAAGATGATTTGCTAGGAAATCAATATTAGTACAAGGAAGAAGAAATGCCTGGTTAGTTGACGAGCCTGAATGACCATGCATTGTTCCAAATTTTTAGGAGTTTCCCAGACCTGATTGACAGAGCCAAGGAAGTGTTTATGTGGACAGAGGCAAGACCCAGATTTTAGAGGAAAAAAAATTAAAACCTCTTAAAATGTGGTTTGTTACATCATTGGATTCTCTTCAGCTGCACTGGTCCTATATAAATGGGTTAAGAATGTCAAAGCAGCATCATGTAAGGGAGGGAGTACATTGTGGTTTTCAGGAAAGGTCGCATTTAAATGTCAAAGTGAACGTGTTTCTGGCATTGTGTTCCTAACAAATGAGTGGGATTATTAACTTCGTTAAAAAAAAAAAAAAAAAAAAAAAAAAAGATTATTTTTTTTTCCCAAAAGAAATCTACATTTTAAATAGAATTTATTNAAAAAAAAAAAAAAGAGGATTATATTCTTTTGTTGGTGTCCAATCCTACCTGCGAGGAGGCTTTCCCCACGTCTGGGAACTCTCCAGGTGATGTTTAGAAGAAGCATCCTTGGACTGGGAGAGGAGAGCAGTGGGACAGGACGGTGGCTGTGCTGGAGCAGCTCTGAGGTGATTCCCACCACAAGCACCGGATCAGCCCAGTGCCTGGAAAGTCTGCAAGGCAACCTGACCTCAGCATAAAAATCAGGCCACTGTGCAGATCTCTCCGAACATCTTTGATTCCAGAACATCTGCCCAGAATCAAGCACCACCAGTGAATTACTGATCATCATTGCTGATCTAATAATAATCTCATAAATTATACATCACCCTCAGCTCCAGGCAGCCACGGCGGCAGCATGAAGTACTACTAACCCCGGAGGCACAGATTTCTTCTGAAGGGCCTCAGTTGAGCTTGTACCATCAGTTAAAAGTGAATGGGCTTCACAGCATTTAATTGCCGGATTTGGAGTTTCTAGGTAGGCATCTAGATAGCAGTTGGACACGAGGTAGCACAGAGTGCTTTTATAACTGTAGTAGATAGGCTATTCCTGTAATAAAAAATTTATTACAACTGATGCATAAAATATCATATATCATTATTATATGGAAAATCAAATATTTCTTGGCTTAAACAAAAAAAAACCAAAAAAACAAAAAAACCCCCAGAAATAATTTCCTAAAGTGTGAAAGTTTAACAAAGCTTTTATTTGTAAACCTCTAGTTCAAGTTTAATTGGAAGGGACGGGTGGGGATTAAATCAGTCAATTGATCATCATTCAGCCCATTTCTTTCTGAACGTCATTGCCTAATTCAGCAATGCGTGTTTACCATTTTAGCCTACTTGGAAGCACTGTGGGAGCAAATCTGTGTGTGAATATAGACTTGGTTGCCCTACATAATTAAGGCTCCACCCTGCCATTCTTTGTCATAGAATCATGGCATCATGAAGATTGGAAAAAAAACATGCCAAACATTGCTTTTTTTTGTTTGTTTTTTTTTTTTTCCTCACTAGGATAGGACCAGTATAAGCTAAGATAAACTAAGTGCAGGTTCCAATGTGAACATAGGTTGGAGCCTCACCAGCAATTCACCAGGGAGCATTGCAGCTCTCTTACGGGGTATCCTGTCAGAATCCGCCTTGTTTTCCAAAGCCTGTCAGTTCAAACAAGGTGGAGATTAGTTTTGAATACCTTATCCAGACCAGTCTGATAACCCTGAAATATCTTTAATGTTTTAACTCCCACCTCAGCTGAAACTTGAACAAAGGGCTTCACACCAAAGTTTGGAATCATTGTGTAAGAAGTTATCTTTAACTATATTTCAAAAGCCAACTACATTTAATAACTGAGAGGTAGATTCTCCTACCAGAAAGAACTTGCCAGAGCTCTTGGAAAGCTTGGACAATGCTTTCAGGCACATGGTGTGATTCATGGGGCCAGGAGCTGGACTTTGATGATCCTTCCAGCTCAGGATATCCTATGATTCTATCCCGTTTTCCACAGTGCATTACTCCAGAAGAAATGCACTGAAATAAGTAGAGTTTCTAAGGATCAGATGTCATGTGGTAGGAAAGGCAAGGACTAAATGACAGGGGAGAGGGGATGGATGGGCCCTAGAAAAACTGCACTGACTAAAGCAAAATTTCAGGAAAAAATCCCACAAACTGAAGTTTTACCCACCTACATTATTTTTTCTCTTTCATTCCATGTTTTTATCATATTCTTTGCTCAGGCCCTGGTGGATTACTGTGTATTCCCACAAGTAATTGCAAGGGCAGCTGACATCATTTAGACCTCAAAACACCTGACAGGGCATTTGGATGTGCAAGTGACCTTAAATACACCCACTGAGGGCACAGAAATGGAAAGAGCGCTTCAAAGTCTGGCCTCGAGTGCTTAAGTGCAGGTGATTCTGTATCCTTTCATTTGAAGTGGTTCTAGCTGGGCTTGGAATTTGTGTCGCTGCACCATCAGAATGGCCTGGAGTTTCTTAATTACCAAACAAATGGAGAGTGGCTGCTTGATTTTGACAGCTCCTTTGTGTATCATTCTTCACAGAACATGAATGATTAATGGAATTTTCCCAACACAGTCAAAGTTGTTTACTGATGGAATTAAAGCTGAAATTGGCAGTGCTCTTTAGGGAGGACTTTTTCTATAATGTCACCAGACCTGCCAAGCTCTCCTAAAAAATAGGAACAATTAGTGATGGGTCAGAAGGATTCTGGGTATTAAAAGGTTTGGTTCTCTCCGGTGAAAGAGAAAAGGGGGGTGGATGGGTGAAAAAGAAAATAGGATAAATGAAAAAAACTAAAGCCCATTATTGATTATTTCCTTCAGGGAGTAATAGCCTTCAGGGAGTAATATCCTTGGACCCAAGTCCTATTTTGGAATTAAAAGGGGAAAAAAAGTTAAATTTCAGTATCTGAGGATGTGGAATACAGAGGAGAAGACAGATAAAGGAAGCCAGTGTTCAACATTTTCTGGTTAAGCACTTCTCGTAAGATAAACAAACATGAAAACTACTTGGCCTCAGTGAGTGTGGGCTTCACGTCATCAGCACAAGGTGACACTTTGTGTTGTCGGTGTCAAATGTGTTGAGGCAGTAACTGTCAAGGGGTGGGAGAAGAGCACAACTGCACAACCAGAATAGCTGTGTTTAGAACATGGCATTTGTGGCTTCGGTGCCACTTTGAGCCTTAGAAATGCCTGGAGGAGCTGCTGGTGCAGAAGGCAACCATTGCTGGAGGACACGGAGTATCTTGTGCGTCTTGTCTTGTAAGGAAGGTTACAGGGCTCTAGGGTGGCCACGGAAAAGTACCAGTCCAGCCTCTGGGAATAAGAATATGCAGGTGAAGGAGACCGAGAAGACTGTGGGGGTCCTGATATGTTTTAAGAGCATGAAAGGAAGCTGACTGCAGTGAATCAGGCAGACCTGCAAACTAAACAATTTGGAATTATTCTGAACTTGTCCATAATTATTGTTTTTCCCCACATATTTTCGCCGTTTGCCTTCTTGTCCCCTTGCATTGCCAGATTCTACAGGCAGAAAAATTTGTGGGAGTAATATCCTCCCATCAGCAGTGGTTCATCTGGGACACACTTACAAAGTTCATAATAAAGGCAAGCCCTACAGAGCGTGCTCAATGTTTAAAGTGTTTTATGAACAACTTCACACCAACCCCAGGAGATAGTTAGATAAGCATGTGATTTATTTTTATTCCCATTTTCCAGATGGAGGAAAAATAGTGAAGTGACCTTCTAAAGGCCGCAGAAGGAGTTGAAACGGAGATGAGATCAAGGAGTTCCTGACTACCCTGTGTGTGGGGAAAACATCAGATTGTTCTGCATCTCTCTTCTGCATCTATTGCACTGACAAAGGCCTTTCACCACACTCACGTGAACATGTCCACAAGATGGATTTTTATGACTGTAGTGGAATCTGGTAGAGGGCCAGGATGTTTTGGTTTTTAGCTATCCCATATAATATTTGCCTGATGTGCTTCTCTTTCTCCTGCCTCTAAGCATTTTTCAATAAACAGGCAAAATTATCCAGGAGCAAGGCTGCAAGGGTCAGCACGGAGCCAGTGGAGTCACATGTCTCCAGTACTTGTATAGTTAGCAGCAAGTATATATAACACAGCCCTGCCCTTCCTCTTCTAATGAAAGTGGCTCACCACCAGGTAGGTGATCAGCTGCCAGAGGAGATTAATCTCCCTTTTTAGCATGTGTTTTGGGGTTGGAAGGGATATCAGTTGCTTTAGTATGTTTTCAACATCATCTAAAGCGTGGCCAAGGGTTATAATCAGACCCTTGGGAGAGCAAAGGTACAATAGATAGCTAAGTGCCTCTAATCCATAGCAGCATGATTATCTATTGATAACTGCCTCCTCCCCTTTAGCTGTCCCACCGATCCAGAGTTTGGTTAATAAAAACAAATGAATTCAGCATGCCATGGTCAGTAAAGAACACGCATTGGGGGTGTCAGGGCGGGGGAAGGTTAACTGTTCTCTTTGTTTGCTTTTCTCTTAATGCAAAACCCAACTGGCTTGGTGATGTCCAGATATGCACAAACACCCATGCCAGATACTCACTTGCACAGACGGGAGTAATCCAAGTACAAAAGGGAAGGCTGGGGTGGAGGAAGGGGAAGTGGCTGGGGCCAAGCGGTGAGAGCCAGTTCTTGCCGTGATGTACTCCTACTGCTTTTGTGATCTTGGGCAAGACTCTTGGATTAAATTTAATAGCTAAGGCTGGATCCAGTGACTTATTTTAATTAGAAAGCTAAAGGCCCTTTCACCTTCTGCTACTAAATTTGACCTGAAGTTAGTTACCCACAGTTAATTCTGTACTATTACACCCTAAAGTTGGACTTCAGGACGAATGAAACTGTAGTTTCTATTGACCTTTGTAGGATATTTTGTTTGATAATACTGGTCGTGATTTCCCCACATGTCATTTTCACATATAATTTTCATTTTCTGTGAGAAAGGAACAGCAGCAGTCCCTTTCTTTTACATCCCCCTGACAAATTTATGGGGAAGTACATGATTTTTTGTAGCGTTTTTAAGGATTACTTTAAAAAACGCATGGTATAACTCAGCGTCGGAAACACATTCTGAAAAATCAAGTGCTGAGTCTCCACAAGCACAGATAATGGATTGTGAGTGATGTGTCTGAGTCTGGTCACACTCACCATGGGGCTTTTCAGAGTTATTTGCATTACACCATAATAATGTGACAAGGAAAGTTCAGCACAGCAAGATGGTACAGATCCAAACTATGAATGCACCACACAGTCCATTGGCTTTTGCCATTCCCTCACAAGAAATCAGACTCTGAGGGTTAAACCTTGAGGAAAATGAGTTCTTTTCCCATGTTTGAAAAGCATCTGCAGAAGGTAGAAAGTCTTAGAAAACAAAAAAAAGAAAAAAAAAAAGTAATCTCCAAATAAAAAAATCCAACCCCCAGCTTATTTGTTCATCCATCATATTTTCCAGGCAACTGGTCTCTTGAGAAACCTCCAAACAAATACCCAGAAGTGAGTGGTGGGGAGAGGAAAGATATATATGAATTCTTTCAAGCAAGGCACGTCATGGAGCTACCTAGATTTTCTACTGGAATGTAACCTTCATGTACTTTCCTGATGCTGGCAGGGGTGGGGTGGTAGTTTGACAGTAAATCAGTGTACCTGCAAAGACATGGACACTACTGGAAGAAATAAAAATTCCTTTAAAGAAGGGTCTCTCCAGCCATTGCAAATATCCTTGAAGTTCAAGCACTTGTATAACATTCATTTGATCATAAAACTGCCTGGCTTTGCGCTGTTTAAGAAGTTCAGAGGCAGATAAACATCTGCTACAGTTAAAAAAAAAAAAAAAATTAAAAAAATCAATTGATCACATGCCCAGGCAATGCTTACCGTGGAGTGTACTTATTTTGGCTAAAGACATACAGGGGAGTTTTCAGAAAAATGCCCTGGAGGGAATAAACAATTAGCAAGATAGTTGAAACAGCAACCACAACACCCTACCTTAATGGAGCCATTGCAAAAAGAAATCCAAGTAATTTAATCTCTAACAAAGGAGGGCCTGTCAGGTCAGTAACCCAGATCTGAGGTAGTGGTTTCATGTAACAATACTGCTTGACTTGGTATTCGTTTCCAACGCAAAGTTCAGCCTAACAGCAGCTGTCAAATACCTTTGGTTAATCCCCCCGTAGCTGCTTTGGTACAATTTTGGTGGTGTAAAACACAGCACCACCCGACCCCAACAAGGCCACCACACTGTTAACACTTTGCCCTTGGGAGCCACTTGAGTGGGTAGGAGCAGTTACAAAATTCCCCTCAGGTATTTAGGAGAAGGACCTGCTCGGGCTCCTGACTGCATCTCTGCTGTACTTTGTGCCACAGTAGTGCTGAAATGTGTTTCTTTCCAAATCATTAAAGCCTGGCATTTCAGAGCTGGGCTCCAGGGAAAATGTTTCTGGCTCTCTGTGCCTTTCCTCCTCTATTTTGAAACATAGATGCTAAGCTTCAGTGCACCTTCTTGCTGGATTTTCAAACAACTCAGTGTTTTACAGGCTTCAGGGTATTATAAATATTGGCTCTTTTTTTTTTTTTTTTCCCCCCTAACTGTGTGCTATTCAGGCTCTTTTGTTGCTTGGATTGTGCAACATCCTGTGTGTAGTAGGATGGAAAACCTATATATTCTATTGAGCTCCACCTTTTCTTCCTTCGTCATCTGTACCTACGCAGGCTTTCTCTTAACTCATATCTGAATAATTCCCCTGGAATCTTCTTGATGAGCTCTTCCAAATATCTTGAATTCAGACTGGGAAATGAATAGAAGGCAGGGATGAGAAATGTCCTCTCTCATCATGGCACTGCCCGTATCCTGAGTCCATGGCACCTTTTGGAGAGAAATTCAGACAAAGCTGATGGATGTGGCCAACAGCCCCTGCATGTCTAGACAATCTGCATAGTTTTCCTTATCCAAACAGGCAAGTCGGAGATATTTGAGGAAAAAGATCTTGAGGTGAGCTTCTAGTCCATTTCAGTAGCTCTTCAAGTCTCGCCTTACTCTCAGTCTTCATGTCTTTGGATATTTCTTTGGATTTGAAGCCTAATAAATGGAAATTTTCAGGACTGTGCTTGGCACAGGGGACACCTTGTATGGGCAAAGCACCAGAGGGTGAAGTGTTTCCTATCTCCATTTCACATCAATTTATCTGGGAATCTCTGGCAGCCACTTTTTCAGCTATGAGCGGGTTTATTTTATACCCCAGAAAAATGAATATTCCTTCCCTTTGGAGACATGTTTACTACTTAACTCCACACCTTCAGTTCTTTAATGTTCTTACATCAGACTAAATAATAATAATTATAATAATAATGATGATGATGATGATGATGATGACAGTAAGTAATAACACTAACAAAAATCCAACTTTTTTTTTCTTTAAGGCTCAACTTTATTCCACCAGGCTGGCTGTAACAGACTCAAGTTCTTTGAAAGTAATGGAATTACACTGCCAGCACAACTCACTGGTCTGCCTCATTTTGGAAAATTAATCTCTTTTAATGTCTCCACCATACTGAAGCTCAGCATCTGTTGCTAAGCTGTGGGAGCTGAGGATTGCGAACCAGCAGTCCCAAATCTAAGCTATGGCCTGAAAGGACCCAATAGTGAAATGGGCATCATGGGGCAAAGGATCTGGTCTGGACTGCATGATCTGAGGCTTTCCTTGGAAATGAAGCGGGAGGTGACATGAACTGAGATCAGAGGGGAATGTTTCACAGAGTTCTGGTGGACAACACCTGCCTATATCCTCATCTCAGAGTTGTAGCAACTCTTGAGTCTTTATGGAATGATTTATTGATCAGTTGAGTGGACAGGATTGTCCCTGCTCATATGGATTTTAGGCACTCACAGGAAGCAAAAGGTCTCTGTTAAGTCAACTATCCCACCTTCCTGGGTCACAGTCCAGGTATTTGTATCGCAAAGTTCACAACCAGATACCAGTAATGTTGATAACATTACTGTATTCACTGGAAACAGTGCATCATCTGTACCTGCTGATAAATATCAATATTTTCACCTGCAAAACATCCTAAAATTAACAGCCAGGCTTTACAAGCACAAACTCCAGTGCCACACACACACACACATGGTGGATGATTTCAAGAGCATTTGAATTTTTAACAGGGACACAGCTCTAACACTGATTCCCCAGGCACAGAGGACTGAGAAACTCATTAGCCACGCTGGGGATGTTCCCCCAACACAACGTGCATGCCCTGGGAAAGGAGCCGCATTTAGCACACTACAATTTACCTGCATGATTAACCAGCAACGGTGTTTTTGGATGTCTAATCAGATTATATTGGGTTTATGTACAATTTCCTAAGCAGGCCGACTGATAGATTGATCAAGGGTAGATGGGATCTGACAGCAGAATATTATGGCAGAATTCTTCCAGTGATGGATGAGCCCACCTTGACACAAACTCCAAAGCTTTGCCTCTTAGTAATAAATCTCAGCATGAAGTCATCTGTCTCTGACCTGAAGCTCGAAATCAACGACTCAGGATACTGAAGTTTCATCGTCTTTATGAACATTTAAGTTGGCTCAATGGCATAAATACACACCTCCCGCATTCAATCTCTTTAATAGTGGCAGGCCTTATAATGTTGGGGGGTTTTGTTTGGTTTTTTTGTTTTGTTTTGTTTTATAAAAGTTAGTGATTCATAACTGATTTTCTCACCAGCCAAGGAGATCGCTGCTAATAGATTACATTCTGCATGATGCTTAATGAGCCATGATTGGGAAAGGAGATGGGAAATTTTTTTTGGGATTGATTTAGCAAAGATTCAGTGGAGGCAATGCCACGACTCCACAAATAGCAGTAGGTTTTACCTGGTGCCATAGAATTACATAACAGGCACCTCAGCTAAAACCTCCAAAATGCCTTGCGGGCTTGAGAGGTTCACTTGTATTTTCAAAAGCTAGATTCTGAAAAATATGCCTAGTTAAGCACAGCACTTTTTCAAAGCAATGTTGTGAGTAACTTTCAGTAGGAAATGATTGTATAGACTTACAAACAGCAAAAAACAAATTTCCCCCCAAGCCCACCTGAAAAATCCTCTGCATGATCTGTAACTCTAAAAGTGGAGATAACTTATTCCTTGCTTGTAAACTCACGGAATACATGATGGTGCAATATAATGCTCACACCATCCGGAATTAATAATCTCATTTGCCTGGGACTTAATCCAAAGCCATTTATGAGACTGTGGCCCTGTTTCTTAATGGGATTTAAGCACCTAATTTTTATCAATTTCAGCAAGAGGTCAAGGTTTAGTCTCTTTTGAGTATTCGGGTGCACAAGTCCTCAGGTCATGTTTACATGCACTCATAATGTAAAAATGTGAGGGTGTGTAATCGAAGTCCTCTGAGCTCCCTGTGCTTGGTCGACATCCCGGGTACCCACAGCAGCTCTCTGAATTAATTCAGTAATGCCTTCGAGTGACCTGCTGCAGACATTCTCATCTGACGGAGCCAGGAAATGGGGAAGCTAATAGACCATACTGGAGTATTGTAAGATCACAGCAATCCCATATTTTAAGAGGTTAGTACAATACTAATTGGGGCTTGGGTGAAGAGTTCGTAAGACAGATGAACCCACATCAGTTTTGAGAGTTTGAGCAGCCAGATTCTTAATCCGTATTCACTACTGCTTTGGAGTATTTTTGCTCCTTAACTAAGAAGGAAAAGAAATATCAGGAGATTTCTGTAATTGTCAGCTTTTTCTGACTAACCTTCTTGACTGCATCTTCTGGGTTCATGATGGCTGATAACATACCAAAGTCATGGCCAATGAGAAAAATCAACTTGTAGGACCAAATTCACCTCCTGACTGACTCTGGTAGACCTAACTGCACTCTGAGATTTTAGTTCTGCTAATATCAAAGTCCAGAAACTGACAAAGCTGTATTATTGTCAACCCCTGTAGTGAGGCTGGGAAAGTAGGAATAACAGTTAAGTTAGACCTGCGTGAATAATTCATAGGGAATAATTTATCTGATGAATTGACCTCCTTTTTTTTTTTTTTTATCTGCTCATGGCCCTGTCCACAAGCAGCCTCTGATTTTCTCTCTTCCGTTGTTACTCAGATTGAAAATATCTGCTGAATAATTTCTGAGGATAATTCTTGTTCTGCAAATTTGTCCCTGAGCAGTTCACTGTGAACATTTGCTATCTGAAATCCGAGTGCTAGCTAGAGACGTGGATCTCATGGTGTTATTTCTGTTCCCTGCATAAAGGGCACATATATTCAAAACAGCGTGTTTTCCACTCTGGCTATCGGTAGTTCTGAGTCCTTTAATGTAGTGTTAAGATCTGCAAGTTGTGTATTTGATTGTAAGGCCCCATTTTTGATTCATATGAGAAAAAATAATATGTCTAATGAAAAGAAACTGTGCTTTCTCTTCAGGGATTTTCCTGTAAACCTGCAGGTGCCTCCCAGTCAAGTCCTCTAGCTGCTCAATGAGAGGAAAAGAAAGCCATGAAGGGGAACAAATTCAAGTCTTAAGGACAAATCTTAGGCACTGCCTCCATCACCCTCCATGAGATTCCCATGAGCACGAACCCAGATCCTGCCTCACAAGCACAGGGACAACAGACGCAGGGGAGGCAGCACAATCCACAGGACATGTAGAGGACAAGGCAAGCGGCCCTGGCTGCCCTCCCCAGCTCTGGAGGGACACACAACCACCGTCACACCTCCCATCCTGCTTTCCACAGGCTTTGGTGCTGAGCAGCTCCTCGATTCCCCTTGCAGCACGGGCGCTTGTTTACTCACTCCACTCATTATGTTCTGCACTCACAAGGCTGCACATTGACTTTCAGACTCGGGAGGGGGGAAAAATGGGAGCAAGACAGAGTTAAAAGTTTCAGCCATAAAAGCTTTTGACACTTCTTTCTGTCTCTTTCTGTCCAAGTAATCAATCTTCTAAGTTTCCAGGAGCGGCTGAGATTTTTAAAAACAGCTGTAATCTGTGGTCATTGATGGTGGAGTAGATTGTTTGCCAAACTATTACCATAACTGTCAACCGAAATCAGAAAAATAATCTCATTGTGCTGGACAGATGCCTTTCCTGCATTATTGATATAGTCACTCCAGAGTAATAGAGAAATATAAAGCATTGTTCTATTTACAAAAGGAGATTGGCCAAGTCCTTGAGAGTGAGCAGGAGGGACAGGCACTTAAAGGAAGTGAGATATAGTCAACTCAGTAAAAGTTATGTGTCAGGGTCATGTGGCCTCCATAGTCAGCAGTAGAATCTCAGTTTTCAATAGCTTTTCCTCTCCTTTCTCACTTTCAGATTTAGCTCCAGAGCTTAATCTCTGACTAAATGAGCTTTCCAGGGTTTTAATGCAGCACCATGGAATCTACCCAGCTTTTTCCCCTCTCCACCTCCCCTCTGGCTGCCAGCATGACAGCCCCAAATACATCTCTGGGACTGCTGCATTTCCAAAATTTACAAAAACACTGCACGTTCCCCGTGTTGCTGTTGGTAGCGAGGATAAATCAGGTCAGCTCTGCACATTATAATACAATGCAGGAGAATTTTGTCTGCTTGCCACCGAGATGTCTCTGAAAGCACTTTGCAAAGCATTGCACTAAATATGAGCGTCGCAGCAAATCTTTAGGCAGATGGAGCAGCCAGCCTGCATTTAGCCATAGCGCCCACAGAGTCTTTTGCTGTTACAAATGTTTGTATATAGAGAGGGGCCCAATTTTGCACTGGAATCTGCTACAGTGAACCCATAACCCCAAGTTCCCCATTTATAGCACAAATGAATAAATATCTATACAGTCAGAGGACTGGAGGTGGGACTGGAGCTTCTATTTTCATTTGAACACCATGCAGGGGTCAGGCACAGTGAGAGTCCCGTGATCAGCTGAGGACAGGCTCTGAGAGATATGTGGTCTCTTGTCCTTCACGATATTTAAATTTAAAAATTTTTTTAAATTTCACATTTCACTGCAGAAAAAAGTTTATTTTTTCATCAACATTTTGAAAACACAAAATTTGAATTTTTTTTCTTTTGTTTTTTGTTGGGGGGGAGCTGGAATTATCTATAGACTTAGTCCTCCATTTAACTTGAAAAGAGAAATTAGCTTTTACAAAATGACAGCAGTTTTTAGCTTATTCTTGTTCAAAAGCAGATATATGAGCTGCTAGCCTCATTTTGGTGGCAACAAAGGAACTTTTCGGCAGCTTAATGCTTTGAGGCAACACATGGCTTTTTTCTTTCTTTCTTGCAACAAAAACATACAGATGCAATCTTTGTCTCAGTAGAAAAAAGATGGAAATAAAAATCATTTCATCAAATTTGGTGTAATGAGAATTATTGTCATACTATAATTTAAATAACAACAACAACAAAATTGCTTTTACCCCAGTTTTACTGAAAATGCCTGCGAAAGAGCCATTCTAGGGAAGCAAATGGATGCTCTGGTCTGAAGTGTGAAAATCGGCAAAACACACACAAAAGCAGGGCCAACTGAAGGACAAATTCTTGCTGGGTGACCACCAGTCAGTCAATAGCTCGGACCCATCGTGCTGAATAAAACGTTTGTAGCTTTCAAATAAGAACATTTTGTGAGGAAAATGCCTGACTGCCTTCATGCAGAAGGGCGAGCAGTCTGTGGTCAGGAAACGAATGCACGAAGTGTCCTTGACACCACGTTTGTCGTGACTCCTCTGCTCTGAAGTTGCTGTGCTCTGGTTACCGAGATGTTCCCAAGCCGTTCGTGCGCATTGTGGATGCGAGGTTTGACCCAAGCCCTCACACGTCACACCCCGAACTCCAGAACTCACACCCCTCTCCAGCACAGCCGAGCACGCACGTGAGCACACACCAAGCCCCACAGTGGTTTTAATTGAAAAGCATAAATTTGGCCTGCTAAATCTATTAACGATTTGTTTTAATTAGGAACCCAGCTGCTTCCTGAGATTCTGCAGTCTGGGTTTCAGAACTTTAACCACACTGCAAATGAGTCTCAAGTGAGTTGCTTCGAGTCTTTCAGCTCAGCGTTTTTACAGACTTGTTGGAAGGGAGATGTTTTGAAAAGTTTCCACTGTGTGCCCATCACCCCTCCTCTCAATTCTCGGGTGATACTGACTCAGGGAGGGTAAAACCAGACCTCCTTCTATCCAAGTGCTCCTTAAATCCAGATGAAGTTTGCCTCTGCTTACAGACAGCAGTTAACATCTACTGCCCATCACAAGCATAGCTTTCAAAGAGAAAAATTGGGACCAAATTAAAACATATTTAAGATCTAAGAACCCTATATAGGGACTTAGTGAGGCCAGGCAAGAAATGTTGTCTTCTCTTGGAACATTGTTTTATCAGATCACACACTAGTGAACTTCTGGGCACTGGGGCACTCACTCCTGCTGGGTTTGCATTGCCACTACTGCCCAGAGGAAAAGCTCTGGCTGTTGGCTGATGCTTGTGGACCTGTGACAAAGCCTTTTCAAGTCAGTGGTCAAGATATTTTCCAGCTTCCCCTTTCCTTCCTGGGGGTGTGTACCTGTGCCAAGAGGGAGCTATTTGTGCACTTGTAGGCAAAGCTCTGTGGGAGAATGGAAAGGAATTGGTGCTTGTGCATTTACAACTCCAGAAGGCATCAGTCTTTCCCTAAAATTAACTTCACTGACAGAAACACGTCTGACAGTGCATGCTCTCTAAGCTCAAGGTGTCCTCCTGAGGACCCAGGCAGAACCTACACAGCTAAAGCGTCACCAAATACCATTTAATTTTTCATTAATGATTCTCTGGTCATATTTCTACCCTTGCTCCATGATCCAGATCTTGTCTGGGTGGAAATGACAGTCATGAGGTTCAATGAGATATGTACATAGCCTCTTCCACCTTCTCTGTTTTCTCTTGGCTTTTCTGCATTACTTTCCATTGACTTTTCCCTCCTTTGTATAAAATTATCTTTTATAGTGGTTTTGGAATTTTTTCTCTGGATTAATACCAGTCTCGGAGGTGGGTATCCACACAAGTACCCAAGACTCCAGCCCATGGAAAAACTCTAAGAGGGAAGCAAAACAAAGTAAAGTGAGGTAAAAATCCATGCTACCAGGATGCAGGAGAGCTCTGATTTCACTCACAGACTGATGATGGCTTTGTTCCTCTTGGATGGCCAGGATGATTTCTCAGTATCACACTACGGGTGGGAGGAATTCGATGTCTAATTGCCTTTTTCCATCCAGCCAAGAGGTGAAAGCTGGCCTAGGTTATCTTTCTCTTCAGCTTTGCTCCAGCTACCCAGCAAAGCTTTTCAAATAGCTCAACTTTTGACCACATTAGTTTATTTTATTAATCAAGCTTTGATTCACTGATAATAAACACATCAATATAACTTCTTGGACGTGTTCACTAATAATAAACAGAAAACTAAGCTCACATTGAAGCTAGTCAGAGAATGAGATTTTTTTTCTACCAAAAAAAATAAAATTAAAAAAAAAAAAAATTGTTGATAAAATATAAAAACCAGACTTGAAATATTTTCATATGTGCCATTTAACATTTCTTCAAACTAATGAGAATTCCATCTCCTTCCAACAGGAGGAGAACTTCAAATTCAGAAGCTCCCCGTATAACAAGTTTATGCAGACCCAAAGCAGTCAGTCCTTTGACTTATAGAGCTCCCTTCACCAGACCTACAGACACAAATTTAAGGTTTCTCAATCCCATTTCTTTGTGATTCTTTGGTGTCTTGTGTTTTCCTCTGCTTCTGACATCATGATATTGCATGAAATTCAGACTGCATTAAAGGTACTCTGATCTGTACACAGGAAAATGGAAGCTTGAAACCTAAATATTAAATGAGAAACCCACCAGTAATCCTCCTATGCTACCTACTTGTTTAACTACTTTTTTTTTAAATTATGCAACCTCATTAAACTCAAACCGATCTTATGCTTTGGGATGGAAGGGTTATGATTTTTATATACTTCAGTATATATTTTTATATTAATCTGAATGTTGCATTTCTCTTTAAGGTATTACTTAATTTTCCCAAGTCCAGCCTAAAATTTTCAAAGTGCAGATGATTTTTAAAAAAATTTATTTTTATTTGACATTTCAAATTCTTCATTGAATAACAGGAAAAAGTCCAGCAGGAATACTGTTATCTCCTCTTCCAGCTGAGTTGGATCTTGGGTTCCAATGGAAGCACTGAGAGTTAAATTTAAAGCTTGCACAGGTTTTCTTGTGCAGGGAGGGAAAGGGTTTGTGCAGACAAAGTTTTCAGAGTGCCACTAATGAGAAGTTTCCCAGTGACTTGGGACTGGCTGAACTCTCCTTTTTCATAGACATAAACCCATATCTGGGGGTGCCTGACTTACAAAAACCTGCTGGTTTTAGAGTGCTTGGAGGGAGAGCCCTCGTCCCCTTTCTTGCTGTGCAGCTGAGTGATTCCCTCCTGCTGACATCCTCCTTTCCCTGCTCCTCCCAAGGGGATGCTCAGTCCCCTTGAGTCTTTTTTGGCTTGTTTGCTAAATCTTCAGTCTGCTCGCTCGGGATTAAGGACCCTCAACTTCGGTATGATCCTCCACCGTGTGCTTTGGTTCCAGGGCTGACTCATAAGTAGAAGAGTCCTTAAGCCTCAACAAGCAGATTGAAAACTCAGTAAACAAGCTGAAGAAGAGAAACTCAAGATAAGAAGTCCAAGTCTCCAGCCACAGAGGCATGAAAAGCACTTTCTATAATATATTGTTGCAAAGAGGTTTTTAGTGACTTTGTAATGATTTATAGGTTGCCTTTTGTATTTCTTTTATTATTTTACTCCTCCCACAACCCTTGCAAGTCAAAGCTGGGTTTATTGTGTACCCATTTGTCCACATTTAGCTCAATAATCTTTTCATTTAAATACTGAGAAGCAGTATGCAGAATTGCTTGTTTTTCTCAAAAAGAACAAATGCCAAAGAACTTTAAGTAATTTCTTTTTTAAAAATGTGTTTCTGCAACCTAGCAATATAAATGTTCTGGAGGTATATTGGATATAAACTTACATAATCTTGGGTATATTTAAAAGTTTCCATGGAAACCATTTCTTTGTCAAAAGAACAACATTGCTCTGGGCTATTTGTAACCCACACCTAACACTGTCCAGCTCAGTACAGGGATCAGGAGGTGACTCTGATGTCAGTAAAGGAATGGTCCTGGCTGGTTTTAGCTTTTTAGCCAGAGCAGAAGGTGCTAAGTAGCATTTCTGCATTATCCGTACATGAAAACAGCAACAGTGAAAGAGTCGACGCAGTCTGACCCCCGGAAACATCCGAATGCAAAGACACCTGCCTTCCCTTGCAGGGGCCCTTCTGCTTGTGTTAAGTGCTTCTGTAAGAGGGAATGAGAGTGCAAGGTCTCGGTTCTCCTCAAGCAAGGATATTTGTTCTGCATGCCGCAGGTTTTCCCTCCAGAATAAGCTGCTCTTGTAATAAGCACTGTTTTGACAGCAGCACTGCAGCTTGCCAGGAGCTGCTCCCCGTGCAGCGTGTCTGTCTGTGCATCTGCAAAGTTGCAGCCCCGATTCTCACACCATTCCTCATCTCCTCTTTTGCCCAGTTTTTTCCGAGACAAAATGGGAGGGGGAAAGGAAAGGGCAAACAAGTCTAGTCTGACCTTCCTCCTCCTCCGGAAACACTCCAGTTTACGGGAGCAGTGAGGTGGAGCTGGGTTTCTAGCTGTCAGCAGCTGGGAGTCAACAGCAGCCCATCTTATCCACTTCAGAAATGAGCCCTGGCTGATTGGACAAATATTTCCTATTTACCAGCTTCTCCCCCCTCCTGGATAATTCTAGGGTTAATCCACCACACCACCTCCTCAGCCCAGCCCCGTGATATTGACACTTAAGAAACACAGAGCTGTTTATATTTCATTGGAGAGCTCATACTATCAATTTTCACATTAGTGAGTCCAGCTATTGCTCTCTTCTATCGGGATCTATTGAGTGGTGGCAGTAGAGATATCCGCTGTAGTGAAGGAAAAAAAAATACTTAGCTGTCTGATGAAATGTTTTAAATGCATAGGGTTCACCTTGGGGTTGGCTGCTGCTCAGATTTTATCCATTAATAACACGCAGGGCTGCCACACTACTCTCCAGGGCTGATAGGAAAAATAGTACCACTTACAGATCCCCTGGTTTGCCTCGGGGAGAGTGCACCAAATGCAGCACATATCATACATTTCAGGGCTGAAATTTACTCCATAAGAAGAAGGGAAAAAAACAAACCAAAACCCCCCCCCCCCAACATTCTCTATATTAAAAAACAAAACCCAGCCCTATTCCTGAAACACAGACAAAGAGAAGTTGCCATGTAGGCCAGTAGTTGCAGACCTCAAGTGCTTTACTTATGCTTTGAAACGCCTCTGGGCAAAACAGGGGTAAGATTTCAGTGTAAACGGCCTTTTTTAGCTTACTGCTCTGCAGGTTGACATTTCACCCAGGAGGGAGAAGAATCTGAATTGTTACAAGGAACCATGCAGTAAAGAGTAGGCTCTTGGTAAGCCATCATCTTTCCAGCAAGAAAGTCTCATTTATTTATATTTTCTCTTTTTTTTTTTCTTTCCTACCCCTGAAACAATTCACAGGAAAATGATCATCAGAGTAAGAATTGTTAACTGATTAGATTATTGTCGGCATTCGGTACAAGAACATCGCCAAGCGCTCAAGGGTAAGTATTATTTTCATCTTCTGATGAGGCTAAGAAAGGATTGTGCACCCAATTCCCTGTGCATTAATGATCTGAAGATATTTGGGTTGGGTTGCATTGTTTTCCCCTCTCTTTCAAAGTGAGCCACAGAGCTCTTTGCTGCCAGGAAGTGTTATTTAAGAATATGAGCTTCTTTTGTAAAGGGAAGGGCATAATTAGATGTTAAGAACTGATTATTGCATTGTTCTCCACAGAGATTTCCAAAAGGAACAGCATTTGAAGAAAGAAGGGAAAGTATGTATTGTGCTTGGAAAGTGAGAGCTATCTGCCTTAAACACTCTCTGTCTCCATATCTGAAAACTTTACAAGAGATGTAACCCAACTTCCCACTGCACGTTGCCTGTGAGAAGCCCATTGACCCTCAATACCTGCTGTGGGACTAGAGCTCCCACCCAAAGACCCGAAAAATCCCCAGTCTCCTCCAGTAGGAAGCACTTGGAACAGAAAACCATGATTTATTTTTTTTTTTTAAGGGTCTTGAAACAAGCTGAACTTGCGCCTACACACTGCTGTTTCCTGCTACTCCAGCCCCAGGGAGCTGACGCACCTCGCGCTTCCTCCCTTAGGCACTCCGAGAAGAAAAAGGTTTCTATCAGGCAGCTCTGAGAGAAACCTTTGTAAGAAAAAAGCCCTCCTGAGCAGACAAGGGCTCATCCAACTCATCCAGACTCTGAGGCACTTAATGTAGGGCAGACCATAGGCACTGATCCATGGTGCTCACAGAAGAGACGCAGGCTTCATGTTGATAACCACTAAGAACCTCCCTGCTCTGTGCCGTACTGCACAGAATATACACTCTTTAGGCGCCATCCCCCCAAACAGTGTTCAAAATCAAGCAGACAGACCTCATGCGTTTCTCTGGAGGCTCCTGGCACAGTCTCTAGCAGATTGGTCAGGGGGAACAGCCAACACAGACCTTCAGCTGCTGCTTGACCTCCATTTGATTTTCAGCAGTGGCAGCCGGGAGGGGATGCCCACCTGACTTGAGCATTCCCTTTATTGCTCTTCTCACAAGTGAGAAGTGCTTCAGCTATGCTTAACACCTCCTGAAGCCAGAGAGACATCACCTTCTCAAAGCTGCCTCCTTCTGCTGCTGCTTCTTCCTCCTCAGCCTTTGTTATGTACCATGTAGGATATGGAGCTCCTCTGAAAAACACCTTAAAGCTCAGCTTCCTGCCATGAAAACCCCTGAGGCTACCTGTGCTTCTGCAATGACCTGGCCACCCAGGAGAACCTCAAACCTGTGCTGGCCTGTTTCACTTCACTACTGGGCTCTGCAATACATTCAGATGAGCTGTGAAATACTGCAGTTTTAAACAATTGGACTTCTTTCTAGCAGTTCCCAAGGAATTTTCCTTCTCTTTCCAGGAATGAAAATAGGACTCAGTGTTACAGGCTGCTCACTGTATCCTCACCATTTTCCAAGATTACTTGAGGTATTTCATTATTAAAGTCTTCAAGGCCTATTTTAAAACTCATTTAGATAAAGTTTTCCTACTACTCTTATCAGAAGTTTGCTCTAAAACCTCTTGGATGTCATGCTGAAAAAAGTTCTAATCCTCAAAATATAAGATTATATGAAAGACAAACAATGTCTCAATCTTCTCAGTCTATTTTCTCTTGCTACATGTAAACCACGCCCTGTACTACCTAAATATTTGCGTCTAAGTTACATGTACAAGCACAAAGGTGTAAGAGCATCTCAGCCTTTCTGATCTCAGGCAAAAGGATTCTCACAGCCCAGCCATGCTTTTATAGCCCTTTTCTCTGCCCTTATTTTTTTTTTTTTCCTCCATGGGACCAAAGATTTACCTGGATTAAAAAAAAAAAAAAGAAAAATTAAAAGATTGACCTCTTAAATACAAGCAATAGATCAGTTTCACATTTACCATACTTGATAAAAAATGGACTTCTTCATGACCAGGCAAGTTCTTGGGGCCAAAGCCTGGGCTGAAGTCACCACAGCTTTGGAGACAGGTGTCTCAGTGCTTTTATTTAATCTGCAATAACAGCCTTTAGCTGTATCACAATTAACACACTCTGTGTGCCAAACTGTAACAAACTTGCCTGTTCTCTCTGGACCTGCTTCCAGTCTGAGGTGAGAACTAATGAATTGTCGGGGCCACAGGAGGAGGACAAGGACGTGAAAGCAGAGGGGAAGGAATAAGTGTAGAAACATCTGCGTGCAGAGGACAAAGCTCCTCACTTTCTCCCAGGTTATGCAGCCACTTTGTAAGGATTTGGCAGCCGAGCCATCCCTTTCCTTGCAATCACTCTGTTTGCTTAGGACCAAACCCAAATTCAGTTTGCACCAGAGTTTGTTTGAACACATCCCTTCGCTTCATTGTTCCGATTCGGGATTTTTTTTTTTTTTTCCCCTTTCCTTCTATGCATCTTCATCCTTCATGGTTGATTTGGATTATGATGTAAACTAACCGAACGTGACACAGCTGCTCTCTCCAATAACCAAGGAGATGCCGGCTGCCACTCACCCCAGCACTTTGGTGGTTCACAGCAGGGCTGGTGGGCTGATGGGGGCCCTCTCTTTTGGCATCTGTCTATGCCATCCTCACGCCGTTTGCTGAAACAAAACCAGTGATGTTAGCAGCATATGGGCAGCCAGAACAGGGGTCATTTACCTTATTTGCCAACAAAGTAAAGGACAAGGCCCAGTGGAATGGGGATGTACAGAGAAGAGCTGGCAGCACAGCAGCAGAAGAGGAAACCACAGGCAGGAAGGATCCCAGGAGTCACGTCTGCCCATGCGTCCTTTTCCCGTGGCATGTGGAGTCTCTGAGCTTTGTATGGACTGTTTGATGCTAACTTCGGTGAGTTTTGATCAGCTGAGCTGCCTCTGCCAAACTGAGCTCATATGGCTGAGGTGGACACCCCACCTCAGATACAAAGCCTGACTCCAAACCTCGCTGAAAGCTGAGAAAGATTTTGTTGACAATCAAACTCATGTAACAGCTAACAGAAAATAAATCACTTCCATCTGCATGCTCTTGGACTAGTAAAGGCTTGGTCTGAAACTGGAGGAGCCAAGAAGCTGTCAGGGATCCAATCTAATTGTATATCTAACCTGACCAGAAGTAAGAATAATTGGAAACCTCTCAAGTAGATTGTTCTTCTTAGCTTACCGGGACAAGCCACACACAACAGCTTGCACAATCTGACTTCTGCAAACAAAAGCAGTCTGGATAATTTTGGAGAAGACACTGAACATTCAAACTTCCAGGTTATCTGTCTCTGTTCGCTGCCAGGAAAAGAAAAATTAGGCACCTTTTCCTTCAGAGTTGTACCTCTAGGCACAAGGTTACAGCACTGGGCATGTTCTAACTCATAGTCTGTGCTGAAACAGAGAACTTGAGGAAGACGCTTAGTGAAGAAAAATAGCCTAAATAGAATGATGTCTGCAGAAACCAGGGATGACATATCGGCTGCAATATGAAAACATATGTATATGGCATTGTGAATTTAAAAGGTGCTCCTCATAGTAGACATACTTCAAATATTTATTAAGACTTAGATTCACAAAAAATGTCCCCCTTTTTGCTGGCAATTTTTGCCTGCAAAATTAAGCTCACTTTTGTGTGCGCTCATAATATGCAAATTGCTACCTCTCTTTCTATGTCTGTAGCAATGCTTATCTAAGTTTCCATCCTCTTTTCAAAGTATCACTTATAGTATCTGAGAACCTATATATTTTTATAAAACCCTTCATTTTGTGAGTTCACTATTTGCTAAAATTGTCTGGGAATTATAGGCTCAGAGGGTGTTATTTCTATCCGGTGATTTTACAAAAATCTTTACATTTAAAAAAAAATATTTTGGTTTCTTGTGTGATTATTATAAAAATAATGTTAAAAATTGAGAAAATGTGATTTTATATCTTGCTCAGTTTGAATAAATATAATCCCCTAAAAAATATTATCAGACTTTTTAGTATTTTGTCAGTGATATCAGGAATATACATTAAAATGCATGTTTCAATCCATGACCATGTGGCTCTACCTCTTGATTGAGTAAAATGTTTACCAAAAACCTTGAGTGTTTTTAAAAAATGAGCAGAGTTGTATCTATGTATGAAAAGTAAAAATGTTGTAAATAAGGGAGTTGGCTTTTTTTTCCCTCACAGTTTCAAGCTCCACTTTCTAACTTAAATGCATAAAGATTTTTTTTTTTTTTATTTTTTTTGTCAGCTTCAGTGCAGAGAAACATTAAAATTCATCTCACCCCAAACCTTTGTCGGGAAAAAAAGATGTTAAATATCAGCAAATGGATCTGATAAGCTGCAGACTATTTCTGCTGTCAGAGAATGACTGTAGGACAAAAACACATGTTCAGGATTTGACATCCCTTGGCATCTTGTAAATAGCCTGCATGAATCCACACCTAAAAACTGCCAACACAAGCAAAATTGTGCCCAAGTTTCTTGTAAGTTAAGCAAGCAAAGCAGAGACATGAAACGTGGTTGGATTGAATATAGAAACCTAAAGACCCCCAAAACTGACCTTGAGATGATTTTAGCGAAAGATCTTCTCTGCACTTTTGCAGCGCCAGCCTGATTTTCTCTGTATAAAGAGCTCTGTGTGTGTGTGGATGGGTGAATGTGCAGGACTGCGTGATAAACACGTTATTAGGGAAAAAAACAACAACTTTCCATAGAAGAATGATAAGAAAAAGAACTGCTGAGTAATACAAAATAGACTCTTCCTTTTTTTTTCTTTCCTTTTTTTTTTTTTTTTTCTTTT
>VZRN01001468.1:520288-597836 GCA_013397935.1 Dasyornis broadbenti | reverse complement strand
CTTTTTTTTTTTCCTTTTTTTTTTTTTTTTTCTCTTTTCTTTTCATTTTTTTTTTAAAGGATTCATTCCTTAGAAGAAATATGAAGTAATCCCTTGGCCTGGTTTTCTTCCACTTCAACTCCACCCCCTCACCAAAAGAAAAAACTTTTTCGTGATTTGGGATTCAAAGGACATCTCTTCCCTCTCTGAATGGCAAATTTTTCTCCCTTTTCTGTAAAAATAAAAATAAATTAAAAAAAAAAAAAGAAAAGAAAGAAAAAGAAGAAGAAGAAGAAGAAGAAGGAAAGGAGGGATATTTAGAAAGAGGAAGAGGAGATTTGTTTCAAGAACCAATTTCTTCTGATACAGCATCAGAGTTTGTGCCACAGATGCAGGAAGAGATTACTTCCTTTCCTTTCTCCAATCCCCATTTTTTTTCCAATCTCTCAATTCTTTTCAGAGATGCTGGTCTTCCTTTCTTGGATTCAGGTTTGCCCACTGCCAGCAGGATGTGTCAAAGCTCCTGGACTTTATGGAGAAACTGCTTTTTCCTGAGAGCCTGGGGATTGTCTCAGCATTTGAGGGATGGATTATTCAGGGGACTATCACAGCATTAATGATGGCATCTGCTGGAAAGAAAACCCACACTGTGGTGGGAGGTGTCACAGCCATCCTTATCCCAGCCTAAATGGGAGCACTTTCCAAACTTTCCCCAGGTGAATAAAATTGTCGTGTCTCTGTTACAGAGGATCAACATCTCTGTGGTCCATGCTGACTTTAATTCAGAGTTCAGTGCCAAAAAGGACCACGAGGATGCACCATGGTGCAAACACAAAGGGACACCAAGATTTTTCCAACCTGAAAAGTGGGAAGGGAAATGGGATGGGGTCTGTGGAGCTGAGAAAGGTTATGGAGCAGTCAAGCACTATGTGCCAGGACGTGGTCGGGCTGGGATCCGGAAAGCGATTCTCTCCAAAGGACGTGGAACAGCTGGCAGCATGCCTCCTCCCCTCCTCTTCCTCTGAAGCACCCCTGGAGTCAGGATGCTGCCTTTAATGACTCAGTAGTCTGCTTGGCTGTGGCAGATCTTGTATTTCTGAAGAGAATCAATATAAACACTTTCTTTTGTATTTCCTTTTTTTTTATCCTTACCCATTGTAGTGCCTCTTATTTCACTGTCTGCTGTCTGTCCCCAGCACCAAAGGAAACTGTGATCCCTAATTCCCAGTGCTGCCCAGCCTGCTATAAAACTGCTCAGTGTGAAACGTAATATGCAAAAAAATTTTTTTTTCTTTTCTTTTTTTTTTTTTCTTTTTTTTTTCCCCCCTCCTTTTTGGCAGGCTCTGGAAAAGGCCTGTTTCCTGGCAGGAGAAAAAGCCAGCCTTGGCTTCAAGCAGCCACTGACAATTCCCAGCATATGGTAAGAGAGGGAGCTTCCGCCTACCCCATCAGGTAAGTGCCATCTTCCTTACTACAGCAATGATCGATGTCACGCTTGGAGAGCGCTGGCTACTGGGAGAGGAGCCAAGCGGCCAACTGGCCAGTACAAGGGAACAGGTCAGCGTGGACAAGGCCTCTGGGTGAGGAACGCATGCTAGCATAAGCATGCAACCAGGAAACGTGGTGTCTTAGTGCACCGTCATCTGCCTTGGGCTTTTGGCTCTGCTGCCGAGTTCGAAAGGCTTAATTTGCTTACGCTCGCGCTTGGGTTTAAGTGCTTTTCAAAGGTGAATTGGAGCTTTTTTTGCATACGCCCTTCAGTGTTGCTTGTGTGCCATTCCCTCCCTTCTTTCCTTTTTCTTCTCTTTTAATTTTCTCTTCTAGTGTCTGTTTTTACAACGAGCTTTTTCTCCTTGGCTAGAAGAAGACCTGATCCCACATCCTTTCCAGCTCTCCTCATGGATTTTGTGTTATTTTGGAGCAGTCCACCACTGTGCCAAGCACCAGGGAAGTTTCCTTAGAGTAGCCCAAATTTTGGGGCAATGGTTCAGCCCCAGTTTGGCCTCAGGATCTCCTCCAACCTCACCTCACACTGTGCTCTGCAGTATCACAGAGGGATTTGGAAAGCTCAGAGCAGCACAGGGAGTGCTGTATGTGGCTGCAGTGTGCCTGGGAGGGGGACAAGGCCCTGTCATGGTGCCACCCTCCCCACAGGGCCCATGGCACAAGGAACGGGGCCTCTTGGTGTTCTCTGTCTCTGCTCCCCAGGCTCCCAGTGCACATAAGCACCTTCAAAGCCCCACGGAGCCATTAACACCGGTTCCTCAGCAGTAAATCAAAGCAGCTCCATAACACTCTTTTCCTCTCACCTGAGCCCTGACCTGGAGGGACCACATCTTGTGGAGAGAGGGTAATTCATTCTCCATGCTCACTCAATCCATAGACCCTTGGCCAAGGATGCTGATTATTGCTAACCGGGGTGCTGTTTTTTATCGTCCTGGCAGGGCTGAGAGAGCCCTAACTCATTTCACATGGAGCTCTGAATAGCCACTGCCTGGTAGGAAGTTTTGGTGAGGACCAAACTGAGCTGTTCTCCATTTATCCTGTGGAGGACTGCGCACTTTGCAGCTCATTCTCCAACACAGAAATAAACTGTCAGTGGCTTCTCTTCTGGCACAGATTGATCTAATACAACTGCCTCAGCACACACTGCTTGCGCAGACAGTTCCAGTGCACATTACTGTCATTTCTGATGCCCTAAAAGCTGCTGCCTTCTCCCTCCCATGCTCTTAAATGCCTTAAATGCTCTTAAAAAGTGTGGTGACACTTTTACGGGTGATGGGGCAAGGGTCACAAGCTGAAACTTTGCATGCCAAGAGATGCAAACAACAGATTCCCATCTCTAGGAGGGAAGCAGGATCTGATTTCCTTTGTCAGTAGGTTCATTCTTTGTGCCACATAATTATAGATAAACAAAATGAAACACGCAACACGCCTTAAATTAAATACAGAGTTTTCTGATTGCCACATTAATGGGAGAAAGGTTATCCCAAGCAAGTACGTCTCTGACTGCTGTAGGAAATCAAGCTGCAATGGGAAGTGTAAAGTAGGGGGTTACTTTCTAGAATCTGTTGTTAAAATCTGAACTGAGCCACAGCTTTGCCAGGCAATGCCTGAGTGCCATCGGTGACCTAAAATGCTACAGGATGGTAAATGAGGGGTAGAGCCATGTCCATAAGTTTATTCACATAAACTATTAGGTAGCAATGGGTGTGGATTAGCAAAACAACAAATGCAACTCATTTTCAGATATCTGTGTTCATGGTGAACTGATTTTGTGCCCCTGCACTGGTGCTAATCCTGCAGAGGTATTTTAGAGTGTTGATCAAAAGTGAGAATATTAAAGTAAATGCTACAGATAGACCACTGCTTCAATCCCAAAATTCTGGGTAAAATGTCTGTTTTAGAAAGGCTACCATATAATATTACCTTTTCCTTTTCAGATTTTTTTTAAGTGGGTTTCAATTTTTAATTATAGGGTCTTTCCCCTTTATATAATTTGTTTTATTCTGTGATACACAAATCAAGATGTTATATAGCATGACAAGCAGCATATACTTTGATCCAGAAAACCAGAAAATCTGTTCTAATGTTATAATGTTACCATCATCCTTTTGGTTTTGAAGTAAACTAAATGAGATAAATATTTCCAGAATTACATTTTTAATGTACTGCTAATATTATTGGCACAACATGAAACATTTACTGTTAAACTGGAAAAAAAGGGTCAGTATTTAAAACAAACAAATTCCATCCCATCGTGTTTCTACAGAAAATATCCACTTGGGCTAATTAACTACAGCTCCTGAGCATCAGTGAATGGATTTTCACATTTAACAAGTTCCACGGAGTTCAGCAAGAACGATTATTTCTTTTGAATAGTCATGCTTAAAGAATATTGCTGCCCATCATACGGGATTCATTACTGCTAGGTTTCAAGAGTCTGTCATCCACAGAGGGAACAGGAATGATTCCATATGACTTAGGTGACAAATCATAAAACATAAAAAATGAATGGCTAACAGCTGTCTGGACTTTTCCTGCTGCAAACAGTTTCCTTCAAGTTGATATTTCCTCATGCTCCTAATTTTCCAAAAAAGACAATCCAGATGTGCCAGCTGCTCAGTACAGGTATATCCGATGCAACCAGCATCTAGAGAGAGATCACCAAAGGGCTTCTCTGCTTTTGTCTTCTTCCCCTTGTCTAATCCTTTCTTTCTTTCTTTCTTTTTTTTTTTTTTTATTTCTCCTCAGCAAGAGTAAAACTTGAGCATGGCCAGGTGTTTTCACTTCAGAGGCTCCAATGGCAACAACAACTCCAGTGCTTGGAAGCTAACAAATTTGTTGTGTCACAATTGATAATCAACTCTAGTAAAAGAATGTCCAAATCAATTGAGCTTTAGCAAGGGCAAACTGACTGGACACAGCCAGACTCCCAGCAAAAGTAGGCCAAGCTTGATAAATTTGCCCTTATTATAGCTATTGATGTTTAAATTTCTTCAGGGATGTTGTTACATGGGTGCCTAGTGGTGACAGAGGTACGGTGACCTCCTTCGATCCTTAATCTACACCTGTTAGTTGGCTCCCTAGTTGCTTGTGAGTATACTCAAGCTTAAAGGTTAACAAAAGAAAAACAGGCCAAGTTTACGCGACTGCAGCAACGGATCAATGCAGAGTAAATAACCTTCTCTGTCTTATTTCCCCAAGCATTATTGATCCGAGTTCTTTGTTCTTTGTCATGTTTCTGTCTTCTAATCCCAGGGGACACTAAACGATCGGCTCATATTGGACATGTTAACTGGCACATTATGACAGCTACCATTTTGTCACTCAATGTGGTGCTATATATAAAGAACCCTCAGTTCAGGGGTTTCTGAGCTGCTGTCTCCAAAACAAGCCTCCCCATACCTGCTTTTTTCTTGTGGCTTCCTTTGTCTGCTACCCCTGCCCCTTCGGTATTTTAGCTAGAGGTCTGCTATAACGCTAACCTTTCTTTCTTTTATTATTATTATTAATTGCGCTCCTAAAATTTCCCCATCCTTAAAGATGGACAATAACCCAACAGTTAAAAATAATAGACGCTTTTGCAGCATTCAGTGCACGGCAGGAGTTTGAGGCAGCAGCAAATGCTGATATCAATTCTGACCTGTCGGGCCTTGTTGTTTTTTATTTAGGAACAGGAGCCCTTTCCTTTCATTATCAAGGTTACATTTAAAGGATATTGTGCTTTCCTAAGTGTTCTCAATGGATTTCTATGGGATATTACAGATATCACTCTATCCACACTGAGCCCAACCTCTGTCTTTCAGCCGAGCGGATGCTCCAAGTGCCTTAACGGCTCTATAAACTTGCAGATTTGTGGTGGAAGTCTGTGTTCACTGGGAGACTATTGGATTTCTAACAAAATTAATTGGATTTCCTTCCTTCTGAATGCTCCCTCTACATGCCTATCTCCGAATAAAAACTTGCCAATACTAACTCCCAGAATTATACAGAAGGAAAAAGGGGAAAAAAAAGAAAAGACGTGAACTTGGAAGGCATGGCAACCTACTACTGCTTATTTAGCCTTCCTCACACTTTATCTAGGACACAGAAAAAGCCTATTCGAAAAGAAAAAGCTCTTCCCTCTTGTGCCAAAAAACTCCCAGCAAGGGATCCAATCACTGGAGGAAGTGTTGCGTGCCTTTCTGTCACGGCGAGGAAGAGTCCATTGGCTGAATTGTGTCATATGGATTTAGGACTCCAAAATTCATAAGGCATTTCTGGGTCTGTCTGGCGCTTAATGGACAGCGTGATATAGATAGAGGGAGTAGGACTACATTTTAAACCCAAAAGGAGAATTGATAGTCAGGAGGCAGATTCCTGCCTATTTCTCCGTGTATAGCATTTCACTGTACTAGCCATTACCAATCACCGCGCAAATATACTCTGTCCAGTGGTCAGTAATAGCATTATGACTTTCCTGCCACAGAATCTTATCATTCTCTAAGTCACAGCTGAGTCAATCTGTGCTTTGAACAGGTATTTTTGCTAATGCAAAGGAATGCAGGGGGAAAAAAAAGCCACTGTATATTTCAATTGAATTTCAAGTTCCTTCACGTCTCCATAGCTGATAATTAAACCAACTGACCTGCTTCTGCATCAAAGCCTGCAGGATATTAGGCAGATAATACTCTTTAGGTAGACAGGCTTTGGGGGATAGTTTCTTAAAACAAAAAGAAAGAGCCCCCAACCAAACAAATAACATTGAACTGTGACTCTTGGAGCAGCCTCATCACTTGGCCATGGGGGTCTCCCCTTTCTTATCACTGAGAGCAGAGTTTGGAGAAACTCTGCAGGAGTTAGCAGGAACTCTTGAAAAGAGAACCAAAAAATGACATGTGAAGAATTTGCCCCTGTTAGGCTCAGTCATTCGAGCCCAAAACCCATCTCAAATATTTAGTAGATTATTCCAATATTAATCTTTCACAGATGGCATGTTCCTGTTTTTCTTTCTTGTTTTCTTTTTTTTCTTTTTTTTTCAATTCAAACCACTAAAATATGCTAAAGCCACAACTTGAACCTGGTTTGGTGTCTATCTACAGAAACTTATTATTTGATTTGAAATGGTTTTGTTTTCTTTTGACATGCTGGAAATATATCCTTAGAGGACATTTTCATCTCCATAAAACACTTGTGTTTTTTGGACTTGCTGAAAAACTGAAAAATCCAGGGGTCAACCAGATTTAACAGTTAATTTATTCATTATTTGTCTTTCCAGCTGCAATTACTTTGGGGCAAACCCAACATATGCTAATGTTTTTATAATATGCCTAAAATGTTATAATAAATTCAAATTATTAATAAAACTGACATGTAAAAGTGGGAGATACCTTGTATGTGGGCAATATGTGTTATTCTAGTTGAATATTTTGCTCCATATTTCCAATCAGCATGAGGGTCTTTCTCAAATATGTGAAGAGTTATGGCATTGTTACCCTTGAAGGGTTGGCTGGCTGCAGAAAGGACACATATACATTGTCCATATATCCACCAGAAATTTAACATTCACTAGGATAAAGAATTTCTTCTCCTAAGTGAGGTACACAAGTTTTTTTTTTTTCATAAAAGTGCATTGTCTCTGTCCTGCAGGTGTCAAACAGCGTCTCTGTTTTGCATTCCTGTAATACTGTTAAAAGGGTTTAAATTTTTCTATTTATTATGTAGCCAGTTCACCTCCATGCTCAGTAGGATGTTCTGCAAACTGATCTCACTGTTAGGGTGACATCACTATGTTAAAAATAAGCCATGGTGGCGTATCTGTGATAAAAAATAATATTATTATTCAAATAAAATTATATTTCAACTGTGCAAAGCTCCCAGTGTGTTTGAAACGTATATTTAAAGGAGACAGCCCAAGCTCTGTTGTGAGAGAAAAGTTATATTTTACTATAATATTTTTATGTGGCTATAAAATGCAATGTAAAAAAATCCTTCTCAAACTATGTCTTGTTTATTTATTAATTTAGCTTTTTCAGCTGTCAGCAATTGAATTCCCTTAGATATGGAAGAAGGTCAGCTTTCCTTATCCTAAATTCAGTCTCCTTTTCGGGGGACGGATAGCAAGTGGGGGACCAGATGTGCATGCCAATATTTAGAATTTCAGCTGTTCTCTCCCTTTGGGTGCCAGATCCGCTCCTAGATGTGGGGGCAGACCCTGAAGAACAGACTAAGGCTGGGTTTTATAAAGGTTTTCAGGGGGAGGTTTTGTTTTGCTTTCTCGTTGTGTCGTTCTCTCAGCCTGGCTTTTGCCCCTGCATAGTGCACTCTTATCCTCCAGATAGGGAACAGCAGCCAATTCTACAGTTTCACACCATTTGTGCTTTGATAGGACAGCACTCATATTCTCAGACATCATCAGGGAATAGGACTGAGCAGCCTGGATTCTCTCCTACAAAGGGCCAAGGCACACAGACTGTGAGAATTCTCACAAAGCTGGTTAGCAGATTGAGGTTAAGTGCTCAACTGACTAAAGATGGCTGGGAAAACAGGTATTTTGGTTCCTAAATCATATAAGAAGGTTCAGAATGTTGTGTTTGGGTATTTTTTAATTTCTTGAGAACACCTGAGAGGATTCTTGGTTTCCTTTGGGTGACCTTGCTGAGGCTGATTTCAGAGTTTTCGCCTGGTAAGTGGGTCATTGGGTAAAGGACTAGAGAGAGAGATGTGTCAGAAGCTCTTAAACTTGTCAGAAAAGATACTTTGCTTCTTCCTGTACGAGACAACTCGTTCAGTACTGTATAAGATACTTCTGATTTTTCTTTTTGAAAAAATGAAACTGTCACAGTCCTCAGCTGGGGTAAACTGATGTTAATTCCATCAAGTTTCATACACTGAGGCTGGCTTGCTCTAGCTGGAAAACTGGTCCAGGGTCAGAGGTCTATGTAGTAAAAAAAAAATTTGTTCTGGAGTGTGTATGCATGTGTAGGCTCATGTACATCTGGGCTGATTTGGGTTCTTGGAGAATTTTTGACGTTATTAGTAATATTCCTCCTTTCCCCTCTCCTTAAAAAGGAAATTTCCATAAATAAAGCTTTTAGACTGCTCAGCAGATTTACCTCCTGCCCTCTCGGGCACACCCTAACCTCTTCTAATAATACAAATGTTATCTTAGTCTAAAAAGTTATTCTTGTCCTTGATGTGCATTTTGTACTCCTGTCAAGGGCCAGAATAGAAAGAAATCAGGGGCAGTGCGAGGAAGGGTCAAACTGAGCATGAAAAGATTCCCCTGCCTCCATGTAATGTACAAATCAGGATTGTTAGAGCAAACAGCCACCAACGAGCCACATTATTCATAACACTTCACAGTTTTCTCATGGAAGCCGACAAATGTGCATTGCCTGAACATATTTTGTTAATTCGTTGGGTTTTTGCTATGAATACAGCTGAATAATTTCAGAGCATTTTCCTGACAGTAATGAGTGGTGCTTTGTACCTTCCCTGGGATGCACATCACTACTGTTTTGCTCATTTTATGGATGGGCAGTCTGAGGCACAAAAGAGAAAGAACAGGTCAAATGCAGGATTATGGAATGAAAAGGAGCCTTGACAATTTTTAATTACTACCTAATATTTTAGAAAAATTCTAAAATTAATCTGGGTCCTCATTTATTGGAAGCGCAATATTTTAGAGAAGAGTTAATACATTTAATTAAAACATGGCAAAGTATTTATCGAAAGCATGATATTTTGGGGAAGAGTTATTACATCCGACTAAAACATGGCAAAGTATTTTTGTATTGCTTAATGAATCTTTAGATGCTAGAAACCTTTGGACCATTTGTCTGATCTTCATATTTAAACATGATTTTAACAGTAACAGTTCACCCATGGCACTAAGAGACATCAGTTGCAGAAAAACACACTAATACGGACCAGAGCTGAATTAAACTGTGTTGATGGAGATAACCAGTTGCATATGTTTTTAGTTAGCAGGAGCCAAATCAGATAACCACCATACAGAAACACTGGGCCTGATGGACATTTTTTTTTCTATTTTTCTGAGAAAAGACTGGATTGCAGCCTGAGCCTTGGTTACCACGGTCATCCTTTTGTAGTCGGGAATCAGGAAAATGAAATTCTGGATAAAGTGAAAAGATGACTGGAGAGGAAGGAACAGCAAAGTATGTGAAGGGCAAAGACATAAACATTGGTGCTGTTCTCTTCGTGTTACCAGACAAGGACCTTCTATTGATTTCTCCGGGCATGCTTGCACTTCCTTCCTTCAGTGACTAATGATACGCCCTTTGGGTTATGATGACACTGCATTTCATAGGCCTGCAGGTCGAATACCTGATGTATTCTCTGCCTGGCTCTTACTTTAAGTCATTGTCCTGCTCCAAGCCAGGCTCTCCTCAAACGTGAGGCAAATAAGAAAGGGAGATAATTTACGTCGCGCATCCCGGGTTGGGGAATAAAGCACGACACTTCAAGTAGGTTCAAGCATTGCTGGATATTGTCTGAAGCCTCATTTCCAGTCCGTGGCATAGCATCGAGTCTGGTGTCTTTAATGTTTTTCTCACAACAGTTTCCAGAATTCTGTTTCCTTCTGCAGGAGCCCCAAAGTGCATATGTGTTAGGCACACATTTCCTCGCCCACCTCTGCGTTGGAACACAGATTTGTTTTAACTTTGATTAACAATCCTCCACAGAAATTTAAAGAAAGAAGTGACTGATTCTTCTCTCACTTTCTGTAAATTAGGAATAATTCCCCTCTCCCTCCCACCCCTAGGCCATGGAGTTAACATAAATAATGTGGAACTGGTGAAGGTGACAGAAGAGTTAGGCTAAAAATGAAGAAACCTACTGCCTTCAACACCGAGAATATGGGGCGCAAATTATATCTCGGCCTATTTAATTGCCAGGCAAAATGTGGGACAAGAACTCTTGGGGGCTCCCAGTCACCAGCAAAATGAAGGATTTGATATAAGTAGCCCGTAATAGCTGCTCTGGACAACCTTCTTCTCATGTTCGAGAAGCAAAAACAGCAGGAGGTTTTCAGAAGCGTGAAGAAGAAGTAAGCATCTGACGTTCACTTACTTTTAACAAAAGTTTGTCCTATGGCAACCCTGAGTGCCTTTGAACATATCAACCTATATTCCACCACGAAGCTAGCTTTTGTGTAATGAACTACCCAAGCCTCCCCAGCTACCAAATTCAAATTAATGGCACGTAACCTTGAAATTACTGATTTGACATAAGGGTGTTTTTTTTTTTTTTTCCCCCCCACAATACTCAACACTGTTTCTACCGTCTGGAAGAAGACTTTCGTGAAGCCAGAGATCCCATCATTTAATGTGCAAAATTTAGGTTGTCAATCAGGATGCCTAAATAGCTCATGTTTGTAACAAAATGTAGCTATCAGGCTTTTTCTTGAGTGCCTCATGATGTAAATGGGAATTACTGATCCAGAGATTGAGTTTACAGCTCTGATTTGAAATTTCCAGCCTCTCAAGAGAATACTGTGACTTGAGAAAAACTTAGAGGGCATAAAAATACATTCCTAATAGTATAAAAAACCCACCAATATTGAGAAGCCTCCAGACTTTTTCCCCACAATTTCCTATTCTTACGGAATACTTAGTGCAGAGAACAGTTTAAATAAATGCAGATACACTGTCCCTGTCTCGCCTTCGTTTGGTGCTAAATCCCCCAGAGAGGAGAGAACTATTTCTCAGCTGAAGCCTAGGGAGCTGCCTTTGGGTCAACATTTCTTGAGTTGCACAGTATTGATGCTGCCATTCTGCCAGGTGTTGAGAGGAGAGGTTGATTCTCAGAGCTTTATTATGTTTCAATCATTGCTCTGGTCACTGGTTAGGGTGCTTCATGTTCCTTCTCCTTTCCCCCTCTGCCCAAACACATCAGCCAGGGGAGCATTGGGTTAAAAAGGCTGCAGACCAAACTCTGTGGTCCCACCTGTTCACCTTGGTGGTGTTAAGAAGCACCAGTTTGACTGGACACCACAAATTTTTGTCTCGGGGCAGAGAGATCAGCAGGGATGGGGACGGAAAAGGAATAGGGGAACTTTCCAAATGCTCCTCTGGCTGCAGAACGGGGAATGACAGAGCCTGGGAAAGCAGAACAACCACCCATGAGCAATTCCTGTTGCATGCCAGGCACTGTTGGGATGAGCCAAGCTATTCCAAGTGGTGAGGAGTCACGGCCAGGCACCATGAGCCATTGCCCAGGCTGTGTCCTGTCCTGCCAGCAAGGCCACGCGTCCCACCCTGGCTGCCAAAAGCCGGAGCAGCTGCTGGTGCTGCCACTCCCGAGAGCAGGAAGGTGCCTGATGCAGGAAATCTCAGGAAGAAAATTTATAAACAGAAAAGAGACTTCTTTTTTTGTTGCTTCATGCAGCCGAATTTGATGATCCAGTATATTCCTTGGAATCTAATGAAGACATAGGGTCAAGCAAAGGCAGGGCTCACATCCACAACATGTGAACCCCTCAAAATACCCTGCCAGAGGCCAGTAAAATGAAAACACACAAATCCGAAGGCAGTTTCTTAGTCTGTTGCTCCTGGAACTGTTTTTCGTGTTTCATTCCTCTTCCTTTTGCTACCACCATTAGGAGGTGCTGGCTGGATGCTTTCAGTGTGGTATTCCAGTGCAGAAATACATTGCACCAGCTGATAGAGAAATACGTTCACACAGAGGGAATTCCTGAGCCGACTGCTAGTTATAGAAATATTATTCCAGAGCCAAAATTATGTGATCCTTCTTGGAACAAAAAGACCATGAAAATCAGCAAGAATTTTCCTCCATTGAGGAAATCTATGCCATCTCTTAATATCCAACAGACTTGTCAAGTATCTGGTGTGATTTTTTTAAGTGAAACATATGATAGAAATGGAAAGCTTAATCAAGTTTCCTGAGCTTACTAATTACTCATTCTTTGGGTTTATTTTCTTCCGTGCTTTGCCTGACAATTGAATATGGCAGAGACGTAAATCTGAGAGGTTTGTTTTGCTTTCAACGAGCTCTTAAAACACCTTTTCTACATACACACAGAGATTAAAATAAGAAAGAAAGGATGTCAGCCATATGATAACAATGAGGAATGGCTGGACAGAGGATTGGACTCCTTAAAATGAGTATGTTTACCATCCCATGGTTGATGAATTACCAGGGATTTTAATTGTAAAGCTCTGGCTGCTATTGCCATATTTCACAGACCAGGATCACCAGCTATTTCATCTACCTGTAATTTTATTTCTTTACCAAGTGCCTGATCATGAGAAACAATAACTGTCAGCAGTGTAAATTCCCACAGGACTTTGAAGATTTACTCTGACTAACTACAGATCCATCCAATATCTCACAAGATCAGTCTCTACCTGTCCCAGACTGAGATGTAATGTGGCTGTAGATTGTAACTGTTTACAGAAGTGGGAGCCTTCAATAGATCAGTGTATGAAATCATTCCTATTCCTCCACAGTAGTTTGTAAAGTTTCCAAAGAGCTTTCCAGGCTTTCTGGATGAAAACCACTATATAAATGCAAGATGCCATTATTATTTATTGTTTCGCTTTGACAGAAAGATGGAGGGTTTCATTTTGACTTTATATTTCCACTTCGCCTTTGTTTCATAACTTTCTGACATGCAGAGTTTTCTTTTGTATTTCTTGCAAGCCTTACAACCTCCCTGTTAAGGCCGAGATGTTGGGAATGCTGCAGCCACAAATAAGAATTAAATCAGAGCAATTTTTAATTATTATTTGAGTTCTCATGACAAAGGAGATCATACTAAAGGCCCCAGTTTTCAGGCTCCTATATCAGAGACGAGCTGGTTCAGGATATTCCAAAAATCCACTTGTGACAAGCGCTGACAGGCCCTTACAAGAAGGGAAATTCTTTTTACAACCTTACATTCCTGGTAACATTAGCCCTTAGAAATAATATCTTACATTGCTGTGAAAAAGTTTCTTTGCTGTTCTTAATAGCAGTTAATTTTCTTTTTACAGCTGTAAGGAGGATAAATGATGGGAAACTCAAATAGCAGGGATTACCTGCTGTTAATTTGAAAACCACAGAATTTAGCCACAGTTTGTAGATATCTGAAATGTGAGATGTCCACCTCATTATTGTCCCTCTCACAAATATTTTTTTTTTCCTTTAATTCATCCCATAGTATTTTGTGGTGAGAAACCCTATTATATAATGATGCTATGAATATTATTTCTTCTTGAATGTTTAATTTCATAAGTTCTAATGCGGTAAATGCTATCTGCCTCTACCTTGAGCAATCCACAACTTTGTTCACCGCAGGAAAAAACTGCTTTTCAGAATGGCTATTCTGCTTGAGCCATCTGGAGTCTCAATCCAGTGTCATTTTAAAGAACCTTTAGAACAGTGGATGAGAGACTCAGCTCTCATCCCATTACCAGCTTTATTTAATCTAAAATGCCGCTGAGAGAGAGAGACTCCCTTATCTCTGAGTTGTGCAAACACACCACTGCACACTGATACAAGATCTGTTGTGAACTGTGTAGGAAAGCTGGTGGTGAGTGGAATCCTAAGTATGTGAATGCAGCAGGTAAAAAAGGACTGAGGAGAAGGGCTGAGGTCTATGGCTGTGTCCCAGATACCGAAGAGGACAACAATTTCTGCAGTGCACAGGAACGAGAGGAGCAGAGATCTAGTTTGATGGATGCCATCACTGCATTGCTAACGTTAATATCTTTAGCACAGCACAAAAAAGAAATTAAAGAAGGCGTGTGCTGTCTAACATATTACAGTGCCATGTAATCCCCCAAATGCTGAAATGCTCATGTAGACATTTTTTGGTGTTGTTGTTTTACTCATAATTGCTCCAGTGTCAAATGAGATTGTAATGAGAAGTGGAGCTGTTACAGAAAGTTCACTGTTCTGGAACTTCTCTGAGATGGTGTCAAATAACAACTTTTTTTCCCCATGTTTTTCCCACTTTTGCAGCTGCCTCTTCATTGCCTGGTTTGGAGACTGACTCAGAAAATAAGACATTAAGCTTTAAAGCTAGCTGAAAAATAAAGGGTGGAGATGTGAAAAATGTCAGGGACTTGGCATTCTTCTTTTCATTAGCTTTCAAACTTTTAGAACATTCCTTAATAGTCTTGTTTAATACTGGTTGTTCCAGCTACTTTTAGAAGATATTTTGGAAGACATGAGGCCTAGATATGCAGACAAGAGGCCTGATGACTTGAGGCACAGACCAATCAAAAATTAATTCCAGATGTTCTGTATGTGCCTGATAAGGCAGAACCTGGTGTTTCATTAGTTTGTTTTTTTTTGTACCAATCATGAACAGCAACATATAGGCTGAGATTATCTAAATTGCAGACTAAACTTATATGAACAAAGCTGTAGGCATAAGAATATTTTGGACCCATTTTTCAGCACACTTGTGTGCCAATGTTTGCACAGTATGTGGTTAACGTGGGCTATAAGGCCCCTTTCCCTTCAAGACCACACTGAGATGGTTTCGGTTGATGACCATTCATAGTCACTATTTTATTTGTAAATCTCGGCTCATCCTTGCACATAGAAACAGGAGTAATTCCAGCTCACAGGAGTTTACTGGTACTGCCTGTCCTCTAGATCTACTCTATGGTCTGCAAAGAGCATTTAACGTTAGAATTGGCCTTTTCTGCTACTGTCTTATCTTTTTGCTTGACTTCATCCTGAGCCAAACGGGAGTTCCTGAGTTCTTGCACAGAGCGATGAAAAGTCTAACTCTTGCTCACTTTTGAATACTTAAATGAAACACCTGAGTTTGGAGACCTGGCTGTAGGACAGAGGGACAGTTCCAGGGACGAAACCATCTCTAAAGATCATTGTGGGAATTTAATTTAATATCTGGATGTGTTACTCTTTCTCTGTCAGCCCAGAGGACTCAGGGCTAGGAGATTCCCATCCTCTTCAGCCCACTGCCTCAGGTTACATTAAATGAATCCAGACCTCAGATGAGCTGTCTCAAGAAGAGGGGGGGAAAAACAAAAAAGAAAAATCAAAACCATACACTAGTATGTCAGTAAAGCAGCAAAGAAATAAAAGGAGAAAAAAGGGGATAAAAGTACCTGGAGGGTGAGAAGTGCAGCTCACTGAGAATTTCCATCCTCCAACTGCTCCCTCTGCTGCCTGCAAGACAGTGAGAGGGCAGCCAGGAAGAGACGTGGTCTCTGTATGGCTGCCCAGGTGGGCTCTGCATCCTTCTTCCTCTCTCTGCTCCCAGCATTAGGGATTCCGACAGTTCCTAGATAAAGTTAAAGACTCATGTAGTGATCTTCACACTAATTGGACTGTAATGTATAGCCTCGGTCAAGCAAATCTCTCCCAGCACTCCTCTCCACAGACGGCAATCAAGCCATTTACAGAAGATGCATCGGCTGCTGGGACCCTGGAGTAACCTTAAACTGCACTGGCCTTTTAGCAGAAAACACAATTAATTTTGATACTGAAGGGCAATTAGGACTGGGGTTAAAATAAAAAATCTTCTGAACAGAGAATGTCAAAGACTGGGAAGGAAACTCTTTCCCTGTACGCAGTGTGTTGAAGGTCTGTAAGCACAGCAACTGTCAGCTCGCAGTAATTCAGGTCACTTTAGAAACCCCTTGTTTCCATAGAAGAAATGTAAATTCAGATTAATAAGCACCATGCTCAAACCCCACTACGACTGATTGCCACTTTCTTCCAGTCTTTGCTGCCAGAGTGAGCACAGCTTCTTCTTGTTCTTGCTGGGGAAACCTGCTTTATATCCCAGAATTTAGTGAAATGACCAAATGCATTTATTTTGTACTGTTTCATTTCCAAAGGAAAATGCTCTCCCAGCTCCACAAATCTCGACTCAGAGCAAATCACGTCAGCAACTCTGCAAACTTCTTTTTAGAAGCACAGAAGGTGTTTACAAAAATACATATCTACATGCACCAACATGCCCTGGCATATGTGCAAGGCAGACAGAATTCTGGCCTCACCTGTGCAAAAGGCTTAAGTCCGTGTCACTCTCCATAACTTTACTGTGAAGGTGGTGAGGCTCTGGCACAGGTTTCCCAAAGAGGCTGTGAGTGCCCCAACCCTGTCAGTGTTCAAGGTCAGGTTGGATGGAGTACTGAGCAATCTGGTCTGGTGGAAGGTGTCCCTGCCCACGGCAGGGAGTTGGAACTAAATGATCCTTGAGGCCCCTTCCAACCCAAACTATTCTATGAATCTTTTCAATGAACTCAATCAAATGCACCAGACTTGTTTGTTGTGGCCTTACTTCATTTTTTCCCTCCCCAGGACAATCAACTGAGCACTCAGCTGAAGTCCTTGAGTGTCACTGGCACAACTCAAGCACCGGAAAACCATTCGAGCACAGAAAGGAAGACAATGTTCGGTGTGGAAATTTGAATTCCACATTTTTGTAAGGACAATGGATAAAAGATGAACGCTCGGGAATCAAATGTGAAATCCTGATCCAGCAACATCTAATGGGCAAAGGGAATATATCTCCATGTATGCACACACAGAGTGTCTGGAAATAGGTGGAGGAGGGTGAGAAGGAGTCTTCATGTAATGAGAAAAACTAAAGATGCTACTTCCCTTGATTCTATCTAAACCACTATTTTTTCTTTGTGTTTCCAGGGTTATTTTTCCGTTTACAGGGCCCTCCATTCTGCAGTGAGCTGATTTCACATCTGAGACTCGGCCAGCCACCCCAGAAGTTGAACAAGGGAAACCACTAGCTGATGTTAGATTTACACAGTGCGTAGGTTTTGTTTTTCTTAAAAGCAGCATCCCGGGGGAATCTCTAAGTGACAAAAATGGCATGAGGAGCACTAGCAGCCAACAGAGCAATGGCGTTCACATGGTTAAATATGTTGTTTTCAGGGATTGATTCAATCTCTGCTTTGTCAACCGGTTTTAGTTCCAGAGCCCCATTCCCACTAGCTACAGGGAAGGGTAAGGAGCCCAGAGTAAACTCATTTGGGCCTTTTAAGTACAACATGATTTATATTTGTGTGCAGCCCCTGTCATGGGCTGTGCACAGCCCAGTGCCAGACCCCATGTCACCCTCTCAATCTTGCACCAAAGGGGGCAGGTGGACGAGATAACTTAATAGCTCGTATTCATTTGGAATTTCTCTGCTTATGGGGTAGGTCACCTTGCTCAGTGAGAGAGGGAAAGCATTTAAATCTTCAGCCCAAACTCAAGCTTCAACGCAAGCAAATTCCACAGGAGCTGAACTTGACGTTTCTTCTCTCACTGTCTTGCAGTTTCTTGAGGCGTCCCTTCATGAGGGCAGTGCAAGGGCTCCAATGGTGACGAAAATAACAATAATCCACCGTGCTCATGCAACTGACATGAAAGTAAAAATTCTCACCAAGTGACTTTCATGAGGGACAGGAGCAGGTTTAGCGTCTGAAGAGATGTGACTGTTGGAACCAGATTTAACAGGGTTCCCATGTCCACAGAGATGAGGGGTATGAGATCAGAGCATAGCTCATCCCCTCCTGCAGAGACTGATCTGCATCAAACCACACAATCAAACTGCTTGATTGCTGATTCAGTTCCAGTTGTAGTGAACATGGAAAACTGGTAAGGATAAGATACAAGGGGTTTATTATTATTATTGTCTTCCTGGGTCTATTATAATTTCCTTTTCTAGAATTCTAAACATGGAATCAGAAATGTTAGTCTGGATGAAAGAGAAAACAAACCTTTACGTTTGAAAACAGCTAGAATCAAATCTTACAAAGGTATTAACACATTCTGGTGACTTGTATGCCCTGCATTTTTTTACCCTGGAACACGTGAGCATCCGAAGCACTATTTAAGTGTTGTGGGGTTTTTTTGTGTGCCTGTTTTCACAATGCTTCCCATGGTGATCCCTAGCTGTTCTAGTTGCTAATACAGGCATCATCATGTGTTTGCATGCCAAAATGGATGAAAAAAATTGGGAAAAATTCCCATATTTTTGAAGCTCAAACTGAATCAAAAAAGCTTGAAAAAAAAAAAAAAAAAAAAAAAAAAGGATAATTTTAAAAAATTGCCACACTGGCTTTTTTCACACACACAAAAAATCACCATGTATATTTCTTCACTGTGAAAATTCAGAGTTGTGATTTTTGCACAAATTTCATTAATAAACAATACATCTGTCACGATTTTCATCCAAAGAAGGGAAATCACCTAAAAACTCTATTTAATTAACCTTTACAGCCCCCTTGTGAGCTTGGCATTATTATCTCCATTTCACAAATGGGCACATTGAAACACAATGAGCCTAAGTGACTTCCTTACAAGTAAAACTACATAGCAGGTCAATGGCAGAGCTTGGAATAGATCCCAAATCTCTCAGGCCCTGGTCCCATGTTTTAAGTGCTACAAACCTTCCCTTCTTAAAATGGGTGGTGTTTCAGATCATTATTTTTTGTTTTATTGAGCAGAAGGTGCTCACATCTGGGATAAAACTCTGGAAAGCATCTGAAAAACGCTGTGCAATTTGAGCATCTAAAAGAGCGTCTAAGAAGGAGAAACAAGCTCTTTCATTTTGTTTAAGGGCTGTACACAAATGTCTCTGGTGGAAAATAAGGAGTCTTTAAGAATGATGTGTGACTTCTAGTGATGGAGCCTGGGTTAGCAAGGGTATTTATTTTTCCCTTCATTAAGAAACAACTTATCATTCCAGTAAAGGAGCTGTTAATGAGTTTGTTCACACTCGCTGAGAAATGACTGCAGGATACTCCTCAGAGAACTTACTCTGAATGCATACATAAACCAGCCAGAGCTCTAGGTACAACCAACAACCTGCGCAGGGAGAGGAAGTGTTTTTGGATTTCTGCCTTTCCTTCTGTTTGCTTCTTTGTTTGTTTTTCCTCCCCCTCCAGTGCTGTTCCAGTGGTCTGGGAGCAAGCTGGCAGATTTGGAGCACGCAGGTTGGGGTGTAGGTTCCTGGACTGCCACCAGGTCTGTGCAAGGGGCACGGTGTCAGCATGACACTGCCAGTCAGGCGGCTCGTGGGTAGGGAGGCATGAGGATGAGCTCAATCTCCAGCTCACCCAGGAAGCCAGGATCTGCTGCCCAAATCATCAGGAGAGAGAGATGCCCACATGTCTCGTTGCACTCTGTGCTCGGGCCCTTCATCCCTGGCACGGGCTGGCTGCCCTCAGCAGCTCTGAGCAGCACCCAGCTCCTGAGGAGGCCACTCAGGTCCGGTCCCTGTAGCACACGTGGCTCCCTGGCAGAGGAGGATGAGGCTGGCACAGAAGTTTTCTTCTGCCTGTGCTTTCATGGCCTCAGGGTGCTGGCCTAGAGTCTGTGCATTCCTGTACAGGCCAAAGTTTGGGATTCCCCAGTACAGGAAAACACTCTCCTGGCACGATTTCAGAACCCTTTTGATGGTAAGGGTTTCCAATGGGGGTTAACACATAATTAGACTGCACAAGGCTAGAAGGGAATTACTAAGCAAACAGGACAGCCTGCCCACTTGGGCAGTCCAGAGATGATCCTCAGGCTGCTCCTCGTGTCTTCAGACTGTTTCCAACAAAACTAGATGTCTGTGTCTGGGCTATATAAATAAGTGTATATATATAATCTCAATTCACCATCCACCTATTGTCCTCTTGTTCTTTTTTGTCAGCTGTTTTGAGAAGTATTTCCGACTCAGCAGCATGAATAATTGTTGGGGTTTCTTGTTTGTTTGACAAAATATGGATAACAAATGGCAGCATTTGCTCTTCAGACTGCAGTCCTACCCCGAGAAGACCCACCCTGACCTCCAAAACGAAATCAGTAACTTCACTGCTCTTCATTTCCTCATCCTGTGTCTAAACCCAGGGGAAGTGGGTTGAGACCTTTTGCACATAATCTGACACACGGCACGCAGGGCCGGAAGGCAGAAAATCATTTCAACAAAAGGCCAGGGCTCTGGGTTAGGTAAATTCAGGAAGGAGAGAGATAGGAAATGGCAGTAATGTCGCCAATAGACTAAGAAGATCCTGGCACCAGCCGGGGTGTGAAATATGAGGTTGTGTCTAACAAGGACTGAGTAAAAAAAGTTCAGCTCACTTTGAAACATATGACACCAAAGACATTTACAAAAACAGCTTTGGAGAGGAGGTGGGAAGACATTTATTTTCCTCAGGGAAACTGCCCTCAAAGAAAGAATTGTGTTTGATATCCAAGGGTAGGACAACAGGTAGAACGGCCAGAGGACTCACCCAGCCACGTGACATAATCCCAGGAATGGTGAGTCCACCACTTCCCTGGACAACCTGTTCCAACACTTGGCTGCCCTTTCAGCGAAGAAATTTTCCCTAAAATCCAATCTTCACCTCCCCTAGTGCACTTCGAGGCTGTTTCCTTCTGTCCTGTCACTTTTTACCTGTGAAAAAAAGACTGACCCCCACCTGTCTACAACTTCCTGATCTGGAAATAGCACAACAATATCCTTTACTAACTACTTTGGCAGCTCCTTGATTGAATCAGGAAGTTCAGAAGTAGACTGAAAGGAAGAGGAAAAAAACCAAAAAAAAAAAAAAAAAAGTAGGAAAACCCCAACCCACACACCAAAGAACTGGGACCCAGATAAGTTGATTTTTTTTCCTGTGACTTTAAAACTTGCTTGATATGAGCTTGATATGTTTTGTCAGTAAAGGGTTAAAGCTCTCACTTTCAAGCAAGTAGGTGGATGTTCTATTAAAGGCAATGACAGTTTTGTTATTAACACCAATGAAAACAGGACCCAGCTCTTCATCACCCATCTACCACCAATAAACCCACACATCCTGAGAGAATACAGGTTCCTTTTGACTGTTACATGTTTTGCTACACTGTCCTTGGACCCCATCTGCGTCCTCTACCTGAATTAAAATGAACCCTCCTTTCTTTATCCTCCCCCTGACTTCATTCCCACTGACCCTCTATTCAGCTGATCTCATTTAAGACTGAGTGTATTTTATTTCTTTTACGACTTTGTCTTCTGTAAGAAACTCCCAGTCCTTCCAACCTCATGCCACGTGTGACATTCTGTCCCCATCAAAAATCAGATCATTCCTTCAAAATAAGAACTGGCACCAGGTCAAAGTCCTGAAGATGAAAGGAAGGGTTAAGTTTACTTTCAATATTGGAGGAGGGTTCGGAAATAAATGTTGAGGTTAAAAAGTCCAGATGGTAATTCAACTGTATCCCTGCTATAAACATGATTTGATTTATGGGAACCACTAATGGTATCTCAGTTTAGATCTGGATGGCTTTGCTTTCTCTCGTCTGTAGCTTGAAATTCATCGGATTTTTTTGCACTCCCACCATGAATCTTTCACTACAAAGAGATCCTCCTATCAAGAATTTGGGAGTTCTTTAAAACCCAGCAATTGATAAACGTTAACAATCCTAATCCATGCAAATTACCGTCTGAAACCTTTATTTATAACACCGAGCGGATGTGCTTATTCAAAGCAGTCTAAAAGAGCGTTGACAAGTTCAGTCCAACAGAACTGTATCTCCTCTTGCTGTTTTCTTTCTCCTGTCCTTCGGGGATCAAACTGAATCAGTTTTCACTTTTTTTCTGACGTTGCGATTATTAGGTTTCTCAGTTTTGTCAGAAAAATCCATCAGAAATGTTTATCTCATGGGGCAAATAGCAATGGAACAGCATGTTTATCACTTCGAGGGCCATAATCTACAGGCAGCAATGGCCCCAATCTGGTTTGTTTTAAAACACAGAGGCTGAAAAAGAAAAATGCCCATGTCTGAAATGTGTGATGGAGATGTGCGGAACTGCATTAGCCCTGACACCCATTTCTTTATGTCTCTATATTTCGGCTGTCAGTCATTACATATATGTTGCCTGAAGTCCTTACAGTTTACTACTTCCAGCCTTGAGAAAGCAAAACAGTTGGCCTCAACTGTTAACACCTGAGAAAGGTAGCTTTTCATGGTGGACTTTGCAGAAATCTGTGTTCCCAAAGGAGTTACTCTAAACTGCAGGCTCCTGGGGGAGGTAAAAGTCCCGTTTCGGGAATGGTGAGAGGAGCGCTGTGAAAACAGTTGTCACGGATGGTCTCTGTACGATCACATTCGTGTTATGTCTGGGTACCCAGTCTGTGTTTAAGACACCTAAACTGTAGATAAATGTCCATTTTTAAGGCTATCCAAACAAGCAGAATAATAAGTAGATCAATGTTTACAAGACACATTTTTTTCCTTTATGCGTGCCATGGAGAAATAACACAGAGCACAGCACACAGTGAAAAATGAAGAGTGTCTTAGGAGTACCCCGGCCTCATTTGTTGGGTCAGTGCATAATGAAAGAGTAACCAGGTATTCAGGATCTGAGTTTTACAAGGATTTATAGATGCATTGATTGGCTTTGAATTGCTCGTGTCTCCAAAGACCTGCAGCACGCTTCCACCAAACCATCAGCGCTCCTCCTAAACTCCTCAGGCTGAGGGAATGTGGGAGTGAAAGAGAGCAAATCAACCACATGGGACAGGTGGCAACTAATTCCCTCTTGATACCAAAGTGATGTGGTCACCACAGGCAAGGCGGGAAAGGGAAAGGGAAATGGAAAGGGAAAGGGAAAGGGAAAGGGAAAGGGAAAGGGAAGGAACTAAACGATCTTTAAGATCCCTTCCAACGCAAGCCATTCTATGACTCTGTGAAAATTACTGTAAGAGATCAGGGACAGGCACAGACATTTCAGCCAAGTTATTCTTATAGAATCTTCTTAACAGATTGGAAGGAAACCAATGCGTAAACTGAAGTTTTCAGGCAATCCAAGCCTGCTGATTTTCAAGGCTTGCAGTCAAATTTGCGTGATGGTTGTCTGTAGAAGTCGGCTCTTATCTCCAGCTGTGGCACTGATTTGCTGTGTGGTATTGAGTAAATCATCCTGTTTCATTACAGAGTTGGTCTGCACACAACCTCCCACCAAAATAATAAAAGGTGAGAAGTCAAAATCAATTTCATTAAGCTGGAACAAGTCAATATTTGGATGCGCTATACTGGGAATGGGAGTGGTTCAAAGTCAACACCTGAAGTGTAGTTTTAAATGGACAAAATAAAAGTCACCAAAATAGGAAAATTGATTTTGGGAAGTTAAATCAATGTGTGTGCCTGTTACAATTTACACACCTGGCTAAAATACTAGAAGATATCTGCTTACAATTACTAAGTATTGCTATTATTACATGAATGCTGCAAAAAGCACTGACTTTCCACTGAAGGTAAGTGTTGAGATGTCTGGTCTGAGATTGAGTAACACAAAGGCCTTGTCTGCACTCAAAACAGTCCTGGTTTCATTTATGTGGTGCACAGCTCCATGTAGCTCTGTGTAGCTCTGTGTAGCTTTCTTGTTTTAGTGTAGCTGAAAACTGTTTTTCATTGACTTATTCTGAACCAGAATGAGCCACTTTAATGTGCTTTAGGACATCCATTGTGCTTCTGTACTGGTAAATCTAAACTGTTATCAAATTAACACTTCCATTTAAATCAGTGCAACTCAGTGTGTGATCACCAACAGAACCAATTCAGTGAGTGTTGTCTTTAAATGAGCATTTCAAATCTCTTTGGCTGCAATCTGAAGTGTCTACAGGAGCCATCGGGATCAGCTCTTTCCATACTTATCAGCTATATTTTCCATGATACGTGCAGAGTATTTGCAGAAATAAATGGGAAGATGTTTTTCCCATATGTGCATGAACTCTGAACTCCAAGAGTTCAAGTGGGTTCAGTTGTTCTCCTCAAACTGTCATTCTAGTCCTAATTAGTACATGGTGCCGTGAGCAATTTAAATGGAATATATTAATAGAGGAGAATTCAGAGGAGGAAAAAAGAAGCCCTCCCCCATACCCCTGCCTGCAAAAACTCTTAAATAAACAGGGGATTTCTTAAGGGTGCCTCACACCCTTCCCACCTCCCCCTTTCCCTTAACAATAAAGATTGAGGGTGGGAGACGGAGAAGGTCCGGATGCTGTCTGCCAGGGAGGGTTTCCCACAGGAGGAGATAGCTGTAGACTCCCACTGCTTCCAAGGAGTCGTGGGGGATGGGGGGATGCTGAAACTGAGCCATGATGGTTCAGGGAAGTGCTGTTTTATTTAAACCCTCAAATGGCTTGACATGCCCCTGGTACTTTCACTGCCTAATTATAAATGAAAGGAAAACGGCAAGAGAATCCCCTCCTGTTGACCATCTCCCACTTAACAAGGCAGCGCATGTCGCAGTCTCTACCTTTTTAGCTCTGTCCTTGCTTTTATCCTTCTGCAATTTAATCCTAACTCAATTATATTATTACAGCGTGTCACTTTGAGTCACTTTCCCCCTTATTGGCATATGGCTCTTTTCAGTTTCACTGCTAATTCTTTTCCAGTGGACTTGTTTAAAACGTACTCATTTTCTGCTTAGACTCTGTGTTACTCACGCATCACATTTCTGCAATGCCTGGCTAACTTCCTCGGGAGGAGAATGGGAGCCGGGGATCTTCGCTGTCTGCATATATTTGCTGGAGTTTCCATCCCGAATTGTCAAAACACAAACTAGATGGCAGGAAAGGTGAGCAGCATGCCCCGTCTGTCAGAAATGTGGAGAGGAGTCTGCCCTCCGCTGGGTGTATTCCAAAGCCCTGGGCTGGAGTGATGAGGAGAGCTGGTGAATACTGAAAACTGTTTTCTGTCTCCATTGTTTTCTCCTTTTTCATGCCCCCCCCCCCCTTTTTAATTTTGAAATGCATTCTCTGACTCTCTATGCTTCTTTTGATTTTCCTCCTTGTGTCATCCACAGCACAGGCTCTTCCTAGCAAGATGATCCTGCAGGTTCTGGTTTCCTGGGGAATATTCCAACTGCCCATCCATTCAAGTTGTCTTCAGATTTGGATATGGGCTACTTGACTGGTACCTAATTAACAAATGGACCTAAGAAGCCACTATGGATGTATTTACATGTAAAGAAAATAAAAAAGATAATTCTGTAGTGCTTCATAAGCAGAGAAAGAGGACAGTTTTGAAAATATGAACGTTTTCCCCCCTCTCAGCTAGTAACAGGAGATGGTAGCTGCTGAGACAACCACAACGTTGCCAAGTCCCAAACGTCACTTTCCTAAAAGAAAAAAAATCCCTTTTAGGTTTTCATTCAATCCCAGAATGGTTTGGTTTGGAAGGAACCTTAAAGATCTTCTAGTTTGAACCTCCCAAGCAGGGCAGGGACACCTTCCAGTAGACAGAGCACTGTTTTCCTTAATCTTGTTTACAAATGAAATTGTACTACAATAGAGATACTGGAGAATTTAGCTTCTTTTGGCATAAAATATCCATGTTTCCTTTCCACTTGCTTGCACATTTTTATTCAGGATTGCCTTTTACTGACTGAGTTTGTAGGTGGAATAAGCTAACTAAGGGAGAAGCTTGTTGGTAAACATCCAAATAGATGAGCCCAGAGAGGAATTTCCTGTTTGGGAAAAAAAGAGCAAAAAAACCCAAACAAGCACACAAAAAACAAAACACTTAACAAAAAAAGAAAGAAAGAAAGAAAGAAAGAAAGAAAGAAAGAAAGAAAGAAAGAAAGAAAGAAAGAAAGAAAGAAAGAAAGAAAGAAAGAAAGAAAGAAAGAAAGAAAGAAAGAAAGAAAGAAAGAAAGAAAGAAAGAAAGAAAGAAAGAAAGAAAGAAAAACAAACAAACTTAATGAAAAATAAAAGTCAATCCTCCTTTTCCCAAAATCTGATTTACATGCAGGCACAGAAACACAAGCAAACCAGTCAGGATAAAAATCCGTTTACAACAGAAGCAGAGACAAAATTAAAATCAGTTTGTTCAGAGACAGATACTCTCAGATAAGAAGAGCAAAACCTTCTGTCTCAAGGTGACCTACAGTTTGCCCAACATCTTTCTTGAGTTCAGCAACTTCTTTGAGGTAAGGGGCTACATCCCTGATTTTCCCACTTCTCTATATGTAGCTCTGGAAATGTGACTTGAATTCAAAGGTCAAGATCTGTTTTCACAGGCAAAATACATATCTATGAGCTGACTTTTGCAGTGAGATAACTTGCACACTTCAATGCCGAGATAAGGAGCAGGTAGGCTGTTTACAAATTCAGGTTGTTGTAAGCTGATAGTGGAGTGCCTTCTACACAAGATATGAGAGGAGGTGTAGAAAATGACACATGGGGCTGTGGTGCTAACAGCCATACAAGTAAAGCAAGGGTATCGATGGGGTTGATTACACATCTTCTTTCTGAATTAAATCAAATGTAATAATTATGGAAATTCTGTGAGTTGCTATTTTCATTTCAAAATGAAATCACGTGAAAAGAGGCTCATGACTTCTGATAACAGGTTCTTAAGCCTCGGATAGTCAACCACAAAGACATTGCACTCTTTATCCTTTAAGCTTTCCTTTCCTTCTGTTAGTGCAGTTTAAATTTGGTAGCTACATTGCTGAGCACTGTAATGACTCCGAGGTTCCAGCTAGCGGTTAAGATAACACGGTGTTATTATACCAAAAATCATGTCCACTTCACAGCTGTCCTGAGCGTCCTCTGTTTTCAGACTTCGTCTGGGATAAGAGGCAGCTAATTCTGCATCCTCTTGCAGGCCTTTGGGCCAGGTTGGCCCTTACCATCATATCAATTTCCCTAAATGCCTCAGTCAACTTGTCTTTCAGGGATAAGATTTAGTCTATTTATTCTAGCTCCTCCAGCTCAGCTTCATGTAGAATAACTTCCCTCCACAGTAGATTGTAGTCCATGCACCATAAAACTCCCTTAGAAGTTACATTCACTGATTAATTGCTAGAGGCACTAGGGGAAAGAAAGAATCTTGATAGATATGGGAGGAAAATGTACATGCACTTCTTTTTGGAAGAAATGTAAATATAGGACAACTGTTATTTTTTGTTCTGGAATTTTTGGAGGTTTTTTTTTAATAGAGGTGAAAATAATTAATTGATTTCTTACACCAGAATATCTGTTGTATTGTCCAACACATTTTGTGAAGAACCCTCTTTGAATCAGGTGGTTCTTAATGATTGCTGAGCAAATAAATAGCAAAAACAACAGCCTTGGAAAGCAATTTATGGAAAGAAAGCATGAAGAGGAGGTGAAACCTAAAAAAAGTTACATCTGAAATGAGTTTTGAAGGAACATATGCTCTCATGCAGCAGATTTTTCAACCTCATAGGAAATATGGTGCTGAAATGAGAATAGGTTGATGAAAGGATGGATTTGTTTTCGATGCAATTTCCTGTGCATTTACATGTGAGTATTTCACCCCTTTCCCCTGTGAAAGTCTTTGACTTAATGCTTGTAGAGGTGTGGGAGCCAGAACACCTACATTCCCTTCCCAGTTTGGAAAGGATTCACATTTATCCTGATGACTCTGTTTATCTTCCTGCTCCTCTGATGTTCGTGATAGGTTCAATAATGACCATCTTTGCCTTAACAAGCCTGTGGTATAGCTCATCAGATGAGGATATTGTGATAAAATCCCTGAATTAATGCTAAGAGTGGTTATTATTTTGCAAGATGGATAGCCCACAAAATGCCACTTTGCTATTTCTGGTGACTGGCACTTGTTTAGCAACACAGAGCACAATTTAGAGGAGGCTTTCCAATTCCTACTGGATGGGATCAATTTGACAGAAGCATCAGTATCAGGAGATCCTCTGCTAGGAAAAGAACTATCACTCTCCACTGTCTTTGCCATTTACAGGAAGGATTGGTGCCAGCAATTTGACTTTCATCAGCAATAAAACAGAGAAGGCAAAAAAAAAAATTAAAAAAAGAGTCGCAAATGATTCTATAATGTCCTTGAAATTAAATTAAAAATAGCCATCACTGCCAAAACTCAGAAAAGGACTCACAGCTTTTTTACAGTGCCTACTACAATGTGGATTTATGATTGCCGGAATACTGCTTACTGTATAACAAGTATAGTATTAAGTGCCATATTGGACTACCATATGGCTACTAACCTCAGAGGTTGGTAGCAACTATCAGTGTAGAAATTAGTGTGCAGAATGAGCCTGAGGATAAAACCAGTTATCACTCAAGCATGCTATATAATTGGCTGTAGCAAGAAACTAAAAAATGTCTCGGAAACCAGATGGATTTGAAATGTTCCATTATTCATAAACACTTTTTTTTTTTTTTTCTGCAGCAATACTTGTTCCTTTCCCAAATATTCTGTTGTTAAAAAGAATAATTACCATGCAGAAGCAAAAAGTAAGGAGGACAAAAGTCCTTGCTGCTGGGAGGGGGTGGCGTGTATCTTGTGTCTGTGTTTTGGCCTGGGCAGCCCCCGTGCCCACAGTGCCCGGGCTGGGGGCAGCTGCTGTGTGCCAATTCCTGCAGGGACTTTGCTGTTCTCCTGCCGTGGAGAGTGACACTGGTGAGGGTGGTGTGGGCCTGTGTGGTGATGTTATTAACAGCCCTTCACAGCTGTGGAGACTCATCCCTCACGCAGTGTTTCCCTCCTTTTTGATCACACAGATGACAACCATTGTAATCTCCCTGGCAGGAACTGCCTCCCCGGAGGACACCACGTCCCCCCACGCACACACGCTCCCTTCCTCGCCCTCCATTTCATCCCACTCCTCCCACATCATGCCTTTTCCCACTCCTTCCCCAGCTGGACCCACAGCTGAAGCAGGAAAAGAAAAGAAAGAAAATAATAATGAAAAAAAACGCCTTTATTTTTCGTGTGTGTGGACAAGAAAGGGCAATGACCTTTGCGTGTAATATTAAGTGGGAAGAGAAAACAGAACTTCAATATTCAGGAAAGAGACACTGCATAATCCATCTAAACTCAGATCAGGGCAGGAGAACCTCTCTGTGGGATGAAGAGCAATCCCTCCCTCTCTTGCCCCACAGCCAGCCTCTTGCAAATGTCTTTTCCTCACTGGAATAATAAAAGAGACAATCCAACTCTTATGTGCATGAAATAGAGGACACATGGGGAACCTCCTCTTCCCATCGCCCAGTTAGCTTTCAGCGATCCTCTGATTTAATTCTAATAATCCAGCTACATTTGGAAGACCAATTCCAGCTGAAGAAGGAAGCCAACCCACAGTTTCATCTAACAAAGCAGACTCAGTGTAGTAGAAAAAAAATCTCATGGTTTGGCCTTTCTCTGAGCTGTATATTAAGATCAAAGACTGAAAATAAGGATGCTTTTAGCATTTGATTTATGGCACACACAGGTTTGTGGTAAAGAGGAAAATCAATTTTTTTTTTCTTGAAGGATCTGAAATTTATTTCCATTGGATCCTCAATAAAACCTAAAAGTTGGATGTTTTCCATGTTTTGGTTTTGGTTGGGTTTTGGGGTTTTTTGTTATTGTTGTATGGGAAAATACACTGTGGTTCAAGTGAAACTATTGAGAAAATGAAAATATTTTATTATCTTCTCTGATTTGAAAATGGTACAATCAAAATATAAATAAAATATAAGAGAAGTGTTTCAATATCAACAATACTTTCAAAGAAACCACTAACTTCCAAGTATTTCATTCTGAAAAGAGAATATCACAATACTGTTAGACTTACTGAAAACAGAACCATTTCCTCTTCCAACAGCACTCAATTCCAATGAAACTCGAATTACCCAAATATCTTTTTCCATCTATTGAGGAAATAAGGAAGGAAACCATCCCCATGCAGTGATTTCTGTTTCCTGGTCAATGGATCAATGGAGCACTGGTGTAACTGCTGAGTGAGAGGAAAGTTATAGAAAATTGACTCAATTTCCTACCTTGACCCACTGTAGGTTGTGTTCCTGAGTCAATACTGGTACATGTTTTGGGCTGGTAACATATTGAACGCTTCACATGGAAAAGAATTATTCTGATAAATTTGTGGCTATGTAAAATAGAATATCTGCAAGGGCTGGCCAGACTTGGGAAGGGGGGAAACCTGCTCTAGGAGAGTGTGATGACTGGAAGTGGGACAGCTGAGATACCTGCTGCTTGTGCATGCATCCTACCTTCTGCTATGTACATTGAGAAAGAACAGTGAACAAGTAAAGTTTTTTCATAAAAGTAATTTCTGAGGGTGTGCAATACCACTACTAGAAGCAAAATTACGCTCAGAATCAAAGCATGGATGTCACCTTTGGCTCATACCAGTTTTATACCCTAGTAAATAATTTACTTTCTCTGATTCCCTAAACAACATTTTGGTACAGCTCACCTGAAATGAACAGAATTGCCTTATATTTTCCACTTGTCCATTGCCAAGGGCCCATTGCCTTTTTTTGCTTAAACTCCATTATGATTTAGACTCATTGTTTTATTATTAAAATATTAAGACATTAAGATCAAGATACTGAGACAAAAATTAATTAATGAGAGATTTGGAAGATGAATGAATGGACGATAAATAGTAAGTTCTTTGACCTCTGTGGGTTGTCATGGGGCTGTGGAAGTTTTCTTGTCTATCATTTTAGATCTCTGTTCACTGTCATTAAATGTGTTTAGCCAAATAATGCATTAAAATAACCAAAGACACAACTTGCAGTGTTAGGCCCTGCACAACCAAAGCAATTTCTATCTATCTATTAAATCTGTAGTGTTTTAGACTGAAGTTATGGTGTTGCACATACAGGACATTTATTTTATGCATTGCCAGCAATACCACTGTAGCGTAAAACACTTATTTTATGGTGTACTGGGTTTGGTGGAAAGTTGCATGAATCTACTAATTCCAGGTCAGCAAGAGAGTTTAAAAGCTTCCATGATCAGCCTATGCCTGACCTGAAATATGCTATTGTCAAGACAAGCTATCTAGAAAATTTAAAAGAGAAAGAAATGTGTCAAGGAAGCATCAAAAATTTGTGGGCAAAATGGTGGATTGGAATGAAACACCTCAAACAGACACAGTCCTCCCAGTTTCAGACATCTCACACGTTGGTTTTCAAGAATAAAGGTGCCTCTGGCCCTGGTATGGAAGGATCTTTCAAAGTTACCACAAATAAAAGTAATTTCATATTAAACTATTTCTTTTGGCATTTCTTTCATAATTTCCCTCTTTTAATAATTTTGCTTGCTAAAATCACTGTGGGAGACTACTAGCAGAAATTTCTAAGAGAAGCAGCAGAGCTGAGGGCAGCAGATTCTGGTCAACCCATTGTTTATAGGATATTAACCACGCCATCCATAAAAAAAAGCTGGTATGGTAACTGACTAAGAAAACAGAAGAGTAATTTTCCTGTTTGCTTCTGAATGCTGGGAAATTTAATCTAAAATTTAATCTAATTAAAAGAAAGTGATAAAGAAAGAGGAAAATATCTGTAGACAGGGATCTTCATCTCTGGATGTGATGTAGAGTGCCAATAACCGTATTAAATGCCCGAGTCTGGCATCCCAAACCATGAATGTGTTCAGGAGAGAATGAGCCAAGCCAACCTCTGCGGTGCGTGAAGGTGAAGGAGATGCCTAGGAGGTGAGGGCGAACAGATGGGAGAGAGAGAGCTCAGAGTCTGAGCAGTAACTCTGTTGTTTAGATCCACTTCTTTCCTGGCTCTCCTGGAGCCCTTGCTCTCACGGAAGCACCGGCTGGCCTGTCCCCCGAAATGTCATGGCTGCTGGCAAAGCCTGCCCGCTCTTCCGTGGAGGTGCACTGGGGGACAAAAGCACACAAAAAAGTGCTGGAAAGTGAAGAGTTCTCCAAGCCAGTGTGTGCACAGACCATGACCTGGCCACCCCTACATGGAGCGAGGAGAGGAGCTGTGGTCTGTGAGCTTCTTCCTGAGGAATGCATGCTTCATGTCCACTCTTCCAAAATACAAAGGCTAAGAAATTTAAATTCCCTGTCTCTGCCTTCATGGAGCCACAGGTTAGAAGGGTCAGCCTGAGCCTTTGGCACTCGGTAAATGTGTCGATATTAATTTCTTTTCGAGATAAGATTTGGTAGTGGTTTTTGTTTTTCCTGTTAACAGACGTAGAGCTTTGGGATAAAATATCTCATAGTTTTGAAAATCATGCATCAAATGCGAGATATTAAAATATTTGCTATAAGACATCACAGATATAAGTGTCTCAAAATTAGTCTTGCATTCTTGATCTCAAGGAAAGGACAAATTGAATCCATTTGCCCTGTGGAGATCCAAGAATTATAAGATTCAAACACCGATCCCAAGGGCACATCTCAAACTTGCCTCATGGCATGATGATTTTCAGGTGTACATGAGTTCTGATGGATATTTGTGCAGTCTGCATTTAAAATCTTGATGTCTGATCAAATCCCTTATACTGGTCCATATGCACAAACGTTATTCCCTTCTCCTCTCATCCGGGAGTTCACAATCTGTCATGATAGAAGGTTTCTTATACCTTTGGATGCATGGCCAGACTGTCCTTTTAATATAATATTCATCAGCTTATAGACTACTGTGGAAAAAAGAAAAAAAAAAGTGGATTTGTGGCATAAAGGGGAGGAAAAAAAAATGAAGGGAAAAAGAAAGAAAGAAAAAAAAAAGAAAGAATGGCATTCGGAAAAAAAGGACAACCCTGTCAAAACATGACAGCTGATCCACTGCCTGTTTTATGCTATTCATAGAAAATGCCAAATTCTGCAAATAGTAACCACATGTACATCGGCTTCGCAGACTCAATGTTCTGCTGCAAAATGAGACGTTCTGTATTTTAGTGTGTCATCAAAGGCAGTGAAAATATCACTCCAGCCTCCTAGGCTTAACCCTCTGGTCTCTCAACTGTTAAAAGTTTAATTCGATGGCGGTGGGAGCGAGCAGCAACACATCCAGCTTTGTGAGCGGTGCTAACGGAGCTGCCTAATGTATGCCAGTTGCACATAAAGTCAATTAACAAATCTGTTACCGCGCCATTTTTATTCATAGCCATGAGACCATTAAAGCGACAAGACTGCATCTGACGTTTATGATCTTGTTCGCATTGCCAGAGGAAGGAGGGGTGGGGGTGGAAACAACTTTGTGGCTCTGTAGCATGAGAGAAATAGCACCATTCAGAGACATAAGGGCTCTTGAGCAAACGCCGGAGCTTCTGAAGTCTTTTTCTCATCTCGGTCCCATCCCTCGCCTGTGTCCCCCCACTTTTTCCCGGTCCCTCCTCCCCTTAGCCCCTTGCTTGTGCCTTTCAGGTTTCATTTCAATGCAGAAAGATTGGCTTTTTAGTTCAAAACTATAACGTAATTGTCCTTTTTTGTGGCTGGCTGATATTCCCTTTCACTAACATTTAAAAGAGTGCTTACGCTGAATTGAATATGGAATGGGAACAGCTCCTGGCGCTTTTGTGTGCAACGGGGATGGCTTCGCGAGGCGAGGCTTGGGCTTCAGCTGGCTGTGTCCTTCTCCAGGAATGCTTCCAAGATCTTCTAAGTGACCACGAGCTCTGAATAGAGTGTCCTGTTTAATCATCTTCTCAACAAACAGCCTGTGCAACAGCTACAGTAAATTGCTTTCAGCCTGGAGGAGCCAAATCTTGGGAGTTACACCATTTCTGCCTTGGATTTTCCAAAATTTTCCAAACTGTGCTGGCCTGCGTGCTCTTCTTTCATTTTTTCTGAGTGCCAGGAGTGTGAAGATGAGGAAAAGAAGCTGTCAGTAGAGCACTCTGACACATCAGTGTCCACACTTAGCTAAACTGTTAGAACACTTCCAGTATAATCTACATTCCCTGCTAACAAAAGTAATTTCTACATATGTCTCCTGAGCCTCACTTGGTCTTTTTTCAACAGTGGTAAGGGAAAGAAGATTTAGAAATGCTAGGGATAAATTATTTAGTGGAAAATAAGTCGTGAATTGTCCTTCCTTTAAACTCAGCCTCAAATTGGTAAGAATACAGCTGGCTGGAACAGGAGAGTTAATGGCCATTTTAGGGGATAAGCAGGTAGGTAAATAGTTAAGTAGGGAGACCAACAGGTTTTATGGCTGGGTGAACTGATTATGATACAGAACTGATAAACTCTGAAATTGTTTCTAGTGTGCAGACAGGAAGGTTGGAGGCCAGCTGTCTTGAGAATCTCAGATCACAATATTTGTCTGCTGCAGAGTGCCAAAATTCAGTGGCTGACATCCTGGCTCCATTAAAGTTGCTGGGTAAAACTCCAGCAGATGTTTTACCATTAACTTTAGCTGGATCCATTTCACCAAATAGCTGCAGGGGCTGTGTGAGATGGCAGGATTCTCTCCAAGATTGTAGCAGTGGGAGACATCCTTGTGAATGTTTCACAGCACTGGACCTCCGGAGGAATTTGTCTCTTGGGGATGCTTGCTTGGGAAGAGGCAGGAAAGAGTATTATCAGGGAGGAATATTGAATTTTGGTTTCTGCAAAATGAAAAAGAATAAAGAAAGCGTGAGGAAAAATCAGTTTCATGTTCAGCTAAGGCAAGGGAGCTGAGATGGCCAAAGTAGCAAAGGCTCATATATTATAAGAAGTAACTCTCGCGTGTGCCAGCAAAGCCTTCCAGTCAGATCAGAGCTGTGTATTGTTTGAATCTCAACTTCTTAAAATTTTTGTTCAGAGAGCAACACAATCTGAAATCATTGATAAAATTCCTCTAAGTCCACAGGCAAAGCAGTAGAGGCAGCAGGAGCATTTATAACAGCTCAATATTAATTTCTTTAGGCATTTGTGTTACAATAGATGTGAAGACACTTCTGCGAAGGACAGGGGATCTGCCACTCTTCTCACCCACAGAGCTTTCACTTGACCCTTTCAAACCACGACATTGAAACTGCTCCCATTTAACAAGAGTTGAGGTAAGGGACAGGTAAAATATTCATACCTATGGTATGTGATTTTATTTTCTAAAGAAAAATGTAATGAATAAAAAGCTGAAATATTGACATAGTCTCACTGCTCCAGTGCAGTATCTTACTCCAAAGGAGACCCACTGAAGCCACTGGACACAGATATGGCTAAAACTTGCTTGCATGAAGGATTATCTTGTTTTGGGAAGGTGGTAAAGTGGATCCTGAGCATCAGATCCAGCACTTCTTTTGTTGATTGAAGCCTTTCCACTCACGCTGCGTGTCAAGGTCTTTTCCCAAAGGATAAACCCATTATCCTGCAGTCCCAATGGAAGAATCCAGCCCTCAGCTATCCACTGCTGCTTTCCTCACCCAGAGATCAATAACGTTGATCTTACCCACAAGACTTTAGAAACTTAAACAAAGTTCTTATGTTGTCGGTACCTAAATCCCACTAAAAAGCACTTCTGAGGACCTAGACTTTAACATTTGTCAAGCTTTCCATGAACGCACGACAGAAGATAATAACAAAATTCCAGTAGAAGCCAAGAGAGGCAAGAAAGGAGCTGCAATTAAACTTGTTTAACCACTGATGCCATTAGAAGTGGAAATAGCTGCAGACAATATGCTGAGAGCACTCTGCCTCTTTTCCTGGAGCCGTGCATCCCTCTGCACGACTCAGCTCTGCAGCGTCGTGTCGTGGGGGGAATGGGTGCTCTGGAAATCAGCCTCGAGCATCTGAGGGAGAATAAATCATAGCCCAGCGAGAGCGGGGAGCCTATGCCAACATTCCTGCACAGAGAAATGGGCAGCAGGCGAGATCCTGCAGCTGGTGTACGCTGAGTACAGAACACCAAGGCCTTGAACTTTTTCCCCCTCCTGGGTCTCTTCCTGCACTCCCCCTCCCTTCTTGCCATCTCTCCCTTGAGCACCAGGGAGAGGAAGCAAAATTTATACCGCTCTGCCCTTAAAATGCTGACTTTCCATGTTTACAGGGATTGTTTACACAGAAAATTAATCAGTTACGGTTTTAAATTTTAATTAAAGAATGCTTTCCACTGTTATTGCAAAACAGACAAAAGCCCATAAAATGTATATTTGACTGCCGTGCTGTGTTGTCTTTGGATCGGCAAGCAGCCTTGAGATCAATCATGCGTGGTATTTTTTGAACTTTTTTTCCTAAACACAACACTCTTCACACAAGTTGCACTATTTTTTTTTTTTTTTTTAAGAAATGCCCTTCAAAATAAAAGCCAGGCTGCACAACAATATGGAATTCTCCTTCATGCTTTTCTTTTTAAGACCAAAAAGTGAAATCCTTAGTCTCAAGCTGACCGTGGGATATTTTAGCCATTAAAAAACCACAAACAGAATCACAGCTTCCATAGTAAAGGCCTCAGACTTGCTTTCTTCAAAGCCAATAACAAAACTCCCACAAACTTTGATTCAAGTGTTTATTACATGCTGTTTGTTCCCACAGCTGCAGTTCCTGGTTTGAAAATAAAGTGTGGCTGTTTCTTTTCCCAGATCTCATGGCCATTAGCAGCGGTTCAAGATCACTTCAGGGTTAGCCATTCAACCCTGCTTTCCTAAAGTGCTCATCCATGGTGTGTGGATGTCTCCTGAAGGTCTGTGGAAGAGCGTTACTCTAAGAAACTGAATCTAGCCCCAACATTTTGCAGACATGATGAAAAGCTACGATTAGGTCTGCTATGGCTGTGCCCTCTTACAGTGCAGTTAAGCGTTTTCTATTCTTTTTAATAGAAATAAATTCAGATTATTACGTTATCAATATGAGTGTTACTGGCTTGAATAAAAGAGACTTCTTTTTCTCTAGCAATATATTATTGTTCTAAGTTAAAGAACATTTTTTTTTTATTATTCTTCTTCCAATTTATCCCTATACCCATGAAAATCTGAGCATACCCTAGCAAAATGAAGTTGGCCTACATTAACATGAATGCTTGGAAGTCCAAATCTCTAGAGAGTCAAATAAGCAGATGGAAATCACCCAGCTTTGAAAGCCACTTTGCTGGGGACCTCACTGTGTCACATGAGACATGCCCCGTGACACAAACCTTTCCTGCTCACTATGACATGACGAGAAGAGACTTCCCTAACTCCATGTGGAAGATGACGTACGTATTAGCATGGTATCTAATTTATTTCCAAAGATAAGAACACCCACAGGTCGGGCAGTGACATGAGCATCTGGACCACCAAATGCCAAGCAAAGCTGCAGGTTGACTGTTGCACACTGACGGGAAGCACAGGACAAAAAGGAGAGAAAAAGCTCTCGATAGGCAGACCAAAGGAAACAGGAAAACATGTTAAAATGATAAGTAAAGTTAGTGATCAGTGAGAAGCCTCTTTTTACACTGATGTCTGTGGCAGAAATTACTTTGAGTTTCTAAAATACACGCAGTTCTGAGGACATGGAGGAAATAAGGAATTTTGCCCAGATGTTTTATCTGGTGCAACAACAGAGGTGACAAATCATCAAGAGGTTCAACCGTATTCTAATACTGACAAGCAGGCAAACATCTATGAATGTTTTATCTGACCTATATCCAAATTATTTTAGCAGCTTTGGTCCATGAAACTCCTCTGGAAACATTGCCAGAAAGATAACAAGTCCTGGTATGAAGGTCACAGCAAGAACAGAACTTTGAAGGAAGGTGTTTGGACAAGAATAGAAACATCTGTTAGTAGAGATGCCCTAGAACGGTCACTGCAATGTATGGGGTATCAGCTTTCAGCCTGCAGCCTCTGAATGACAGATTCATGGAAGTTAACAGCAAAAAGACCTTTGCAGTTCTCTCCTCTGATAGCCTGCATGCCAGAGGTCATAAAATTTCTTTGAATGCTTTCCTTGCTACAAGTCCAATAGCTGAGGATAACTTAGGGTTAACATGGAAGGGGAATGGGGGAGAGGTTATTTTAATCTGAAAACTTCATTTAGTAATAGGCAATGAAAGCTATAACTGGAGTAAAAGTGATTATTCCACTTTAAAATTTAACTTCACTGCAGAAGTCTATAGACATATATACTTTCATACCATATACGTGTGTGTATATATATACACACATATACGTATCGTGTTTCTGGTCTAAATTTGTCTATCTTCACTCTCCAGCCAAAGTAGCAGTATTCAGTACTTGACAAAGTACTTACACCCACTCACTTTTTGACTGAGATCAAGTCAATGCTTTATCTCATCTCCAGCAGCTCCTTCAGAGGCTCTGTCTCAAAAATGTTTTTAATCCTTTGTTTATTCGTGGGCCATTTCCTAATCCACCCTCACCCCCATTCTTTCAGGGTTCATCTATGCTCCTGTTTTTGTTCAGATCAGGAGAATGTTTTCAAATGAAACCTCGTGATTGTCCTCACTTATGCTGCTTTTGTTTACACTGTCAACTATCTCAGGTGGCCCCACCTGGAATTATCTTTTCAGATGGAAAAACAGTGCCCCAAGCCCAATGAGCCCCAACTGCTGAGGGGACATCAGATGCTCTGCACACGTTTCTCACTGTACAGATCCTGCACAGATCCTCTCTGATTGCTGTGAACTAGTTCTTAATGCAGACACAACCTCAGCTGTGGATGCCAAAATCTGGATGTGATATTTCAGGAGTGGCAGCACAAGTGCCAAAGAGAGAGCTATTATAAACACGCTCCTACTCCATACTCCTTAATCTAGAGGTACACGAGTCTTTACAATCATAACCAACGAAGGAGGCAATGCCACATGGGAAGGAAATATGTATATAAACAGCTCCCTGCTACTGAAAATTATATGGAGTACTGAGTTTGTATGAACAGAGACCTTCTGTTAGGCAGTTTCAAATGGGAAGAAGATTCCTAAAATGGGAAATACTGTATCATCCCCAAGGATTTTTTTTTCCCTTTTATTCTTTTCAAAATCTCATGCTATTAGGCAGACCCTTGTTTGTTGAAAAGGTAAAATATTTGCTCTTCAGTTGTGATTTTACAAGCTCCTGCTACTGAAAGCTTGCCAATGAATTATTTGACTTCATGTGCAACGAAGTCACCTTTGGGATTCCAGGAGACCTAGGTTAACTTTCCTTGGAAATGTTTATTACTGGACACTTACAGATGTGTCTGATCCTCAATTAATACATGAAATATTGTCTGTTTCTTTTCTTAAATGTCTTCTAAGGCATTTCATGGACACATAAAATCTTTGGCTATTATTTTGAGGAGTACCCATGGTAGCAATTGAACTCACTCACTAAGTGCATTTTTGTGCTAATTAAATATTCCAAACTTCTATCAAGATTATTGTCACCTATTTAATGGTTCATTGAGTTTATGGGCCATGCAAGTCTCTCTTTTATATTTTCACCAGGATAGTTATAGCAACTATTCTAGTAATGACAAATTAGGGAACATGCAGAGGAGATGAAAGAGCCTCAGTGCAGTAGGCCCAGTTTTTTTCCCAACTTTCGCCAATTTTATGATGTTGTAATGGCATTGACATTGATGGAATCATTCTTCATTTTCCCTGGTGTCAGCGAGTGATAACTAGACCTGCTTAGCTGATATCGAAATATGGTAAACATGGCACTCCATATATTTGACCATTTTCACCTTTTGACCCCTCTCCCAGAGTCTGTGGTAGAGGTGTCATCATAGGACAGAGATGGGAATATTGGAAAAATATTGTCCTTCATTTTATCTATAAGAATTCTCATCTTTTGGACTATTTATGTGCTGGTCAGTGGGAGAGGGCATCCTGACAATTTGCAGTCAGAGAAGACAGTAAGTGCAATTTATGCAGGCACAACTATGCAGTGGAATATTTAAGATTAGATGTAAAAGTATCATTACTGGAGAAGGGTACGGCTGTTTGGAAAGACTTTTAGAGAAGTCTTGCCTTCAAAGAGACGTCTTTGAACCACACTGAAAATAAAGTGCAACTTAAGGACTTTCTATAAATTAATTATTTTTGTTTCAGTATCAGTAGGGCTCTGCTCAAATAAGTCTGTTAGTGAAATGTTCTATAATAAAGCTGTTCTTTTTGCTCTTTCTAGTTTTAACTTCATGAGAGCAAATGCACTATTACTGCTAATGGCAATGCAGTTTGATATAATGAATAATAAGTAAAACAGTGTGCTGATATTGTACCTCTCACCTCCAGGTGCAGGATACAGAATTTACAGAAGAGCCTACATGATTCAGGGTCAAAAATCTAATTGACTGACAAGCCCCTGCCTCACTTAGGGGCTAATGAATGTTGTATTGTGACTGTTTTTCTTAAAAAGTAACATCGAACTGCTTTCTATTCATAATAAATTAACACATTTTAGAGACTTCTTAATATTTGCCTCCACAAAGCCATGATTTTTGTCTGAACAGACCTGCAAGCACCTGTTGTAGCCAGTTTTAAAAATGAGGTCTTCTAGCTTTCAGTTAATACCTCATAGAAATAGCAATGTGATTTCAGTGGCACTGATCTGATTTCTTCTTAGTGCAAGACATTCACGTTTTCTCTAAGTATCCCATGCATAATTCATGTGGGGGCTCATATTTGATTATTTATAGACCTTTCTATGACACCCCCTCAGTGAATATTTGCACATCTCCAAGATAGCAGCGCGAAACTTTCTCCTGAAGAAAATTTCCAGCTAAAGACTTAACACCACTTCACTTTGCCTTAGGTCTCAAAACAGCTCTAAGTACAACATAAGTGTCATACACATTTCATGTCAGTGCTCTGCGCAGGAGAGTATTTCCATCCTCAGCTCCCTCATTCCTCAAGAATAAGAGCCAATCCCCACACTTTGTGTGTGTGTGTGTGTGTGTGTGTGTGTGTGTGTGTGTGTGTGGAGAAGGTGAGTCAGCTCCTCCAAAGTCACAGGGACGGTTTGTGAGAGTCAGGCAGGGAATCCAGGCCTTCCAGTTCTCCAGCTCCTCATGGCAGGAGCTTTCTTTCACCCATGATCAGAAATATAAAATCCTTCTGCCTAGTTATTGGATTCTTCGCAGCAAGAGCATAGAAAGGAGAACTGAAAAGACACTCAGAGGATGTGTAACCCTGTCCCAGCCAGGAATAGCTCGGCCTGTATCCTCCAGGAAAATATTTGTGCAGATGTCTCTAAAAACCTTAGAAACTGCACAGCAATTAGCTCTAGTGTTTGAAATATCTTAATGATAATAAACCTTTTTCCCCAGCCTAAATCTTCTATAGAGCAATTCAAACCTGTTATTTCTTTTTCTACCCATAGTGAAAACAAGATAAGCCTTTTATTGTTTGGCTCCCTCTGGTTGTTCTTAAATACTGGAAGACCGCATTCAGGCCGTCCTTAGGTCACTTCTCCAGACTGAGCCATTCCAGGCCCTTAATCCATCCTCATGCCAAGATCCACCCCACGGTGACCATCTACTCAAAGAAAAGAGCTCTTCCCCATCAGGTAGGATAAAGAGCACAGGCTGATGGATGGTTGAGTGCTCCTTGGAGCTTTCTTTCCTAGACACTGCTTTTGTGTTTCCCTCATCTTATGATCACAGAAGGGAGCAGCAGAAGTCTGTCTGTCTTGCAGCTTCATACAGGATCCATATGTCTGGTGCTCAGCATGCAGTTCTGTCTCTCCATGGAATGTCAGCTCTTCCCTGAGCTCCCTGCCCTACATGTCTCTTGCTTCCCATCTTCCTGGGCGCCGTTTCCCTCCTGTGAGGTTTTGACGAAAGACTTTAGAAGACAATACATATGATAAATGCATATGTGTGCGTTTTTTTAAAGAGAAAGTCATAGCTACTGATAGAAATGCTCTCAAAAGCCACAATTTAGAGAGTGGTGGTGTGAGCCTGAGTTTTGTTCTCGTTCACAGGGATTTTATTCGCATATTTTACTGTCAGTTTCTTGACATTTTTGTCAGCTTGGATCCGGAGGCCATAGTTGCCGCCAGCAGGTCCTACCACATTTTTATTCTCCATTGTATTTGCAGGGAATAAATAAAAACAGAACAAGAGTGAAAGCAAGAGAGAGACATGGCGAGAAAGAGTCAGAGGTTACTGGAAGAACTGCTTTATGCATTTTTTCCCTACTAAAGAACATCCACCCAACAAAAAAAAAAAAAAAAAAAAAAAAAAAAAAAAAAAAAAAAAAAAAAAAAAAAACCCACAAAAAAAAAAAAAAAAAAAAAAAAAAAAAAAAAAAAAAAAAAGCCAAATGACCATGGAGCATTTTGCACTGAGAAATTTCTTTCCTCAGTTATGCAATGCAGACTTCAGGCAACGTGGTTAATATGTTTGCATAAGAAATCGCTCATTCCCTCTCACTCTTTGTCTGGCTTTTCCCTTCTTTTTATTTTTCATACTTTTTTTCCCCTTTTTTTTTTAAATTTTCTTTCCTGTGTGTTTCCGGGCTGCTGTGAGATTTCCCTCACAATACATCTATTGTTTCCCAGTCACATCACCACTGGCTGTAATCAACTCTGATTTCTTTCTTTCTTTCTTTCTTTTTATTTCTTGCTATAACCATGAGATTTACACATGCAACGAATAAACATAATCCACCGTAAGGTTATAAACGAGTTGGCTATAGGAGTGTTTATTCCTCAAGGCTTTAGATGTTGTGAACAAGAAGGAAGAACAAAGACCTTTTTTCACTTCTGAACTTATAAATTAATGTTTGATTCCCTGCACTTGGTTTCTGTTTCATCAAATGTCTGAACCACAGTATCTGGAACTGACACTGTTTGAGTCTTTGCTGCAGATGAGTCATAAAAACACAGAATAGCAACACCTCAGGTGTGTCCAAGATTCCGCGCAGTCTCAGACAGGTGAAAATTTCAGTCTTTTTGGATGGCCCAGCATCCAGGCTGATTTGACTCCTCTCTTTGCTGATATTTGGGATAGCTTTGAGTTAGCGTCTTCACCATCAGCTTTTGTAAAGCTGTTGCAAACTTGTCTCCAGCCTGTTCAGTCTTCTTCTGTGCCATCTTTTTACCCCTGCGTGCTATCTCTGGCATGAAGGGCAAAAATGAATTTAAAAAAGAACCAACCTTAGGGATAAGATAATCTTCTATCTTTGGGTTCTTCCAGGGTGCAATATGGAGCCCATTAGTTATGAGAATGAACATCCCACCTTCACTTGACTTTGGATAATGCTCCATGGTCTCAGCCTCATCTTCAGACTTCCCAGCTATTGCAGTAGTCCCTGGCATCCACTCACTAACAATTGCATCAACACCATCAGTTTCTTTTCACGTATGCAACTCTCACAGCAGCCACAATGGTGTTCAGTCTCTTATGAAGTAGATCAGATCTAAAAATGATGGCAGGGAGGTTGAAAGGCTCTTTAGTCATCAAGCTACTCAAGCAGGTGCTTTCTGAAGTAGAAAGAAAAAAGTCAAGTATTAAAAGTCACTTGCGGAGTAAGTGCTGCATCTCTTACTTCAGACAAAGGGAGTTTTGTAGAGTCCCATCATCTACACAAGTGAATTGGGAATTGGATATTAAAGACGAAAAACAAAGAGATATCTGTCCTGTAGCTTGGGGCACCGATCAAAACACAGCGTGGGAGGGCAGCTGAGAGGTTAACCCTTCCTGTAGCCTTCAAACTGCACTAAAAATGGCCTTTGTATGACAGAGAATAAGCTTTACAAACCCCAAACTCATGGGTCATTGTGGCAGTGAAAAGATACCCATTGAAATGGGAAATGGATCATGTTTTTGTTTCTTGCATATAAAATTGTTTTCTGAGACTTTCTAATGACCTTCCCATGGATGCTGAACTTTCCATCATTTACCAACACTCAAATGTACAAATGGTTGCCCAAAGGGACTAACACACATGGCAAAATATATCTCATCCATTAATTTCCTACTCATTGAAACATTGAGAAAGTAGCAAGGTAATGTGGGTGAACATCAGATACCTTTGAAAAATTGTGAAGGTCTGAAAGACGTGAAACTGAAATAGGGTTGATTTAAATTATATATAAGGAGGAAATTCTTTATTGTGAGGGTGATGAGGCCCTGGCACAGGCTGCCCAGAGAAGCTGTGGATGCTCCATCCCTGGAAACGTTCAAGGCCAGGTTGAACAGGGCTTGAAACAACCTGGACTAGCAGAAAGTGTCCCTGCCCATGACAGGGGTTGGAACAAGATGGTCTTTAAAGCCCTTTCTAACCCAAACCCTTCTATGATTCTGTGATTTAGCCCTTCAGTATATTGACATCAAAATAGAAATCAAGTCTTTAATTTGATGAAATTCAGATACCTCATTTAGTCTAATAACCAGTTGCAGCTTCATATTAGAACAGTAATTGGAACAGACCCTACAAAACAGCTTCAGGATACAACTGGGTGAGGACCCTGTACATTTGCTTTGGCTAAATTTAACTCCAATTCATAGCTCTAGATCCTGCTGAGGCTTCAGCTGAATGCCACATATTGCACAGTATCAGGCCTTGGCTGAGATGGAGGGAAAAAGACATGTCAGTGGGCTCAAACAGACTTAAAAGTCAAATTAAATCTTTCTGAACCAGGACAGGTCAATTTTCTATTTTTATTGTTCCTTTGTGATTCTTTCTATGCATACTTTTTTTCTTCTGTTCAGTTCTTTAGTGCTGGCTTTCCTGCATAGGCCACAGAAACCTGTCTCCAAGTTAATTTCTGTCTTACTTTGTAGCAATGCCTCTGACTTGAACTCTGATCTTGTACGAAGACATCACCAGGCTTACAAGTACTAGAAAACCAGAAAATGAGCTCAATATTTCCTTTACCAGTTGTTAAATACAGGTGCAAATCTCCAAACTGCACTGAGAGACCAATTACATCACGGTAGTGCTCCCAGTGCCCTCACTTTTCCTCCAGGTCCTTGAGAACATGACTGTAGAGGTAAGTCCAGGTAAGCAGTGCTCTGACAGCCCCCTGGAAGCTCCTGCCCATCGTCACCAATGCACCACCTGTGGCATTCCTCTGTTTTTGGAGAGGCAGAGTTTGGTCAGCCAGCAGCTTTGGTGCAGATGGGGACAAGAGGGTACATTGTGCAGCTGGGCAATGTCTCCAGTATTTCACGTCAGTGCTGAACAATGTAATAAAAGTTTGCAGATGAAAATACTAAGCTGGCTGGAAGGCAATAATTCATGTTGGGTTTTATGACACTGGCCATTTAAGAGCTGTAGGAGTGTTTGGAGCAGAACACTGCCCGTTTTCTAGGCAGGATCTAGTTCCAGCTCTACAACAGCAATGTTTTCCGAACAGAAGTTTTCCTAAGTCTGATAACTTGCCATTGCTGTCTGCGAGGGCTGTGTCTATCTTTGGAAGCTAATGATGTGCAAAGCAAGGTGCCCGGAGGAGTGATGTAACTGCATCATACCGTGTGTGATTTCTGCCTACTGCAAAAACAAGAAGGAGAAAAAGTACACACATACATATACATAAACTATTCAGTTTATGAAAGAGTGAATTCATAAGCAGCTGCATCTGGGATAGAGTAAGATCTATCCTCCACTCCGTTAGTAATAAAAAGACCCAGAAGTCACAAGGGGAGAGGTCATAAATGGGTTTATAAAAACATTTAATATGCAAGTAAAATGTGGCACAACCCATTATGTAATTTTAATTATATATGTTTAATTTCTTTCCCATGTATTTTGATTAAAATGATTCCCCTCTAAGATGGGAGCTATTTAAACATGTAGTTCTTTGGGAAACATGATGATAAGCAAGCGTTTGCCTGGCTTTGCTGGTGTGTGGTGGGACAGGCATTTTTTGCTTAACATGAGTTCCAGTTCTGCAGAAAAAGTCAGTGAGACAGAATCTCCCTGGTGTGTTTTCCTCAGCAGGGTTTGGTGAATCAGTGTGGGGCTCACCTTGGAGCCATAAAACCACCTTCCTGAATACGCTGGTAGGGTCGCAGAGTATTATGGGGTGCTGAGTAACACTGTTCATAGGCTCCTGCCTGCTCCAGTACTGTGGAGGATGTCAGTGAAAAGAGAGTCCTGGTCTGTTAAGGAGCAAAAATTCAACCCAAACACGTCCCCACTCTGTTGATGAATCCCCAGCAAAACTGACCTTGTAAGAAGTTGATATTACACAAGGAAGGGTTTGGTGACTTCTTGGGGTATAAGACTTGGCAGGCATATTTGGGGCTGCCCTCCAAAAAGCTTGATTGGGATTTAGAAATCAAGTCATTACCTCTGGATATGAGCTCAAAACCAATCTCTCTATGATTGTTTGCTTTCTAACAGCTCCAAACACACACACACACACATTTACATAGTTGCAACATACAAAACACTGTATTCAGAGAGATAGGAGCCCCACGGTGATGAGCATGCAAGGGATATGTAGGAGCAAAGGCACACACGAGAAAATGTAGGGGCGTGGTTTGTTGTTGGGACTGCAAGAATCTGTAGTGGAATACAAGAAAAATTAATAATTTAAGCAATAAAAGGGGAAAAGGCACTTTCCCACAAAAATCAGACACATGGCAGTGGTACTTTCCCAACCTAACTGAGAGGAAAAGCCTTCTTGGCTAATTCATTGCAAAACTAATGAAAACCAGACAAGGGACCGAAACCAAAAAAGCTTTATGTTACAGGGAAAACAAAGCTTTCCAATGGAAATTATTCATTATAAAGAACTGGTTCACTGAAATTAACAAAAAAAATATGTGAGAGAAACACCATACTGAATGTGTTTTTGGTGATAACAATCTTACATTTATATATAGCACATTTCAGCCAGATGGACTCCAAAGTGCCTCACAAGCTTTGGTACTTGCACAAATGAAATGTAAAGAATCACTTTTATTCCCCTCCATTGAAATGCGTCTTTTCTGGATGAATCACTTCAATTGCATAAAAAATGCATTGTGTCATGCAATAGTTTATTATATATGTAGGCAGGCAAGTTGACAGAACTTAACTATCCAGATTTTTCTTTAGCCAGGGACGGCTAAAAGGGTTAACACCTCGTGGCAAAAGAAAAAAAAAATAAAAAAGAAAAAGAAAAATACAACATGTTACTAATGCCTGAAGTAGCCAGAGCTCATTTTCTTAAGATGGTGCTGTCCTAAGCAAACATGGAGCGATTGTCTCATTAACTGCCCAGTGGGAAGAACGCCTATTCCAGTCATCAATCACAATGCAGCACTTCATGTTTTCATTAGGAACCTCCAAAATTGCATCGTGCCTAACGTGCAAGCCCGGATGTGTGGCCACTGAAGGCATCCTGGCTGCAGTTGCTGTATGTTTAGGGAGAGCTGCTCTCTGCTCTTGTCAAACTCCTCTGACAGCCTCGACACCTGAAGCACAGGGCGGTGCGGGGAGAAGCTTTCACACGGTGACCGGGAGCTCCATCTTGCAGATTTGCTTCCCCTCCCATTCCTTTATGAAAATGGATTGTCAGAGCAGCTGGTGAGACAGAAGTGTCTGCCTGTATCTCAGTGTGGCTGGTACTGTGATCCACCACCAGTACATGCTGAACCAGGCTCCAAACAGGGAGGGGGAAGGGGGCAGTTTCATTTGCTGCCAAATCCCTTAAGCAGTTGCTTGTTTTGTCTCTCTGTCTGAGCAGATTTTTCTTTGCTTTTCTTCTTACTCCACCTGCAACATTTTCCCCCACTCTGTTTTTTCATAAAAGGAGAGTGAGACAGGCAGACACTTATAGAGTGGTTTTATTTTTATTTATTTATTATTTTGGGTGCAGAAGATGCCTGCCAAGAGGAAGCCTGCAGTTACTGAGCTGCGCAGGAGGGCGGAGAGGTTGGCTGCTCTCGGCGGTTCTTGGCGCTCGGAGGCTGATTGGAAACACCATGCGTGACAGTGCACAAAAAAGACGCTCGACAGATCGCCAAATTTCACAGTCCCACCTCGGTACCTCCAGAGGAGCGAGGAACGCGCCCTGCCGAGGAGCTCCTCGCTCATTAGTCTGCTCCATTATTAGCAGATGTTTCCCAGCCCAGACACGCGCGTGTGCTGCTCTGTGTGCGTGATCTGCCCCAAGAGAAGGTCAGGCAGTGCTGGGCCCAGGACCGCTGGAGCCACGGAGCCTTTTCCCACCGATCGAGCATCCCTAGACAAGCAATGCCATGAAAGCTTTCAGCTCCCCAGCCCAAAGACCTGCAAGGAAACCTCAGCCCATGACAGAAATTCCCCCCACTCTCTGCAAGCTCCACATTAGCACGAGCTGTGAGGATAATTATCCTTCATTTGCATTCACAAAACAGGACTGGGGCATCACCATGTTGTTCCAAACACGGCCATCAGAGCACACATGGCCAGGAGCAAGCGCTCAGTGACTTCTGCTGACAAGGTTTATGGCACAGACAGCGCCTGCCTTGGTGTGCTGTGAGGGGCTAAAGGTCTGGTGCTATGTCAAATGGTAAAGTTAATAACCGCGGTAATAAAAGAGTAAAGCAGGAGAGCAGAGAAAACACATGAGCGATTTTTTCCCTCATTGACATGTAAACAAATTCATTATTGTTAGTGTGTTCAGTGAAAAGAACGGCTTTCTATTGGGAAACAAACTCAGAAAGACTGAAAACTGCCAAAGCAGAGGAGTTTGCAGCCAGATCTATTATTTTTACATACTCACACACCTGTAGGCATGCACAGAACACAATACATTTTGAAAGAGAATTCCACATGGAGAAGTTATTATTAAATCATTTCCCAGTCAATCATCTTCGTTCCAAACTTGGAGACTTGGTTTATCTGATGTTCTGACTAGCAGATGAAAGCTTTTGGTCTTCCAGTGTTTCCAATGCATCATCCCTACACTCCTGAAAGAAATCAATAGTGGTAAAAAAAAAAAGACGTGAAAAATAGAGAATTTTCCTGGTATGGAGAGAATTAATAAATTCACTTCACGAGATAAATGGGATGAAAAGGATAATACAGTGTTTCCTATCCATGAGGGTCTTGTACCAATTTAAATCATACAAAGTAGGATGCGCTGGCACAAAGAGTACTGATTTTAACACTTTAATGGACTTTCGTAGGGTTTTTGTTCATTTGCTAAGAATTACAGATGGGAAGTGCAACTGATTGGTGTGGTCTGAGTTTGCAGAAGCGTACATGTGGTCATGAAGTTGCATTTAGCTTTGTATACTCTAAATGTGTGTTGTGTGGATGATAATTTAATTTTGAGGGAAGATATCACAAGGCAGATGGGAGATAAACTGGCTTTATATCTTGGATCTCCATGACTCACGAGCATCTTTCTGGTTAAGTGTGTTTTGTTGATTGTGCTGGTGAGAGAATGTGTCTATAAATCGACCGCACCAAATTCCATCTGTTTAAAATTAACTTTTGAAATGGACTTTACCTGAGCAACCAGGTATCTGCTTTGTTTTGATATCCCTACACTGGAGGGTAACTGCTCAATTACATACTCGCTGTCTCCAAGGATCCCCTGCCTAAGCTCCCAAATATGTTTTCTGGTATCCATGGTCTGCATGAATTTTATACATCTCCTTCTCTGGGACTTTACAAGTCAGCTATAAAAGTTTGTGATGGGGTGGAACATAGTGATGTCCACAATCTCAGTCTGGAAAAATGGTTTATATAAAGTGTCATTAAAATGGATTTGGCAATTTTTTATTTTTATTTTTCAGCAGCAAGCAAAAACGAAAAAGGGGAAGGAAGAGAGAAAACAGTCAATGCTGGCTACCTTTTTTTTTTTTTTTTTTACTTCTATGATCAGTAAAAGAAAAGGGAAAGCTTTGATTTCTTTAACTGTGCATGATTCTAGAAGCGAAGCGGGGCTAAGCCCCTTTGGAAAGAGCGGAACTGCTCGTGTATTCATGTTATTAATGGCTTTTGGTAATGATTTCACTGCACAAATTGTTATGAGACTGTTACAATGCAAATGGGATACCAGTGAGATTTTCTATCTGAAGACCTCAACCACAGACCACTGATATCACTGGAAATTCTCCTATTTAATAGATTTTGGATCACTCTCTATGCTCATAACAATGCAGACTACTTATTACTTAGTGGCATTCATTTTGTACCAGGACTAGAGTAGATACTGATGTTGAAAAAGCCTTTTTTCCCCCTGTAACGCTGTCTCCTCAAGAATTGCTGCCGAATGTCCTTGAAGACATAATAGCTTCATAAACCCAGGTATGATTTTTCACAGGTAGTTCACAGGGCTGTCAGTTCCTGTGCTTTTTAATTCATAGTTTGAGGAGTCTGCCTAAAAGCCCATGCACCGGGATGCATGTGATGACAGGAACCCCCCATAAAAGTCTCCAGACATTTCAGCCGAAGACAAAGGCTTGCAGGGATGACCTGGGGACATGCTGAAGGCTGGGGACAAAAGAGAAAAGAAAAGCAGCAGGCAAATAAAAAAGAATATATTGCATATATTGTGGGGTTTTGCTGGAGAAAGGAGTATCTGTGAGTAATCCGTACTCAAAATCATGGAGGATTTAGGGCAGCCAAATGCTTAGAGTACACACACTTTAGGCCAGGCTTAGAACAACCTTGCCATACTGAAAGGGACATCTGGGAGTTTCCTCAGGGCCACTTGCACTGTGTGCCAAATCATCCTGCATTGGGTTAGGGCATTAGTCACTGCACTGGGTGAGGGCATTAAAGCTGAATTCTCTCCTGAGGCACATCTGAGGCAGTGCTTGAAAGTCTCCAGAGCCTGACCTGTTGCAAAAACCTGGAGCAGTTCACCCATCCTACAGTCGATCCCTGTAAAATCCCCGGGATTTAGCAACAGCTTTGTGAAAGAAAAGGAAGGAAGCAAATGGCTCTACAGGTCACAAACCCTCCCAGCCCCATTTTCAACCAGATAAAACCAAGTTGCTCTCACAAATGAAAGGTCCAGTTTGTGTAGGCTCCCACCCAAGCACACGTATGGCTATCCCAGTTATCCTGGCATACCACATGTTTGCATGCACACGTTGTGCCTCAAGAGAGCTTGAAAGAGTTAAAGGCAATAATGTGCTCAGTTTGGCTTGTTTGCAGCATGGGCTGATATTTTTTTTGTCGGCCTTGTGACCTGCAGGCACACACCTGGTCCCAGGGTCAAGTTACAGCCAGGATCCCTGGCCCAGGGTCAGGACCTGGCTGATGATAAGAGAGGGAGGCCCTCTTTGGCAAAAGCCATCACTTAAAGAAACAAGAGAGTATTAAGGAATATTAGATGTCACTCCGTCTTCCTTTAGGGTTCATTTCCCTTCCTTTAATTATCACAAAAGGTAAACACTAAATATTCCAGGGAGTCACGGTCAGGGGAAACTCCATGAACTGCACATTCATAATGGCCTGGCTGTGAAAGCGCCAGGAAAAAAAAGAGAGAAGTTGGTGGGCTGCCCTTATTAAACTTCACTTAGCTACTGTTAATTATGAACCTAGATTGAGACTGAACAGCTCTCGATTGAACATTTCAGCTCTCCTCTACTGTAGCATCATTTAAAAACTGTAAGAAAATGTCAGTGAGAAGAGACCATCTGTTTTCTGAGTGGAAGCCCACAGAAGGAAGAAAGAAAGGAAAAAAGAAGAAACAATGCATGTATAAACCTTCAGCTAATGCTTATCTTTGGAGGGAGCTGGAGAGAATTTAGGGATATTTATGCAAATCATAAATAATAGCTACAGACTATATATATTTTTAGCAATATTGTTTTACTTATTTCACAGGCAGGTAAAGCAGAGCACACAAAAAAATTAAATACCTTAATTGTAATCATCAAACAACCAGATATTGAATAGTGATGCTCTTTCTTATGCTCTAACCACTAAACAAAACTGCCAGAGATGTCCCAGAGTGCTTAATAAATTGTGCCCAGGGGGTTATTTTCCTATGACTGAAATGCAGCTGGACTGAAAGGCTGCTGTCACTCTGCACAGACTTAGCTCTGTAAAATGGGGTGTTGCCAAAGGAACTCATAGGGGAAATTTTCGGTACAGTTGGCAAGGTGTGATTACAGGCTCTGGATTAGTGCCAGGATCTAATGCAGACCTAACACCCTCCTTCCTGGAAAAAGTGTGGGCTCTTTAATAGCCCTTAGTTTTATGTTTCACCTGCACGTAAATGAGTGGCACCAATGGGAGATGGAGGCAGCTACAGTGCTGTGAGCACCATTAAATCTTCCTCAGAGCTGAAGCATTTCATAGTGATCAGAATTAGCCATTGACCTGATTTGTCAGCCTATCAAACGGGAGCCACGTTCCTGGAATTACCCTTCTCTCTTCATTCCCCGAAAATAGTTCATGGCAAGGATTAGTCCGTACCACACTGGTGCTCAAGTGCCCTGGTGCAAATGGAGAAATCTGCACTGGGCACAGGATTTTGTCTTTAGTTTGTCTGGGGTTTTATTTTTTTGGCCTATTTGGTTTTTTTTGTTTGTTTTTTTTTTTTTTTTTTGGTCACTGGATGTGTCTTCGACAGCTGGGTTCAGAAAGTTCACCTTCTTAGAAGGCATGAGATGTAATACTATCTAGTTAAAAATGTCCTCTTTGGAGAGACAATGTGAATTTAAATCTCTCTTGGCCCTTTGTAATAAATGTTAGAGTTTAAGCAAGCAATGTCTTTCCATTAAAACTATAAACTTCGCTAGAATAATTAAGACTGATTTAAAGTAAAATTAAATTTGACATGTGGCAGGTGAAGCAGTGCTATTAAATTCGACTGCATATTTGGCAACAATAGATGAGGGAAAATGGGGGGCATGGGTAAAAAGGGCAGAGCTGTAAGTCCTTTCAGGCTCTTGGTCAAGTTGAGGGTGGAGAATGAAGCATATTTCAACTCTTTGTGGGCTGTCATTTGCCTTGGAAGTAGCAGACAAGAGCTTGTATCTATTCTTGACTGTTATCCGGATGTACTGGATGCAAGGGAAAAGGGGAAAAAGTGGAAATTAGTTGTTGTCCCTCCTTTGGCCTTTTCATTTTCACCCTTTATGGCTTCTGTATAGTTTTCCTTATTACTTCTACAATTTCAAAGCTGTCCACCTTTGGAATTCCTCTGGAAGGAACTTACCTGGTCCTTGCCATTGTTTGAGGGGAGGTGTTTTTCCTTTTCTGGTTTTAGATGTAGGCACAGATGAGAAACTCCTTCCAAACTGTCTGTGGCAATGAAACTGCATGCTGAGGGCCACTCTAGGATCCAGTCCACTTTCAGGCTGATTGCTGATTTCATTTAAAATTCCAGCTGAAACCTACACCTGAATAAGACCAGCCTGATCTAGTGCCCAGACCTAGTAGAGACTAGTTTGGGTGGGAGCCTACATTGCATCCTCCACTGAGATTATCAAAAAGGTCTCGTTATTATAGTCATCAACCATCTCATTTCCTGCCAAGGAATATTGGCGTGAACCCTCTCCAGAGTCCATCAGTGCCCTTGATCCTGAGAAATTACTGTTGAGAAATAGAAATAATTATGTTCTCCTCCTCCAACCCAGATGTGGTATCCATATCTTGACAGCTTTTCCTGTCCAACATCAGCCAAGGGAGTGAAACACAAGTACCCAGGGAAGGATTTCCTTTTTTGAAATCAATAAATTCTAATTGCCAATCATGCAAATAAATATGCCTTGCTGGAGCAATGTTATAGTCCACCAGGACCGAACGGCATTAACTCATTGAGGAAACTTCATCCTCTGATTGCAGATTGAAGTGAATGAAAATATCTTTTAGGGGACCCTGCCACCCTGGTTCTGATGATTGAATTCTAATTATGTACATATTACTTTTACCATGCTTATTAATGACAAACATATCAACCTTTCTACCGGAAAGTGAACTAAAAATCCAATTTGAATAAAGAATTGCAAATGCCTTGTGTAAAAGACTGCACACAAAACAAACCAGATGTTCCAAGCTGCATTGAGAGAGCTTTACAGAGCAGCTGGGAGAATTTTTTTTTTTCCATCAGCCATTGGTAAAAGATATACATTGCCAGCATGCAAACTGCTTCCATTTTTAATACTCATATAATTGGTTTACTCCTGCAACCAATGCAATATTAAGTCAAAAGGGAGGGGTGAAGGAAAACAATGATTCTGGTCAAAGTTTAGAAAGGTCATGGGGTTTGTGGATGGAGAGGAGAGTGGAGGAGGATAGAGGTTATTTTTCCCCATAAAGCTTTCTTATTTACTGCAAGGTTGTGAAATTTGGAAAAAAATACTAATAAAATTTATTGCCAGGGGTTGTAAGAAGATCATACCTTGGTTCTATTTTCAGCTCCAAACAGATTATAGGACAATGGAGCATAAATGGAAATTAAAACAGATTTAGAACAGACGTTAGGAAGCACTTTTTCACATCGAGGATAATAAATGTGTGGAATGGCCTATCAGGCAAGGTTGTAAAGGCAAAGACACTGGGATCATTCACGCAACAACTTGGGAAATAGCGCACTAAAATGGAATGAGTCTGGATGGTGAGGCGGCCTCTGTTTAGATTTCTGGGTTGCTTCAAGTCTGCAGGTTGCCTTCCTTTCCTTTCCTTTTCAAATGATAATTTCATCTATGATTTGTTGTCTTTTCAGGCAAGTTTATCAATTGCTTTTCCAGTGAGGTGAAGATCGGTCGTAATTCCCATGTCACCTGCCTTGATCGCTTATGACAGGGAGTGCAAGAGAAGAGAACTCGTTTTGGGAAGCCACTCCTGCCTCTTGCAAGGTCCTGAGCACAAAGTGGATGCTTCTTTTTTCCACCTTGAGAGTGGATACACCTACCACCACCTCACATTCCTGGAGAAGAACATGCTAGCCTTTTCTCACCAGATCTATCCTTCTCCATGAGGCTGGCTCTCATGGCAATCCCAGCAGAGGAGCTCAGTCTGCTCGTGCTGTGGATCCTTAGATTAATTTCAAGATACTCCAGGAATTCTTTCATCTAGTGGAGAACTTCTGGGAAAGGTACATAATCCCCAAGCACTTATATTGTTTCCAGCACAGCCTTTCTAACATGCACGGGTCTCTACTACTCTCATCCATACCTAAAGCACATAATTTTAGGCTAAAATGGTGGTGTGGCTTGCATGAGTGCCTCATTTCAAAGTTTATCCCCGCTTTATCTCACTATTCATGCACTCCACAAGGGTCTCAGAGTAAAAGTGGGGATGTAGTGGGAAGGAAAAGAGAAATATTGAGTCACAGACCAATCACTCAGTGTTCACCTTCCACTTCTCACTCCTTGGGCCGCCTGCATCTGTACCTGGCACATTTTCCAACCACGCAAGGCACAGTAGCCAACATCAAACTTCACAGGGTTCACCTGCCTAACTGCACACCAAGCAAATGCTGCTGCACCTAAACACAAGAGGAATTCTGTTCCACCAGGATGTCCTGGAATGTTCCTGAAGCTGTGACTCTCTCTCTGCCTTTCTCAAAGAGACACAACATTTGACCAAGAGTCAATAAGGTTCAAAAGCCTTGAGGCACTCATTAAAGACCATGGTGGGGAAGCCTTTGAGCCTTGTGTGTGCAAAGAGATGAATTCAGCAGCTTAAAATTTGAACAATCCCCACCAAAATTACCTCATACCTTGTCATTTTCCAGAAATGAGTGGGCACATCACCTGGCTTGCTCTGCAGTGCTCTCAGTCTGGGCAATAAATGGAACTCCTCAAATAAGATTACAGCTCATAAACACAAACACTGCAGGCCGCTGTTTCCTGCACAAGCATGCTGAGCCTTTGGGGCATTTGCATGGACTGAAGATGTGGGAAACCAAAGCAAGGGAGAACTGAAAACTCCTCAAAGTTCACAAGTCTGATCATGACCCCATCAGAGAGCAGCTGAATGGCGTAGCTTGAAAAGCCTCACCCTGAATGCTGTGACAGGTCAGTGTAAATGCAATCTCTGTGTGAATACCAGTGTTCTGCAGAAGCATTACAACAACAGTTTGTTGCCACTTCCTTGGGCAAGGTTATTAACCAGAATTAAAATATTTCTGCAGAGATGAACCCAGAGAGTGTGGCCTCACAAGACAGCACGAGGAAGTTACCAAATATGAAGTGACGACACAGAGAGTTGTAGCCTGGGACACTCATGTCCATTATTGTCTGCATGCACTCTAACAGTATATTCCAGCCAAGGATTTCAACATGCTTTGAAACATAAATTATCTTGACAAAGCTTCTCTGAAGGAGATAAAACTTACACGAGAAGAAGGTCAGAGCCAGAGAGACTGAGGGATTTGCTCAGGGTCACAGGACTGGTGGGTCACTTGGTTGCAGAGCAATTATAGGAATCCTCCTCTGCAGCCTGTGCACTAAACATCCTCATCACAAATAAGGTATGAAAAGAAATGCATTACTTCCCCACGGCATGCACTGCAGTGTAATCATATTTGTGATATTATTTTATTTGTTTAGGATAGGGTAGCCTGAATCCGACGGAAGCAATCACACCTCTGCAGAAGAACTTGAAAAATTATGTATCGGCAGCTTCTCTATTCAAATCAGCAAGGATGCCACTAGAAATACACAAAGGTATGAGCTTTCAGTGACGAAGGTAATCAAAGTGGAAAGGGTCTCTCCCCATGGCAGGGGGATTGGAATGAAATGATCTTTAAGGTTCCTTCCAACCCAAACCGGCCTACGATTCTATGAGATTCTATAAGGAAAAAATAGGGAGAAAAAGTTCTAATGATAACTCAGCTGTCCTGGAAGTATGAGAATACCAAACCTTATTCAAAGGCACAGAGTGTGTTTATTGGGGATTTATGACAACATTGGAATCAGAAACAAGTGTATTGATCACACCAGAACCAGAAAAATTGTATTGTTGTATTGATGACAGTTTTAAGAGAAGTAGGCTGACTTACCTAGTACCTGTATCTTGCTGGGAAAAGCTGTCTCTGATAAATCAGATCTTAGTGTACACACCTTTTGCCAGCTTGATCAATAAAGTATTTACATGCACCAGTAAAACACAAGGTTTTTAGTCTCGAAATAATAACTTGTTTGAGGCCCGGGACTGGGATTCCAGAAAGTGGCAAATCACAGTATCCTGTGCCATTATGATGTTGCAAGAGGTTACCTGAAGGGTAATCCCCGCAAACACTTTCCTCATAAGTTTCCCTTCTTAGGAAAACACACACAACTGTAACCAGCCAACATCTGCCCAGCTCCAACAGCCATCCTGAAACAGCCACAGGACTCCAGGGACTCACTGGCATGGGAGAGGTGTCCATGCTGAACTCTTTTTGATCTGAGGTGCCAGGAGCAGCATTCAGACCCCAGCTACCAAACGGAGACTGCGCCTGATCAGAATGCACAGTCAGTTGTGGGGGATGATGATGTCCCTTGTGTTGAAGGGACATTTGGCCTGAGTGGGCAAAACAAAGTGAGATGCTCAGGGCTGGTTACAAACCTGACTCCTCATGCCAAGGCGGCAACAGCATAAAATGTCTTTTCTAAAGAAATCAGGCCTAAAATAATCCCACATGTGTTTCTTGTTTTCAACCCCCACCCCTTAAAGCCAGATTTATTTATTTTTTCAATAAAGCCATCCCCTGGGTTTAATAGTAGCTATTCTAGAGTCTGAAGTTAGATTAATCACATCCCACTAGCAGCATTTTAGCCGAATGCAAGGGAGGCCTTTTTGCAGAGCATCTCCTGTGCCGAGCCCAACTCCCCCTGTGTCATTAGAGTGGGGCTGGTGCCCCGTGTTTACGGCAGAGGAATGTCGATGAGGGGCTGGAAGTCCTCATTGTCAGCCTGCCACTGACTCTCTGTGTGACTTTGGAATTAAACACAATTTCCCCATGGCTCGCTGTGTCCCTTTTTGTCAAAGCTGAGCCACACTGACAGAGGGTGATGTGTGGGGGAGGTTTACACTACCACTGCAATTTCGTGTGCTATCCGTATCCTGTGGACAAATAAATACATTCACTTCTAAGGACAGTCAGTCCACGCCATCCATCATCACTATAGACACATAGAGGGGAAAAATGATCATGAAATATGCCCAGAATTTGAGCCGGTTTTGATACCAGTGGATGAGATGCCATTTTTTGGTATAAAAGAGCTGAATGAAAGGCTTGAAACTGTGTGTAATAATTATGAGAGTAACAAACAGGGTTTCTCTTTCAAGACCATTTACACATTTACTACGTTATCATTTCTAATTCATATTAATCAGAGGGTTCATGAACTTGTAACTGAGAGCCATTTGCAGCATAAATAACTTTATCTGGCTTCTAAAAACACACATATTAAATGTGAAACAATAGGGTTAAATATAAGCAATATGTTTAGGTAATTAACCTGCTGTTTCCACAGATTAATTTAGTCTATACAGGTGGCAAAACAGCACCCATCACTGTGGCATGAAAACACTGTTCAGAATTTAGGAGGCCAAAGAAGGAAATGAAGCTCTATAAATCCTGCTTCTTTCTCTGCCTGGTAGGTAGTTATTAAAAAGGAATAACCCCTGGATAATTGCACTGCAATAGCATGGTAACCACAGCATATTTACAGTCAATCTCTAATAACAGATAACTCACACAGTTTTCCTCCCAGTGATTTGCCAAGTGGAAGCAAACCCAATTTGAATCCTGCTTTTGCAGCTCGGTGCAGTCTCTTTGCCCCGTTATTACTCTGCTGCTAACAGTGGCCTCGGACTGTCAATATCTTCCCTGCCACGGTTTACACTGGTAGTTGTTATTATATCAGACCATGAAAATTGATGGTGATAACACACTCTCTAGGAAGGCTCTATACATGTCAGTTATTCAAAATATGTCTCGTTAAATAAATATTTACAAGACTTTCGTTATTTAGCTTATAAACTGTTTGGACTGAGGCAGCTTTGGAGCAGTTGAAGAGCGTTCCAAAGAGTTACTGCAGATTAATCCATGTAAACCACACCAGTGTGCTAAAAATTGCCATGGTGGTTCTAACTGCCAAGTCTATATCCTTCCAGTCTAAGAAATACAGGACATATTTTCCTTTGTAATAAAATCTCTCGATAAAAGCAATAAAAAAATACTAGTCCAGAACATGTGATTATCCTGGGGGGGTGAAGGGGAATCATACCCATGGGATGACAGGGAAGTTGGCTTATTCTTGCAGCTGGGAGAATGGATAAGGGTTTGGATTATCTGAGCTGCAGAAATAGGGGGAACCTTAAAATGGAAAGAGGGAAGAGGAAAGCTATTCAGTTAATAGTTTAGTAATAATAGCTATTCTGTTAATAGCGTAGTAAGAATTCCACAGTAATCAGTCATTCCCAAAGCAGGCTTAATTTCGTCCTGGAGAAAGCCAAAGGACACCAACAACAAAGCAAAAGTAGGCAGGAGAAATGGGATCCAGTCCTGTTTCTCAGCTTCAAATGTCTCTGCCTTTCCAAGACCCCCAGATCAGTGCCCTACAAGGATTTCAAAATATCCAAACTAATGAGGCTACCTCAGGCAGTAATGATGAGGCTCTGGGAGGGCAGACACTTCTCCCTCCTAAAGATTTCTGCTCAGCAAGCCAAGTTTCCTGGCATAAAACCCAGAGAGCAGGAATGTTTTCTGTGCTTGCAGGGTCAGGCTTAGTGAGTGTGTGTGTGTGTGCGTGTGTGTGTGAGAGTCTCTGGGTTTCACACTGTGCCTCAAGCAGAGTCATCCAAGAAACGGCACCGCTTTCTGCCGTGCTGGATGGCTTTGGGATGCTGGTTTTCCACGAGAGGGAGCAGCTCACCAGCACAAAAATCCCCTTTACCCAGACCAACCACCAAATTCGCTTGGAGCTCTCAATTTACTCAGCTGACAGCAACCTTGATTTTTATCAGTTCTACTAGATTTGAGAATCATATACCCATTACTGATTTTTCATGCCTAAAGTCACACTGGCTGTGTGTGTATTTATGCATATCAGGGGAGAGTTAAAATGGACATCATTCATTTGGAGAAGTGATCCTTTCACTAAAAAGGAAACATTCATGTTTCCAGCTCTGCAACAGCTGTTGGGCTAATTATTAGGATGCAAAAATGATGGATTTACCAAAGCAATCAACTGAAGGCTTATTCTGTTGGTGCTGAGTGAGGGAGCCTCAGCCCATTGGGGAATTGAAGCCAGGAGGGAAGTAATTCTATATTTGCCTGAAGTGTGCTACCCGTGGAAGGTACTGGCTGCTATTCAAGCTTCCTTTCCCTGTAGCCACCCTTTTTCCTCCCTAACAGGAGACACGGGAAGCAAAAACAGCTGTCAAAAGGGGTTCAATGTTATTGATAAGCCCTTTGCGTCAACTGAAGCCCCTCCAGTGGCAAGTCCAAACAAAACAGCTCAAAATCTGCGTATCGGTGGAAAAACATGTTGGGCTGCATGTGGAATAAAGCAACAAGAAGAAAAGTGAGAGTGTAACAGTCACAGTCGATTTTTACAAACGGCTGTGCAATCCACAGAGGAAATCCCTGGAGGGACTCAAAGTTGTAGTCCCGATCCCTTCCCCTGCCCACGCCCCCCCTTCCAGCAGCCACTGCAGCTCCTCTCCCGTTTACAACTCAGCCCTGCCAGGGCTGGCTTTTCCAGTGTCTCCCCTGCTTTTTTCTGTCCTCGCACCAGGGAAGGTATTTTGCTCTCTTCTTTCCGACTGTTGCACTTTGAGCATGCATGTTGCGCTGCTGGACAAAGGGAAGCAGTTCCTTCCCCAATGCCCACTTACAGGGCAATCGATACAGATGGGGTAAGATTTGGTTCCAAGTTTTGATTCTTGTAAAGGGTTTCATTCCCCTGAATGCCTGAGCCTGATGGGTTCAGGCTTGGGAGTCACAGCTAAGCCCTGTGCTGGATTCCAGAAATCTGGTTTGCCTTTCCACCTCTTTGCTGTATATTTCATCAGGGAGATGATTACCTTGGTCCTCCTGTGGCTTTCTGTTGTCTTTCCTCCAAGGTAGGAAAGGGCTGAAGTGATACAGAGCCAAACAAAAGCTGACCAAATTTATGATGCTGGCTTCTTTGTAATAGGGAAAAATGAACCAGTGAACTTGGGATTTTATGTATAGGATATATCCAGCACAGATGGATTTGGTGCAGGCCTCTACAAATCAAATCTTTCTCCCCAAAATGACGGGAAGCTGTGCTGATTTGGAAAAGGTAACTGTTCTCTTCAAGTAATATACATTTTCATATAATCTCAACCTGACCCAATCTATAGTCAACGCAAACGTCAAAATATATAAGGAAGTGTATTAGAACATTTGCTTCCCACTGGAAAGAGGAATAGCTCTGCTGTCTCCCAAGAAAAACTGGAAATGTGAAACTCTTGGTCCTATTTTGCATATGACATTTTCTCAAACTGTTGCTTTCAGGGAAGCAGTGTCGTGATGTTTAAACCAATAGCCAAACTACGTGCTAATTTGAAATTTATTTTACATCCTTTGGACTTAATAGCTACCTTTCAGCATTCGTAATTCCAGGCTGGAAAGTCCTAACAGGCATCTGGGGACAATCCCAGCCCTGTGTGCGTGTCTGTGCATTAGGGGTCACAAGGCATGTCCAATACATTAAGACCATGACGGTTACAGCCCAGCCATGTAGGTTTGACTCCAGTTCAAGCTACAACAACAGCAGTTCTGGAAGTCTGGAGTTTAATCACTGGCGTGTCAGCCAGGATGGCAGATGTCACCTTGCCAGCAGTGGAAATCATGTGTCCCTTTATTCTGTCGCTTATTTTTATCCTTCTTTCAGCGTTGCAGTATATGGCAGCACAGTACATTTGCAGCGCAAATTCTGGCCTGTGGTGAGCAGACTGATGCAATCCAAACGCATTTGACACCTTTTATCGTGCGCAGTGTCAAGTCCCAATGAGATTTGTCACATGCAAAGTAATTTATGAACCGTCCTTGTTACTTTATGTATCAAGAACCATTCATAGAGTCATGCTATGCTATGAGCTTAACTGGGTTCCCCTAGCAGAGGATCAAGACCTAAAATAAGCGCTGGAAATGTCTGGCCTTCAGCTTGTGTTGATATGAAATGGCTCAACCAATCAGGAATTGATTCTGAGAGTAGAAATCCCCCTTCAAAACCAGAGACTTCCAAAGAAAGGCACAAAGGAGAGACTGTGCATGTAGTTGAAACTACTCTTGTTGCCTGGTTCACCATCGTTCACACCAATGACTGCTACAAAAAAGCATCAGAAGGATCTATATTTGGCTCCCATGTCAGTGAAGTCATCCTGCTGATTTTAGGGAGAAAGGAGTGGAAAGCTGAGGGGAATATATCTAAAAAAATATGCAGTGTCAAAAAACCACCAATACATTCTGTAAATATAAGGAGTCAACTGCTGAAATATTTGCAACAACCACAGCTTGGTTTTCCTCACCAGGAAGATGTACACCCCACTGTCAGCAACAAAACAAGTTTCAGGGTAATATCTAAAATCTTCAAGACCTCACCACTTGCCCTTGTAGACCAGTAAGTGCAGTTTGCCCCTTACACAGACAGTGCAAACTCTGTGACTGGTTCACAGCCACAGAGGAGGTCAATACGGAGCTCATATGGACTATTCCTAAAGTATTTAAGTCCTTTAGGTCTTAGAAGTGCCTCAGTGGAGCTCCTGTCAGAGTTCCTTGATCAAGTGTCCAACATCTCAAATTAAATTTTCTACATTAAAGGGCCCAGCAGTTCTATTAATCATAGGTGAAGAAGCTGATTCTGTGTCTCTTCAAAAGCAGCCACAACAGCTGTTCCAACAAGAAGGAAAAAATTGACTCTTCTTTATCTTAAGAAATATGAAGGTCATCTGGGAAAATCCAGAGTTTACCCTCAGGAAGAAGCCACCATCACAAATCTGGCCAGACACCTGCGAGATACTGATGGAAGGAAAGGATTTATTTCGCTTTTTCTCACTCCACAGTTTCTACCTATTCCAAGCTCCATCAGTGCCCTGCTCCCAGCCCAACTTTACAGCCAATAGTAACTAATACTCAAATGGCTGCACAGATTAGGCTGCTGATTCATCTCAGGAAAAGGCACAGCCCTGAAAAATGCCTGAAAGTAACCAGTGACATGATAACTTATTTTCACAGGTGGACTTGCCCCATTTTCATAGTGTTCCCGGCCATCACTATCAGACTCAAGACACTGGACATGTGTTCTTACTGCTAGAGCTCTTCTTAGACTATTAAGAATTTTACAGAGAAGGAGTGGCCTTATTTCTGGTCTAAACCAAGTTTTAAAATTTTTGAAAATCCATCTAGCAAAAAGCCAAATGCAATGGGAGATATTCTGGGGTATTTGTGCTGCCAAGTAAATAAAACTTTTTTTTTTTTCCCCCACTTTCTCACTTTCTCTCCAGTGAAACGTAGCACATGCTTTAGCTCTATATTGTGCACTGGGTGTAAGTGCTCTATCAGAGCTTCCTGAATTTGGAAATAAATGTGCTTAAATCAATAATGATAATAATAACTCAAATGCAGTGTTATTCAGTTATGTTATCTAGCTCGGAGAGAATAGGGCCGTGTGTTCCTGGCTAAGCACAAAGGAAGGGCTGGTTGTGTGCATACAGCTATGGGTGCATGACACATTATCCCAGAAACATAATAAGAACAAACTCATTTAGAAGATATATTCTGAGTTAAGTCTGTGTGTTTGTAATGTGCGATGCTTATGTGCACATGCCTGCTCTGGAAAAGCTGATCCATAATGCCTAGTTTAGAAAAAAAATAAAAGCCAAATATGACCTTGAGTAATGGAAATCTCCCATTTATAATGTTTGGGGATGTTCCTACTTAAAGAAGAGGGAAAAAAAAAGACTAGCAGAGTGTGCTAACAGCTGACATTACCTAAAGGTTGAAATTATTAAACCGACAAAGGAATGGGTAGTTAACGCAAAGGTCAGAATAATGTATTTAACGTAATTAATCTCCCCATGTCTTGATAGAGCCAGGGCAGGGGCCCTAAATCAATGTTATATTTGAGGTGTGATGTAACACAAAGGTACAAAACGTTAAGGATAGAATGTCAGCCTTAACTTTAAACATCTTTTTATTTGTTGGACTGTATAACACAACACGAACTTTACTTAAACATTGCTTTTGGTGTGTTACATAAAACCACAGTGTGTAAAAGGAGGTAACCGAGTAACATTTAATCAGCCACACAAACAAAGACTACTTTCTTGCAGTCTTTGAAAGGGCTTTTTGACACAGCTTTGTTAAATACTAGTAGCAAGGATTTGAGATTGGTCTACCTGTATTAGTTAATTCCCCATGCCCAGACCCCTCCGCTGCCAGCCCGCTTAGATTTCGGGTAAGAAATGCCTTCCTCAGTTGTGGCTCCAAACCCGTACAAACTTCTCAGCCTGTGGAAGCTGCTTGTAGCAACAATGTTTGATAAAGTTCCCTTTTCACACAATCTTGGAAGAAGGAAAGGACAGGTCCCAGCAGCCCTTTTCACAGCCTCATTTGCATATTGGGTTAGGCTACTTAATAGTCTCATTAGCACCATCTGTTGGGAGCCCGCTAATAATGCACCGCACCAGGTGACAGGAGACGTGGGAAATCACAGGGGTAGACCAGTAACATGTTTGTTTCCAGGCCACTTATGGCTCAGAGAGCACTGGTTTGACTGCACAGTGGCCTTCCAGCTCCATGGCCAGTTGCAACTCAGAGCGCTTTACTAGTTCTGCACTCACCAAGGTACACAAAGCTGCCACAGGACTTTGATTCAACAAAATCATGGCAGGCAGAAAACTGCTTGGTTCCTTGCAGGAGCTGCCCAGCGCCTCATAGCATGGTTTTTGGATGAATAGTCCCAGACCAGGAACGTGGTAAAAGAAACCCTGTGACATGGAGCAGCTTCCCAAACCTGGTGTTTCCGCAAACCAAACGTGTGGGTCTCTTCTGGAGCTGTTACCTCACACGTACACAGGTGTTGGAACACGGTTTAGCAAACTGGGAGGGTGAAAGAGCTGGGTTTTATTCAGTGAGTAAAACCAAGCATCTCTTACAATAACAGCAAATATATCAGCTGGGAGACCTCTGAAAAGGCTGACATTGCCAAATTATTATTGGAGTCCAAATTGAATGTCACTGCTTGGTTTGTTTTTACAGTTGGCCAACCTCAGGACTGAGATTTAAATATCAAAGGCAAGGCTGGCTCCTCAGCCTGATGTAAATGGGGCTTTACCTCCTTACAGCTGAGGCAGCGGGGATGCCCTGGGTGCAGCAGACACATGGTGTCTGTGGAGCTCACCAGGGTGGTTTTGCTCTTCACCCTTCCACTTCCAGCTCTCTTCAAGCCCTGTACCAAGTCCAATTCCATATTCTACAGTATTGACTTACATGGGACAGTCACTGAAAATATTTCACATTCATTCTTTCAATACAGGTGGTTATGGCATTAAATGGAAATTAATAAAAAGTAGTATGAAGCAGATGAATTCCTTCCTTTCACTCTGGATTCTTTCCTTTCTAGCAAGCCCTGTTCTCTCCGCTCAAACCTCCTGGATTTGTATTATTTTTAGATAGTGTGCTATTAGGCAAATTTAGAATCCAAAACCTACCCCTGGAGTATTAATTTTTCTGGATCAGTTTCATTTTCCACTAAATAATATACCAGCCCTATTTCTGCTTGCACAACTGGCCTGAGCTAAGGTGTGTCAGGAGTGGAAGCCTGAACTTCAGCTTCCAATGCTGGATTTAAGTCACACATATTATTGCCTAATAATTTCTTTTACTTTTACTTTTTTTTCTTTCTTTTTCTTTTGGCAAAATGTTTAGTGGTTTCTAAATTAATCTGAGCATGATGTTCAGTTCCAGGGCCCATTGTTGACTTCTTTCCCAGCCTCTCTTTTTCTGGAATTCTCCTTTTTAGGCGAGAACAGCTGTGCTCTTATATCTGCAATGTGGCCGTGTTACAAAGGTGAATACTTGTGCATTTGTTCCATCACTTTCTGTTTAATTCAAAACTAATTGCTGATACATTTTTGTAGGGCTTCTGGGGCTTAGAAATTATGGGATGAGGTTAGCACAGTAGTTCTGTTTTGTTCATAAAAGAATGTAGAATGGATTTGTTTAAAAAAAGTTATCTGAATTGCTCACAGAAGGTTCAGTACAGGCTATTTAAGGCCTCCATCCTTTAATAGGATTCATTTGCATTATGGCAAGGACTAAACTGTTCTAATCTAGACTGGTGCCCCTCTCTTCATATCACTGTGCAAAGAGATAAAAAGATATTCCAATCCAAGCAGCTTTTTCCAGATAAATTTATGAGAGAGGTAGAAGAGACTGAGACACCGAGGGGTGAAACAGCTGGTGCAGCAAGTCAGTGGAAGTTGTGCAGCTCGCTGGTTTATGATGTTGTCCCTGGATTAGCTTGGATCAGAGGAGAATGTTCTGTGCACAGCTGTACCTTTGTGATGATTTCTGGGAGAGGGAAAGAAGGCACCATAACCCTTCACATGCCCTGCAAGTGATGAGGCCCTTCTTGGAGAAAGCTGTCTTGGTCATGCAAAGCGAGCAAGCAAATCTGAAGACTCCCGGTGTTATGGCCAGAGTTCCATGGCCCACAGTTGTCTTTTCTTTATATTCAAAGAAATGTCAAGCAAAATAGACTTGCATGAGGAATATATGCGTGTGTACATTACAGGTCCTACCACTGAGTGGAAAACTTGAAAATTCAGGACAAAATCCATTTTGGCTCGGAACACCAGGAAAAAGTTATTCAGATACATCTGAACCATTGATCAAAAGCATTTTAGGAAGAGAAAGCTGAAAGGAGAATAAATGGAAAAAGACTTAGGTAAACTTTCTCAACTTTTTTCTCCGTCTCCCCACACATACATGACTTTTTTTCCCATAAGCATGGGACGAATGGTCAGAAATTTAAATATTCCAACTCTAGATATACAAAACTACTTTAACATTTTTAATTCCCTCTTTCCCATTTTTTTCTCAGCCAAAACCATTTATGAAATATGCCCTGAACTTGCTTCTAGCATTAGTGTCCCTGGACCTTAATTAGCCATGCACCTATTACCCACTGAAAACTCCTTGCCCCACTTGATGTACACTGGCAAATTCCAAGCCAACTTCCACAGAAGAGGAAGGATTCTGAAATTAATTTTTATTCTCTTCATGGAACGAAACACGGGGGTTTTTTTACATTTAGTGTACTTTACTGCTTAATAACATATTTATAAGAGCTCCCCTACCTGTCTCTTTCTGGAATTATAAAACACACGCACCCACCTGCAGTCTGCAATACCAGTATTTACAAGCTTATATAGGGATTGCAATATTTTCCCTACAAGTTTGTTCTGTAATTTTCATTTCCAGCTGTTAATGGCTCACAGAAAATAGAAGATCTAGAGGTAAATGTGTGACTTAACCACTTACTATAAAACTCTGAAAGTCCCCACTGTACTTTAATGTAAAGGAAATTCACCTTTCCCCAGGCACTATCGTTTATTATATCTGCATGTTATATATCTGCATATATCTGCACATTATATCTGGTGACTCTCACCTAAACAGGTGACAAAACAGAGTTAGTGGCGTTGTTAGAAACTGCTGGAATCAAATGCTGCACATTAACTATCAATGTAATACACCCCCATCGCAAAATTTGAGTTTGAACAATATGTTTCTTCCCTTTTCTTTTTTCTTAGCTTTTTGAAGTGTCTATTTAAACTAATTATTTAATATTAAGTGAGCAAACAGAAAGTGTTTGGCTGAAAAAAAAGATAGTGGAGAGTGAAGAATAGGCAGATTTTTACCCAGAAATGAGAGCTGATAGGATAGATTTCCCCACGGGAAATTTTTAAAATTTTACTCATCTCTAAAATGGACAAGTCATTAGCAGAATACAGGGCAAGGATCAATCTATTCTGTCAACAGAGGACAGATCACCAGTTTTATTTCTTATTTCTAGTACACTTAAGTTGATGAACTTCAGCTGAGAAATTTCACGGAATTTTCTGTTGAAATACCAAAAAAGTGTAACGTAGCCTAAAATGAGAGTCACGATGGCATTGTCAGAGCAAGCTCTTAAGCAAACTGGATTTGTCCCACATGATGTAGCAGCCATTCCTTTCCCTGCAGCGTTTGTTGGGCAGGAAGCCGGGACAGGCTCTGTCACATCTCAGGTCTAACCAGCAGCCCATGTCCTGGTGAGTCCATCCACGAGAGACTTCAACAATCTCCATTTCACTCTGACGTGGAGTGAGAGCTCCTCTTTTAATCACAAATGTAATTGCCTGAAAGGAAGATTATCTCCACTACTGCTCTTTTTGGGAAATATTACCCTGATAAAATGAGTATAAGTTACTCCAGTATTATGAAAGAAGCCTGCCTGAAATGTGTAATTGAAGGATATAAAATTTTCAGGAGAACTATTGCTAGACATTTAAGCAAAACATTAAAACACTTTGACTTAAGCATTGTCTTCATATTCCTAGAATGAATATGTTCCTTGAACATCAGAGGAATCTCATTAAAAGAAATTTCTCATTAAAAGAAAATCCTCCTAATTCCCATTACACATTTAATTCTCTATGTGTGTTTTAAAGGGGGATGCATATACGTATATATTTGTGTATTTATACGTGTGTGTGTATATCTATGTATATATAGACAGTGAAGTATAAGGACAAATACCAGCTGATAAAATAGCGACTGCAAGATAGAATGAACCTGTTCCACTGCATATTAAAAAAAGCCAAGTCTGTGCTCTCATTTCTGCAGGTGTACATCCCTGGGAGCTCAGCTGGCTTCCAGGAGAGCAGAGCCTCCAATTCTCTCGGTATTTTATGTGTTCTAGTTTCACTGGTCCTTCATAATTCGTATTAGAACAGGTCATTATCACCCCCTGCTAATGCTTCAGTGTTTTGATGTATTTCATGTGATTTATGGTGGCAGGTTCTTTTCTTCTTTCTTATGTCTCAATAGTTTCTAGTTTAGTAGGTGGCATTTTTTCTGCCCTTTCAGGATGATCACATTTCCGCATTAACTACTAATAAATTTCCCAGTTTTCTTGATCATATTTTCAACCTTTATTTCTCATGTTAGGGGACAGGATGTAGCAGACTTCACAATTTTTTTTTTTCTTTCTGCATGTATAATATAATATTTACATATTATTTACTCCAGCTGACTCTCCAACAGAATTCTGACCTTCAAAATGAAGTCATAGATTTCTTCTAAGTCACGGCAACATGGTTTAGGGTCTTTTTCAAAGATGATATTCCATAGCAGCTGTAGAAACACTGTTTCTGCTCATCATACTTTTTCTTATATTTTTTTCCCTTTTAATACTGAAATTTCTTACAAGTTGGATTGGATCTGTACTAAGTTTTTTTTTTTTTTTGGATATGCTTTTGCACATTAAAATCAATGTATTGTAATGTATTGTACCTTTTTTCATCCACTTAAAAAGTCCAGTGCTTGCTGATAGCCTCAGGTCTATAAAAATGGAATGTCCTTTCTGATAAGGTTAATTAACAGCTCTGCTTGAGTGGCTTAATTGAGTATAAATTTCCTATTATTCTTACACAGCTCCAAAGGCTTCAATTTCTTTTTCTTTTCTTTTTTTTTTTTTTTCTGGGGGGAGCGTTGTCTCACATTTTTGTCTTTTCTTCTTCTTCTTCTTTTTCACTTTGTCCTTTCCAATTCATTTGAAATCTGACTTAAGTAATAGAGCAACAGCTCAAACTCCCTCCAGCATGGATCCCACAGAACAGCTTCCCACCGATACCATCAAGAATAAATCTACATTTTCGGTTTGAGCTCCCAAAAAATACATGCAGTTGTTTCCTGATCAAAAAATGTACAATTTGGCTCATTGCCATGGTACCACATTTGGACCAATATTAGACCTACAGATTTTATTCTTACTGTTGACCATCATGGTCATAAGGACATTTATGTAAAAAGAGCTAGATGGGCCCACATCTTGCAGGTTCAAACGCCAGTTTGACTCCTTCATATTCTCATGAAACTCAGCAGTTTGGCTTCTGATAGTATTGTTCAAATCACTGGCTGATGGCATTACAGGGATTCCATTCCTTTTTTTACCATTATCACAGAATTGTAGAATGGTTTGGGTTGGAAGGGACCTTAAAGATCATCTGGCTCCAATCTCCCTGCTATGGGCAGGGACAACTTCCACTAGAGCAGGAGAACATAAAAGCTATTCAAAAAAGGGAAATGGACCGTAGGATCTGTATCTTCCTCCTTTCCCTTCTAAAACCATAACTAAATCCTGCAGAACTAGAAAGACAGGTAAGTAAGTGGCTCACTCAGGCTTGTTTCATATCCAAACACTGCAACCCTGTCGCAGGCTGAGCCAGACTTGACCTTGTGGCTGACCATCACCACTCCAGGTGGACATGACCTGAGACAGAAGGATCCCACTGCTCCTCCAGGGCTGCTTCTTCCAACAAACTTCAGCATCCACTGTCCGAAGAGACAGAAATCTAATCATCCATGCAGTCTGCAAATAACCCTCAAAATACCTAGTCATGCAGCTAAGGATTTTAAGCCCATGTACTTGATTGTAGCGATCTCAACTTCCACTGATCCCTTTGAGCTTAGATGACCTTAGCAGGGTTACAAGGAAGCAAATGGCAGCTCAAAGAATTAACTTTCAGGTTAACAGTTTTAATTCTGAGCCATCCTTTTTCTTTATCCGTTTGCCCACAATGTGTAGAAGCAAGCTCTAGTCTAAAGCAGGATCAGACACAGTCACTCCCCTAAAGCTGTTTTCTCCATGCATGTACTAGACTAAAGAAAAATGCACCCAACTGGTACAGAAGCAGCATTTATCTTCAGGGTTTCTTGGTGCAAGTATCAGGTACAAGAATGAAGCTGAAACAGTTTTCACATGTCACCCGACTCAGAGATGAAAGCGTATCCTTATCAATATGCACAGTTTGGGTGTATTTTATTTTTCATGATGTGGCAGTGTAAACAAAAAGCCCACAAACATGCACCAGTAATGTCAATTGGAACATTTGTATTCACTGATTTTCATAACTGACTTCCTTTCAGGAGGCATTTGTATTAATATATGTTTGATGTTTAGCAAATCTTCCTCTCTGTTCTTCTGATGAAATATTAAATCTGGGTTCTTTTGAAGACATTTTAGCTGCAGTCTAGTATCTGGCATTCTCTGCAAGCATTTGCAGCCCTAAGCATAACATATAGACAATATCAGTTCTGCTGTTGCTCCAGGAAAAGAGGTAGCAAAACTCCCTTCTACTCCACAGGAGCAGGACCTGGCTCTTACAGGGAAATATATTCAGCATAAACTCACTTCTGCTTTCAGTTCTTCTCAAAAAATGTGTTATTTTCTGCAAATTCACAGAGGCTTTTAACTCATGAGGGAATAGTTTCACTGCAAACATTGGAGTTATTTCCCTGGGTTGCATGTATAACGCAAAGATTATTATTAAAATTTTCGTCTGATTCTGAAGATACACCAGTTTCCAACAGGTACAGAGCTAATAGAATTTTGTTTAATTCAACTGCCTTCTTTCAGATCACACAATTAGAGAGTCTTATACTGAGGAAAAAAACAGCATGAAAAGTTGGAAGAAGTTCTGCCACTGCCATGAACTACGGGAGCTGTGAGAAAATAAAATTTAAAAAAAAAAAAGATGTGCTGAAAAAAATTGAATTGGTCCATAGAATCAGCCCGGAAGGCCTGGCATCGACCCTGACCTGGAGTAAAATCCACTGAGCACAATGTCCTAAGATCAGCCTGGAAAGAATAATCGTGGCTTGTGTCAGCAGCAAATTTCATTGGGCACAACATCCTAGCAAAGGGGTGAGTGGATTTAGATCATGCCTCTTACCCAAACTTTCCAAATTAGTAGCCATAGGGATTTAGTTTATTTCCTTGCTGTTTTGCATTGCTGACAATTTGCACTTCATTTTCTGAACAAATCTATAGTTTGACCAGAGTCCCATCTTTAGCTTATTATAGAAGGAGGGTTGTTCAACTCAAAAGAAAAAAATGAAGTTGAAATGACAGACCAGAGAGGCTGCCCTGCACACACAAACATTTTCTGCTCCTGAACAGCAGTTCTCAATCCTGGTGGCCTGGCTTCAGCTAAGTCAAATAATAAACCACATTTGTTAGTTTACTGGCTGGAGATTTGTCCCCTTAGCATCTTTCCTTTTTTATTTTTTTTTTAATTGTTGTTACTCTGCTTTGCCTGAAAGCTGCAGCATCTCACTGTTTATTATTCCCACTTCAGTCAAACCCTGTCCAAAATTAACACGTTGCGTTCTGCAGCTGCTTTCCAGATCCAGTTATGCCAAAATGCAAGGAAATGTAAAATAAACACATGGAAGCTCTTTCAATTAGCACAGAATTTGATCCTGCAAAAGAAATTAAGCAGATAGGCAGTTTTACCCTGATGAGTAAGCCCAACCGAACATTTATGAAGTTAATCATCTGTTTAAAGTGAGTGCAGGATCAGGTCCGAGGCGAAAATGAAAAAGCTGCAGTAACAAGTGTATTTATGTTCTGTATTCCTTCTGGACTTTTATTAAGATCAAAGAGCTCTCTGAAAAGCAGAAAAGCAAATAGGTTGCAGATGAACGAACAAAAAAGTTTCTATGCAATTACTGATTTAAAGCATCATTTTTCTTTAAAACTGCTAGTGCATGGCTGGCACAAACAAATAACTGCATAAAACTCAATTCTCCCTCCTAATTCCTCAAAATTCGTAATAAAAATGAATCAGTAATTGAAAGTCAATGGGAGTTAGGCACCTTTTGTGCCTTTGAAAATCTCCCCCAAAGCCTTTTCATCTATGCCTTGCTGTTCTCTGCCTGGTTTTTATGAGGGTTTATTAAGAAGTAGCCATTTGAGACTCCAAACACAAAGCAAAAAAAGAAAAAAAAAAAAAAAAGAAAAGAAAAGGCAAAAGTCAATAAAACCAGAAAACTAGTTGGTCTGATCAGTGTCAAGTTACATTGTTTTCAACTTGAATTAACTGTAGCCATCAATAAAAGTATAGAAATGGGGAAGTTGCTGTTATAAATTAATGATTATTTGCCATGAGCTTTAACAGGACTGTGTGTGCCACATTTTATTGTGATGGTTTATTCTTATTTGGTACAACAGTAATTGGGTCTTAAACATGATAAAGCATCCTAAAGGCTGCATTGGTAGCAGAGCTGTCTGCAGCAGGTTTTTAACTCTAGTTAAATAAGGTTAATCAAAGCTAATGAATCTGTTTTATCCATTGCCACAAGTATATAAAAAAAATGTATCACCAGGTGAAGGAGCTAAAATATGAATTGTTCAACTGTGAACATACATTTTCAGCATGGTAATTCTGCCAGGCCCTTGTTATATATTGGACATCTTAATAGTTTACTGCGCTTCTACATTTGCCACTGGAAGAGGAGAGGAGAGGGCTGACACTTGCAGAGAAATAGGGAGAAGTGTCTTGCAGCCTTCAGTGCTAGAATTGCAGTGAAACTGTTGATTTCCCATCCTCAGAGCAGCCTAGTGTTTTAGATGATGCTTATAAGCAGGCCCAAAATAAGTCCAGCTCGTTTGACCATGCTCTCATTACAAACAGCCCTCAGTCTCCCACAGCAAGTGATGGAAGGTGCCTGCATTACCTTTGCAGTGCTCAAACCCTGCTCACCTTCTTTCTTTGCTCCCTTTCCACCTTTCCTTCTCCCCAAACACATCTTAGCTTTTCCTGTAGTTTTGCAGATCTGGGGATGGAGTCAAGAAGAAAAGGGCCAGGACAGCAGATTGGTGAATCTCCATGTTTGCATGAGTGGGGAGAGGGAAGATTTCTGTTCTGGCCACAGCACAGGACTAGAGAAAATTAATTAGGGCAAGATTGCTACCATCCCACCCTGTCAAGATTTCCTTCCTCTCTTAGCAGCCCCATCGATTTCATGTGCAAGCTCAGGCGGAGAAGTCTGGCCCTCAGCGATGCTCAGTCACTGCCGTGAGTGGAGGAATTTCCCGGGTGTCCTCCAGGCCATCTTTGCCAAGGTGCAAATGCTGCTGCTTGAATTTTGAAGCCAATAGCAAAGGAGACACAGCCCAGTCCAAGCCCTTGTTTCTCCTGAGATTCCTTTGCAGGGTTAAATCAGGAAACACTGAGAACAGACACTTAGAGCCTGGGTACTGGCTCTGGTACTGATGCATCAAGTGGTGGAAGCAGGAGGCGTTCACTCTGCCTTTGGAATCCTGCAATCTCTACAACTGCAATCCATGCTTTTTTGGTTTTCCAGCTTTTTTTTTTTACCCGCTTTGGATGAATTTTCGCCTCAGACTGGGAAAAATGGTCAGAGCTGTTCAGCAAGGTCAGGTGTCCTGGCTGTCTAGGGAAGGCTAATTAACAGGAAAAATACCAAAATAAAACAAATTTTAAAAAGGCAGATTCCTCCATTCTCATCTGCCCCTGCCCAGTATCTTCCCAGTTTCAAGATCTGTGGGTGGGGAAGAAGTTAGAAAAGGGCGGCTGATAATAAAGGAAGGCACAGCCTGCTGGAAACACTGAGGGAGGGGAGGCCCAAGGACTAATTGCAGCCTTGATGAGGGAGAGGTCCAGCACAGGTTTTGGCACAACACCCCTCTGACCAGCCCCCCTCGCTCTGACAAGCTACAGCACCTTATCTCCCCCATGTTTGATTTCAAGGGAGAAAAAAAAGGGGGAGGAAAAAAACCAAAACAAAACCAAAACTAGTTGCAAAATTCAGGGCATGTTAGGCTTCAGCTAATTAGAAAAAAAGGGTTTCTTCCCCCACCCCGTCCTGCTCCCCCTCTTCCCTTTCTTTCTTCAGCACCTTTTCTTTCAAACATTTAGTCTCAGGAGGGGGAATCCAGCCTCTTGGCTGGGCTGTTTTCAAAACACGCCTTTGAATGCTTCTCCCTAATTCACGTCTTTTGTTTTTCCGCTTTTGTGTTTGCCAGTTTGACCATATAACGTTATACATCTGGTGTATAGCTTGTTGGGGGCTTTCTTTCTCCCAGGGATCCTATGCATTCCCTATAGGACCCTCCTGGGCTTCCATTCGAGCTATCGTGTAACATAAAGGGGGCTAAAGCAGGGCCAAGGGGATGAAAGCGGGGAGGAGGGGAGCAAGGGGGGCACGGCCAGTGAAGAGTGCGCCCGACACACACGCACACACACAAAATAAAATAAGGCGGGGGCCGGGGCTGGGGGGGAGAGGAATAAAAAGAGCTGAAAAGAATTCTTTTGCTCTTTCCTTTTCTTCTCGTGCTGTTTCGGCCGTACCCTGCGTCAGGCAGGCACTGGCCCTCTGTGGGAAAGTGAGGCGGCCACAGAATAGATAACTCATTTGAATTCCAGTGACATATTCGTAAATAAAGCAAAAGTGGTGAAGGGGAGAGGGGCTGGAGCCGGGGGCTGTGGGGAGGGAGGGACGGGGAGCCGGAGGCTGTGGCTGGAGAGAGATGCAAAGCTGCCCCAGCATCCGTGGCTGGGACCCCTCTCCCATCCTGTCTCGTCCCCTGAGCCCGCAGAGCAGCAGCCCCGACTCGAGCCTGGCCTTTCCCCATCCCATCTCTTTCTGCTGAGAAAACAAGAGTTGGCTGAGCAAGTTGGATTCTTGCTGGTTTTGGCGACATCCTCTATCGCAGCCTCTGCAGCTGCTTGTGTTTATTGTTGTGGCTGATGCTCCTCATGGAGATAGCCATGGTGGGGTGCAAGAGCACGTCCAGCCAGACTCCCCACTGCTCCAGCCCATCCCCTGCCCTGGAGGGATGGCAAAAGGGGGGCATGGCACACCTCCAGGGCCCCCAGATTGTCACCTCAGGAGCTCAGCTGCTATCCCTGTGCTCATTTTAGAGATGGAGAAACTGAGGACCGAGCGAGGTTAAATAGCTCAAAGTTCCATCTCAGAGACGCTGTGTCGAGCTCCAAGTGACAGGCAGGGCTTCCTCCCAGAAAGCTGTCCATCTCTTCTTGAAAAAAAAAAACCAAAAAACAAAACCTAAAAAGAAAAGATAAACTTTTGGGCTTAAGTAATTTAAAATCTGGGGTGCAGCTCAGCTTTCCTTTTGTTTTTTTTTTTAAACACTTGCCTTTGATCCTGGTGGAAAGCGGGGTATTTTATGTATAAATTTGAAGTGTATGCAGTCCTTACATACTTTTTATTTATTATATATATATCAGATGGTTGCGATTTATGGGGCATTTTAGAATTCAATTGCATACATAATTGCCTATAATAAATTTATAGGCAGCTGGACAGGTGCAACCAGTCATACTGTAAACAATAATTGTATATATAAATATATACATGCACACTTGTAAATATGCATGTGGGCACATACACATATATATAAAGGTAAATTATGGATGGAGCATGTTTTTCTCATCTTATGCGCCATGGCTGTTGTGACTTGTGCAAGAAGTTTTAGATGGCATTTATTTTCCTATGCATTGACCAGGCATACACAGGACAGAAGCATATGTTCACCTCCACATCCACCCTGAGGTTCCTCCAAAAATCCTAATTAGGTAATCACGAATAAAAGTTCTACGTATGTAGTTAAAGCCAAAATATTTCCCAATTTTTTTGCTAGGTTTCTTTTTTTGCTCCCTCTTCTTTTAAAATAATTTAAGACAATGAAAAAGTCACCCTGACATAAAGCATCTGTAAACTGCACAGAGACTGCATAGGTTACGGAAATTACAGTGGGGACAGCTTTCTGCCAAAATGAAGTCTGCTTCTGTCACATCACTGTGTGAAACCACAACACTCCAAAATGGAAATTAGCAGAGATTTACAGAGATTCCCCTAAGCCAGCATCATTGATGTTCGTAAGGGTAGGATTTGGCCCCGAGTGAAAAATCTGATTTATTGAGTCATTGTGACTGAGGAACTTGCAAGCAACCAAAAAACATTTCCCTTTAGGGACCACGAACCCAGGCCTCCTTTCTCCTTCCACTTCTGCATTAACTGCAGTCTCAAAGACATTTTCCTTCCCTAAAATTTTGTGAGTGTGCCAGACTAAATATAGCCCATCCAAACAAGCCTCCAGCAGCCTGAGGAGAGGACTCCCATCCCGCTTGCCTGGGCAGGGGCAGCAGCTCCTCTCTTGGGGCCACAGGGCTGCCCTCGGCAGGAGATCCACAGCCTCCACCTCCTCCAAACATTTGCAGCTCTCGGGAGCAGCGGCAGCAGGTGAGAACATGGTGGCTGCTTAGAAAAATAGCGCTTTGCCAATTGAACAACACCCTTTAAAATTTCAGCTATTAACAAGTCTTTACAGAAACAGGAACTGCCAGTAACAAACTTGATTTCTAGTGTCCCCTAGGTAATAATAACTCTCTAATTTGACTGTGTCCCAACTGGCCTTGTACCGCAGTTATTGCTTGAAGGGGTTGGAAGGGATTTTTTTTGTGTTGCTGCCTTTTATTTCTCTTATTAGTATTTTTCTTTTTTTTTCTTTTTTTTCTTTTTTTTTTTCTT